>JASFXZ010000008.1:22375778-22975778 GCA_032209605.1 Mactromeris polynyma
TGTCCATTTTCTCTGAACATACAACTATATTCATCAGTAATGAACTGGTTTCAACTATTACATTTCTTTCTTCCATGCTGTACAAGTTGATATCTACTACCTATCAAACTATGAATGAACAACGTTTTAAATGGTTTTCAAACAATTTGATGCACAAACATGAATATTTCATAGAACAACAGCCAACTGACATTAGGTAGTCGCTAGGTATTAGTCCAGCACGTACTGATACAGAGGTATTTCACAAGTTCTGATACATTTTCACAGATCTCTTCACGTTGTATTTGAGTGATACAGTTTGACATTTCTACAAATTATTTAAAACATACAATACCAGAACACTCACATAATGGAGATTTAGAACACCATTATACTTATGTTTTTGTACAGATGAGATTCGTAAAATACAAGTACAGTAAAACCTCACTTAAAGACCTCCTCATTTATAAGCCCATCACACAATTAAGAACAAAAGTCCACTTTTTTCTCTTTATACAACCTCACTATTGAGACCAGCTCATTACAAATATCAGTTTTCAGAGGTCAAGATGGTGGTCTAATTATTAAGGTTTTCATGTAGATGTAATGACCACTAACATGGCACTAGACAGTATTGAGTAACTGACAGAATTTCACTGTGGAAATTAAAATATTGTTTTAGAATGTTCTACACTGAAATAGTGTTGCACTGTTTGGGGGACTGGGAGAAAATGTTAGAAATCTCTAATTACAATTTGTGTGTAGCTAGAATAATACAAAGGAAACATGCAAACCTAGATGAGTCAATATAACTTAAAACATTTAATTATATATCATTTGAAAATCACAATTTTTATCATTCTGTAGTCCTTGTTGGTAAGTTTCTTGCAATTACAGTCCCAAGTATATTCTTGTTATGAAAATGTTCTACCGATACTATAAACAGCTTGACTGTGTCACACTCACTCTAAAATAACTACATTAACAATACACAGATATAAGTGCTAGCAACTGGAATAAAATTCACTATAATTATATAAAATCAGCTTCACCTGTCAAAATGTTAAAAAGCATTTTAGACACATTTATTGTCAGAGAGAGTATGTTGTTACAGGGAACACCACATACAACGGACAATGTCTCCCACACTAACCCCCGTGAAAACAACAGTCTACAAAACATCAGGCACTCTGGAGGTACAAGGGTGAAATGTATGGGAATAGGGGTGCAAGGAATGATCTAACCGACCATAATGAACAACTAAGGAGAATTTAGGATGACAACAAAGGGAGTTTCATGTATGGCTTACGCCGCAGAACAAATCAAGCAAGTCAGTAAAAATAGGCCGAAAGGGGGGTGAGGAAGAAATAATAACATTAATATTATATCAAGTAAAAGAATTGCAAATGGGGAAAACTGCTTTCATATGTGTACCTTTGTATATAATGTTTTAACTGCATTTGAAGGAGTATATACTTCTATACATAATAGTTTATAATATGAAAGCTAAGGACGTAAAATCTTAACTGAATGATTGTGTGATATATTATTATTGTGTTTTTAATTTATGTTATCAATTAGAAGGCCATGTTTCAATAAAGAATGTTTGATTGTTTTTATGTTTACATATTACCTTTTGTGTGAATTTTAAGTCTTTCGTAGATAGAAAGAGTGTTCTGAGCGAGATTAATTATGTCACGGGTCTACGGTGTGGTATCACAGTATTGCAGCACTATGTCTGCTATAAGTAGACACTACATCAAATGCGCGCTAAATGACATAAGCTGCCGATGCGCCTTAACACAACATAAGAAATATAACACACATATCGGGTAAATACCTTTCATGCATGTGTATTGGTAAAATTGTGCATAAATCAACAAGATTACAACCTATTTCGTGGGAAGTGACTTACAAATGTTTGTGTTTCATTTTAATTTGAACACAATTACGTTTTAGACTGGCTTTCATAAGTATTTTATAACAAAACGAAATATTTCGTAATGTTAAACATGTCTGATTGCTTCCTTTGACGCTGTGAAGTAAACAAGTTACTTGTGATTGATCAGAAAACAATAAGCATTATTAACATCATGTATCATATTAATTTACAGGCCATCCAACTTATCTAACATGAGACCAATGTATCAGCTCATTATGGAACCAGCAAATAATCATATAATTACGATTGAGTCAGATGCAGCGCCCTTTAAAGTATATATTTTCTAATCGTATAAGACGTTCAACGCATGATTGTGTTGTTGAATACATTCATAAGTTCAAACAACTGGACGGAAGCAGAATTATAATATGCGGGCGTGTTTATCTATTGATTCTGTTTACACGCGTTCGTCCAATGAATCAAAATCTTAACCAATAACACTACAACATATTGCTTGTTTGAATAAGCGTCGATCACCATTTTAAAACTATTTCTTACTTCCCCTTTCCCATAAATAGATTTTATTGAAATTACATGAATATTATTTTTAGCAATGATAGCCCGGGCAAGCAAGTGCTTATTTTGGCCATTAGTGCTGAAGTTGCTGAACTTTTTTGTGAAATGCGCGCTGAATTTGTCGTTTTCGAATAATTAAAGATACCAAAATGTAACTAATTTACATTCAATGATTTTTTCAATAAGTCTACTTAAATCGAGCCCTAGGCGAGGCGTATATCCTCCGAGATAATTGGAGTGAAAATAACACATCAAAACTATTGTGTCATCCGTCTATGATTTACCACTATTTAGTTTTATTCATCAAACACAGTCCTCGATGCTGCTTTTTTGGTCTATATGAATAGTACTGAACGCAGCCAAGCATACTACACGTCGTATGAGTTTGGGATGCTACATAAATTAAATAAAAAGAACAGAACATACAAAAGAATGTAAGAGTGTAACATTAAATATACTTGGGTAGATGAAATGGTTTTATCGCTTGTAACGCACGGATGGCTTGACATTGAAAGAGAAAGAGTACAACATTTATATATCATTTCTGCCGAATTATTATTCAGTTTCTACTCGTTTTTCTTTACATTCAGCACTTTGTTAACGAAACGTTTCTACATCTTCTTTCTTAAGACTTGTCACTCATACAGTTTTCCAACACTGCCACCCTAAATAGTCCGTTTTCAGCCGAACCGAATAACTGTAGAAAAAAAGTCAAATAGTCCGACTATTTCGCTGATACTACACGCGCTATAAGATAACACAATGGCTTTTTGCTTTGTTTTCTTTCGAAAATAGTTTATTCAAAATATACTTTTATAATTATATCATTGTATTGTATGTTCGGGAATGTTCATGTAGTTTTTTGTGCATGTGTATATACGCGTTTTGGCGGTGACCCCATAACTCAGAAAAAAACCAAAGCAACAAGAAATAGTCCGACGATTCCATTGATGAAACATAACACATCGGTAGTTTTTTTTGTTTTTTATAAAGAATATCATTTTTTCAATATATTTTTTAATTAGATAATAATAACGGAAATTTACCTGTGGACCAGATCTTTGTTTCAGCATGCGAAACTTGCAAAAAAAATGTCTGCGGTTTTTTCTGATAGTAATCACTATCTTGGTGGTATACCAAATCATCCGGTGGGGATTGGATTCTAAAGCAGGTAAGTTGTTGATGTATTTTATTGCTAACACGAAATAAACACTTAATGTTTTATATAAGGAATGTCAACGAATATTCGGATTTTCGAATATTCGTTCGTACGTCCGAATATTCGAATACCGAATCAGTTTTCGAATATTCGATAAAAAATAATATTATATTTTAAATATAAAAGCTGAATGCAAGTGTAATAAATTTCAGTGATGGGCATCATCGCATTGAATGACATGTTACGTGTGAAAATAAGATCTACAGGTGTTAATTGACAAGCCATGTTGTATCTTATGTGGTAAGAGAGAGATATAATACTCTGGCGGTGACACTTAGGCCCTGTAAATATTAAAGTAACCGCTGGGATTTTTACAATTTGACTGATCAGTTTAAAACATAAAAATGATAATGTATTAAGCTTAAAGTTAAACTTTGAATTCAAATGTATCATTTTTTAAAATACTGACATGAAGCTATCAGCGCATTTAACTCAACAAAAGCCAATATCATGGGCTAGAGTTACTTTTACTCCAATAATTCACACCCTTCGTAGAATTCTGCACGACAAATAATTCATAACTTGATCCGATCGGAATATTATGACAGATATGCATGTATAAAGGTATTTCGATATGCTTTCACGTTCGTTAACAATTTGCAATAAGCAACACTAAAAATTTCATACTGCTGGTAACAAAGCTTTCCCGAAAACAAGGACAAACTACAAACTACTAGTATGTATGTATGCAAGTAGAAATAGTGATGATAAACAAATAAGTATTAATGAATGAAGTTCGCATGTTCGAATATTCGTTCGGAAGGTGGACCGAATATTCGAATACCAAAATTACCATTCGTTGACATCCCTAGTTTTTAGGGATGTCAACGAATATTCGAATATTCGTTTTATCTTCGAATATTCGAATCCTGTTTCAATATTCGAATATTCGGAAAAATATACTTAATAAAAACATTATGAAAAAAAAATTGTTGTTTATTTATTTGCCGACCCCGATTTGTGTAAGATAGTATGAGAGTAATAAAGGATGTTGTTGTTGGTGTTGAAATATACGCGCTTGTAAAAGTGTCATTGTGTATATTGGTGGGTGCTAATATAATAGATAATCCGTTAATTACTGACTGTTTGATAGTCCATAGTCTCAAATAGAAGAAAGTAGGTGTCTAATTGTCGGTAATTTTGTTGTTGACGAAAGGTGTAAAAAGTAGGCAGTTAAAACCACCGACAGGGACTTGAGTTAATGACTTGCTTTTTAATTAAGGAAGATAAAAGATGTAATTGAGAAAAGAAACATGGCTGTTTAAAAACATTTTACTCAAAGTACAACGAGTAAATGCATTTTGTTTGGTCCGATTTTTAATTAAGTATTCAATATTCAATAATAGCGAACTTAAACAAGATATTTACACTGATATAATACAAATCTCAAAGTTCATGCTAAATTACACGTATCTATTGTCAAAATACCGTCTGCCGCCTGGAACTATTTCACCCGATCGTTGGATAAGAAGTCTGCTTCTTGTAATTTGTGAATGCATAATGATTCTTATGTTCATGCTTTATTCGCAAAATAATGAACAATTAACGAAAACAGAACATATAAACACTTCACAAAGATATTCATAAACACGAATATTGGCATTCAGAAGATGATCTGTTAACTGCAATAACTTCATTCGTCGGAGTCTTAACTTCCGGTGAAAACGAAAGTAGAATACACACAGCATGTAAAGAACTTTGGTATATGAACTACTGTATGATTGTTTTAATAATTTTGTCTAAGATGTGTCGATCGAATATTCGAATATTCGTTCGAAATGAAAAACGAGTATTCGAATACCTGATTTGCTATTCGTTGACATCCCTAGTTATATTGCACCTGGGGATTCATAATTCGGTTAGCCCAGTAAGTGCAAAGTTATGGCCCTTGATTTATTAAAAGTATAGCATACAGAGCGTGCAATTTTGTGTCGGGCTTATCTCCAACAGTATATCAGCTACACTCACAAACCTGTATAGTTGTGCAACTGGGGTTTCATGTTTGCCTGTTTCCAGTAAGTGCAAAGTTATGGCCATTGAATTATCACCATAATCAGTACAGTTGTTCACTTGGTAATTTTGATATCCATTCACAAACTATGAGCAGAATAAAAGCATTTGCTTTTGTGACAAAGGCTGCAAGTGGGGGCATCTGTGTCCTATGGACGCATTCTAGTTTTATTTCTGACTCCTTTCTTACATATATTCTTAATCTGTTCCGTGTATTTGTGTTTAAGTATATTGTAAATGGCCAAATGTCATTTAATACCGAATTGCCAATAAATGTTTTTATTGCAATGATATCTCGAGTTTCTGTTTGTATCATTTCATGATTCACGGTGTGTCTGTTGTATTGTGCGAGATGGTTGATTGCTTTTAATGATCGGTTACTATAGTTAAGTTAAGATGAGTCGATAGTAAAAACGAACAATACATGTAAAGCGGCTTACGGTCATTATCATGATTATTGTCTTTCGGATAAGTATTAAATTTTGACGAAATATCGCGCATAGCTCAATTGTCAGCTATATACATGTACATCTACTGCAAGATGATATGGTGCACAATCACGAAACCATATCGTTATTAGTGAATAGCTTAAAAATACACATGCTATACAATTTTTTTTCATTAATGATATTCGAGCGAACATGAATTAGTATAAGTCGTGCAAGTACAACTGTATTTGACCAACGAAATATATAATATTGTAAAGAACAAAAACTACATCGCGATGGTCTACAACTCGGACTGGCTACCATCTGAGCTATCACGGCTGTAATATTAATGAAATCAATATCTCAATAAATAGTTTTGCTTGTTATGTGGTTTACCTATTTTGATCAATAAAGGTGGCCAAACCACGTAAATATTGCATGACGTCACTCTCAACTTAGCCTTCTTAGTCAATGTATGTGTTTGTACTGAAAATAATGACCATACAGCGATTAAGGATGTACGTTTTATTTTCAATATATACTGAAACGAAAAAGAAAGTGTGCACTTGGTTAGAGGGAATTTTTTTATGCTTATAGAAGCAAAATATTGGCAAATTTGGTATCAAAATGTGCACAAATGTATTGGCAACACGTTGTTTTGCTTTTAAGTGAAATTTGATAATTATCAGAACATTGTTTTACGTGTGAATAACGTAGGGGTGAAAAGTAAAAGTTGCAGATTTGTAATGTTTTGTAACTGCTTTTTTGCCTTCGGATATTTGTCAAGTTACGTGACAATTAATCAGTATCTGTTGTGGCCTCCTCGTCTACGGATCAACGAAAGTATTCTAGATCGCATGGACCTGACGTAACGTCTTATGACGTCGGCGGGAATGGCGTTCCATTCATGAACTAAGGCTGCACACAAGTCATTGTTGATAACATGGTTTTTCCTTGCTCTCCGACCAAGCAAATCCCATAAATGTTCAATGGGATTCATGTCCGGAGAGCAAGTCGGCCAAGGTAAGACGTTACGTTGTTTCTAGCGAGATAATTCCTGGTAAGTATAGCAGTATGTGGCCTTGCGTTATCATGCATTAAACAACCAATGTTCTGTTGTAGGAAAGGAATAACAACTGGGCGTAAAACTTGGTCAACATAACCTTGGGCATTTAAATTACCATGAATAACAACAAGGTCTGTTTTCCTACCGCCCATAATACCTCCCCAGACCATTACACTACCCCCTCCAAAACGATCTCGCTCTAATAAACAGTTCTGGTCAAAACGTTCCCCTTTACGTCTAAATACCCGAACTCTACCGTCAGCAGTGCTAAGGTTAAGTCGCGACTCATCACTAAAGAGCACCCTAGACCACATGGCACGGTTCCAACGGAGATGACGGCGGGCCCAGACCAGTCTGAGAGCACGATGTCTGTTATTAAGGATCTGGCCTACATAAGGCCTCCTAGCCCTTAACGGGTTTGCGTTGGCCCGCAGTCGGTTTAGAACCGTATCCCTACATACGCCAAGCTCTCGCGCAGTGCTTGTAGCGGTTTTGAACCGATGACGTAAGTGCGTCAACGTCATATGTCTATCCTGACGTGCCGTTGTCACCTTCGGTCTACCGGATCGTGGACGATCTCTAACGCTTCCATTCTGATGGTAACGTCGTCGGAGTTTTATTATGGTATTTCTATGGCAGTTAAACTGCCTAGCGACGTCAGCAACGCTGACGCCGGCTGCGAGTTGCAGAAGTGCCTGAACTCGTTCGTTTTCTTGAAGCCGTGGCATCTTGTTTACGAGTGAAATTCAAAAGTGAACTGTGATTTATTATTGCATAACAAGTAAAGATATCGGTCAGGGTCAACCTGTACCTGTACATACGTTGCACGGGTAGCACGAGCGAAAAGTTGCATAATAGCCTGCTGTCAATTTGAAAGCCGTCTATGCGCTTAAATATAGTGTAAATGGGTGCAATGTGTAAAGGGTTATTTTCTTCACTCATGATGATAAATCCGTATATCTAAACTTTGTAACAAAAAAGTTATGCCCAATATAAAAGTGCACACTTTCTTTTTCGTGTTAGTATATATATCGTTTTATTTTGAACAATAAAAACAATAACATAAGCATAGCAATATTGAACAAACTCGTATTGCTTCAACATGTATATTAAATTTAGCATGGCTGTCAGTGTGAATATATCCTGAAACTTGTGGTTACAAATGATAGAAATAGAATTTTATGAAATCAATTAAATACTGGGAAATATGAATACAGTAAAACCTCAATAATAAGACCTTTGGGACCCTTCCAAAATGGTCATCTTATCGAGGTAGTCTTAGTATTGAGGTTGAATAAAGAGCAAAACAATGAAAATGGACTTGCAAATTGTGTTCTTCCTTAATTTTGAGGAGGTTATATTTTTGTGGTTATGTGAGGTTTTACTATGTATTTAACTAATTATCAATGTTTTTGAAAGTCTTTCATAAAACACGGAACATACTGACCCGTGCATGCACGTGCAAATTGACTTTCACGTTGACACAAAAGCAAAACACTAAAGCATGTGCATGAATGAAAACAGTTTAATACTTGTTACAGGTCTTGTATGGATTTTATACCTCTAAAGTAATACTGGTAGAACATTTGGTAGAAGAGTGGTACTTACAAAACTAATGATAGACATCGTAGATATGAATTCCTGCACAATATAGGTGCAAGTTTGTTTCAGTTAGTGTTGATGTCTTCATAACTCATGTTGGTTGTTTGGGTAGGGTTCATTGAATCAGTAGATGTGAAATTCTGCTTGATTGATGCTGATTATTCAATTAGTGTTCATACAATTAATCATCGTTTTCACTTAAATAATTCATCGACTAAATGCACCTAAATTTGCTAATTATCATTGGCTGAGTAGACATCGGTCTGTTTTATATAAGATTCGTATTCCTGAAATGAATACATATAGTTAATAGAGATTCAGTATTTCAAAGTAATGTACATGTGTCTAAATTTCAAGAGTACGACTGTGAAGAACTGTGGCAGTTATATACAAGTCTGAAGTAATTCGCCCTTTACTCCTGATCCAATACGAGCATTTGTCAATCGGAAGAGTTGTGCTAATATGTACGTGGGGTTAATATAAACTTGATTGTCAAACGATCGTTGAATTTGACTTTTAAATATTTTGATAATTGCGGTTACACGTAATCCACTTTTATGACAATATTGATTACCAAAGGTTCTATATAGTTCTGCAGCAGGAGCATGAATACTGCGTAATCATTTCAGAGAAGAGGGCTTAATAAAACTTGAATACTTAACAATACAATACGTGTAATTACACAGAGAAATTATAAATATCTCCTTTAAATGTCTACTAAAATGTACTATCACAATACCAACCGTGAGGCAGTCGTAAGTTTATCATTGGCTGAATAGACATCGGTCTGTTTTATATAAGATTCGCATTCCTCTCACAGACCGATGTCTTGGGCGAGGATGACTTACTCGCGAGTACGGGTAAGTATCCCAGGAAGCAGTTATTGAGAGTGATTAATATAAGTTGTGACCTTGTATCACAATGGATTTAAAACAAGTTTGTTTAAACTCAATCTGACTAAACTAAACTGAATCACCACAATATTTGCGGACGACATTATTTTATGCATTATTGAATAACATTGAAATCAATCACCTATATTGACGAAGGCAGATACACACTTTCTTACATATTAAGCCAACATCCGAAGCTAAACAATTCACAAGTATGTAAAAAAGAACAGAATAGAACATAATACTTTATTCAAATAACGGACTTAAGTGTCACACTTATTGTCCGCCAGATGCAATTGTACATCATATATCATAAATAAATATAGATTTTCTATAAATTAGATATAATGATAAATGCACATATTAATAAAGATGTTGTGCGTTCAGGATGGAAACGTAATAAGCTCTGGACATATAAACTGTTTTTGCAAGCGTATGTAATTGAGTGATATGTAAGGATTTGAGATGCTCCTAAAATAAAGCATGTTAAGTAAATGGTCATTAAATAAACCTTTCTTACAAAGAAAAGTTAATACATGTACTGCCTAATGTCAATGTGATCAAAGTTAGTGCCAATAACTATACAGTGTTTTAAGTGATAGGGCCGTTTGGATCATAAATTAGTATTACTTTCAGTTAGTATATATTACAGGACTGACATTTAAGTAGGAGTTGCCTCGCCACGTTTTTGGCTCCTTTTGAAATTATGCACCTAGTAGTTCCTCAGGTGTTTAATGGTTTAATTGATACTAATATATATATATTGTTAGAACACATTTGTAGACTGGAACTATTATAATATATCATCATAATACAATAGCGCTTTGAGTGTAATACATAGTTTTATTATTATAAGGTATAACTATACTGTACATATATTAGGTCAACCACATGTACTTTAAACTGTAGATGAATTGTATTTAAAGCAGATTGATCGCATACGAGAGTAAAAATACCAGCTTAGCCTGTGCTCACACAAATGTGTAACAAAATGAGATTGCAGGTAGCAGCCACCTCTCTGTTAAATCTATTAATAATAATTAATAATATGAATTAGCTAACAAACACGTGTTATGGACGCAAATCCAATTACTCATAATACATACTGATAAAGCTGTATAGCCCGGGACAATTTCAACTTGCTGGCTATCGGAGTGGCTAACTAGCTGCGAACGATAATGGTAAGGATACGTTAAAGTAGTATAATCGATTTATATATAGCAAGGTGCCAATATAGATCAATTGTGGGGTATCTTGCAATGCGCCAGAAAGTTTGACATGGTACATAATATTCTTATAAGTAAGCGTTTAAGTGGAGATGATTTCATCATATTGCGATAGAACCAGAAGAAATGGCTTGTCATCCGCATCTAAAATATATAAACAAATGCGCTCGATGCTAACATATGGACAGTTACATACCGCCTACCCGAATCGTGATGTTATACCCACCCGTAAAATTACCTTCAGCTACATAGTATGCGCTAAAATCCGCCTGGATTCTCTTGACAACTCTTATGTTTAGAATCTTAGAACAATTTCGAGAGGTTAGAGACCCTTCTGCTACTGCAAGTGCACAGCCCGAAGATATACATATACAACTATATACATATACAACTATATACATATACAACTATATACATATACAACTATATACATATACCATACTGGTCTCATTAGCATGAGCAAAAACTCTCAACATCCGACGCGTAACTACATCATTATTTGCATGTGTTCTATATCTAGCATATAACTATAGTCAATTAATGTAACATGCTGTCAAGTTCTACATCATGAAACAAATACAGTAAAACTTCGAAACCTCGAACTGCCATCGGACCGAGCAATTAGTTCGAGCCATCTACCTGTTCGAGCCATCTACCGTATACGTGTATATGTACAAACTGACTGTCACCTGTGCAAGTGTACTAAGCATGCTGAACGCATGGCATTTGTGTGTTGTTAGTGTTTTCATACTGAATGCACGTCGATCAATAGTCACAGCATTATTCATAATTAAAAAAGAAATGAAAGAAAACTAAAACATATTTAAGTAAATGATTCGTTTATTTTTACACACATGAATATTATACAGACAAGATAGTAAACAATTACGAAGTTCTATTTTAAGACAAACAGTACTAACACAGTTGTCGTTCGTGGCAGACATACAATTTAAGCTTAATGTTTAAGATATTTAATAGATCCAGTAAGTGATTTGTTTGTCACATAAGTACATGACTTGTACACTGTATTGTTTATAGTGCAACCATCAAGTAATTATCACTACGTGCGAATAACACGTGTCACCAATCTTACCTGTCATCAAATAATAGAATATCGCTCGGTCCATGAAAGGTGAGAATTATTGTATTGTTCGACCTATCTGGGGTGAACAATGAATGAAATGGTATCTAGGGACCGCAAAACCTGTTCGAGTGTTGGACCTATCTCCGTTCGAGTGATCTACTGTTCGTTAATATGAAATAAGAAGGGGTTTTGCCGGGACCTAAGAACCTGTTCGAGGTATCTACTGTGTTCGACCTAAAACTGTTCGAGGTTTCGAAGTTTTACTGTACCTGGAAAACCAATTAATGACATTTTTGTAGGATAATTGTAAACCAACTGTTTGTAAAATTGTTGATAATAGTATTTTGCAATTGTATGCTTTGCTAAAGATGCTGCTAACGAGATAAGAACGTAAAGCGTAGACATATGAATAGCACTTTAATGATAAAGCTGGCCAGCTTAAATAATACTCTGACATTAGTGACATTGGTTATGACGTCGAGTAATTCCCACAGAATGTTCTGACGTCACAAAATAAGAGCTATCTCGGAAGGATTTTGCTGCCTAACTTTTAAAAAAACACAGAATTAAACGAACGTGAAAATAGAAATAAGTGTTGAATGATTTGTTCTTTCCATTTGAAAAAGGAAGATTTAAGAATTATTACATGTACATTTGAGTAAAGAGTTCATGAAGCGACATCATCCTTGTAGTTTACTTTTGCGTTTGTTCTTAATATTGGAATCGCTATTAAATTAAAGTGCATATCCAATTTAAATATTTTGGTATCAAAGGAAAGAGAAAAAATATATCTTTTGGTAAATATAAAAATCTTGAAATCGATTGCTGATCACTATTACAGGTTTTGTAATGGACCAGGTCGAATGCTTTTCAATTACAAAACTTGTCAGTTAACCATCAATGTCACATCAGTATTCTATTTTGAAATGAAATTTATGGTATCTTTTGACCCGAAGAGCACATGAACCCTTACTGCACAAGCACGCTGCATGTCATGTGTCTCCTTATTTGCATACCTCACATGATAAAGAGAAACGCCTGTTTGTAGACACACTTTTTGTGATTTGTTTATGATACAAAACAGAAAAGAAAAAACACTTCAGTTTTCATTCTATATATAGTACTTAAATGTTAATGGATATTCTATATTCATGTTGTATTCCAAGAGACAAGATCAGAATCAACAATACAGCGACAAACATATGATCCTATCTTTATTGCTTGTAAACTCGTCTATTAAACATAATATTTATATTCAGTTAGTCGTGGTCTACTGTACACATGTGTTTTTAGGCTGATTATTTTTTACATTCATTTCTAAGTAGTTTGGTACGCTGACTTCAGACTTTGTGTTCATAATTATCAATCGCTCCTTCACTCCCATGTTAAAAAGAAACATCCGCTATGTTTGAGGATACATTGCAGACATATTGAAAAATGAGAAGAAAGTTGAATTATGTTTTATATATTGCATTTGTAGGTCGAAAATGCGGTTCGATGATAACATTAAAATGGTAAAATTAGGAAATGAATTGCTTGGGAACGGTGGCGTATGGAACAGACAATTCCATTTATTATTTCCCTCCTGAAACAATGCTTTTCTTTTGTATATTACAGTTCGACGTTATGGTCGGTTGACATCGAGCAGCTTTTTCTAAAGGTGGTCGATGGAATTCAAATTAAGGATATTAACGGACCAATCACCAATAAAGTTAATTTTATAGATCTCAATGAAGTGCAGTATCCCAAACTGTATGGCATTATCATGTTAAAACAGTAATAATCGTTTTGTATCGAAACAGTAAGATAACGTGTATAGTACTTAAATTTCCCCACGTACAATGACTTGCCTACTTTAATTACGTTTTCTTCTCCGGAGAATATATATTCAACTAGATAATGGATTTTGTAAAAATTTCACACAATGATGGAGGACAGAAAGTCAAATTCGTTTCTCACTTACATTTTCTTATCGGAATCACATTTGTAGCAATAGCATAGTTTATAACTGTTGTATGCGAGATGAAATGATGGTTGCAAATTTACACAGGACTTCAGCTTCCTGTCAGAATATGGACCGCACTATGCGGGAACATCACTGTCAAGGGGGTTATTTAGGATTTTTGTTTACAGTGCATGTGTTTTAATTTGAATAGTTGTAAATATAAATACATTTTCACTAAACTGAAGGATGTATTTCATATTCCATACAATGATACTACATGATAGTTGACATTGACTATAAGAGTCATGTCCAAGAACTATAACTCGATCTAGTTTTAATAGGGATAAAGATTACTAAGTAATGATACATGAATATTCAAATGATGGTGATCTTATAGTTTCTCATGGTAGTTGAAATTATAATTAAAAACGACTCCTCCATTTACACGAACATAATACATTATGTTCGTCATGCCTAACATGACTACTGTTACATTTTCTATTTAACCGTTAATCCATCACCCGATTCAATGATGGTCATTTTTGTCATTTTGGACATTGTTTGAAAAGTAAAGTATTAAACTGTATGGCATGAATATCGGAAGTTTTCTTTATTGGTAAGTATACATGGAACTGTATCCAAGCATGCAAATAGTTAGCTAATAAGGTGATGATGTTGATTTGTTTTGCAACTGTTAAAATATTAATGTATCGTTATTGATAGGATTGAGCAGGATATAACAGATCAGCCAGGAGACTCATCCATTGAGAAGAATATTCAGTAATTGAAATCGTTGTTTCCCAGGGAGTGTGATATATTATTATTCAAATTTACTGCGCGTAAATTTTCAAAGAAATGAAATACACCCGAATATCGACGGTCTTTCTATTAACCGCATGGATTTATTCTACAGGTATAATAAACATTCCTAAATCTTAATATTCAATTACTTTTCAAATCTTCACCGGGAATAACTTGATTATGAAACATCTGTGTTTTAATTGCAATTGGGACTGTTGTCGTCAGATGATAAACGATACGATACGTAAATTGATATTTGCAATTTGTTCCACAATATTTGTAACTTGTCTGTATCAATTGTTGCGCTTTATCTTTAATGGTTGTTTTCATAACACAGTCGAACAAGGTTTCAATACGCACAATGCATAGATTGTGTCGCTTCAACAAAGCAAAAGCCCGCCCGTCTAGCTCAGTTTGTATCACGCTAGACAGTCACCATGCAGATCCGGATTCGATTCCCAGGTTGGGCAGGTTATGTCTATCCGTGACATTGGTTACGGTCATGTTCTCCACATTTGGCGAGGTTGTCAGTTGCTAGCATAAGAGCAAGTTAGTTCTAGTTGTTAATTAGATCAAGAAAACTGGATAGGTTAACTCGCCACCGTCGAGACAGAGTATTAGTTTAAAAAGGGCAAAATACCCGAAGACAACAAACAAAATAAATAATTTCATGGTACAATGTATATCTTTCCAGAACATTCATTTTGGTATTGGTTTGTCTTGAGCAGCCGAGACGGTAATCATAATATCAATAACATAAATCCGTTTAATATTGCCCTGCTACAATAAGCATTAATAACGCTACAATATTAAGTTAGTCAAAACGTACAACCTCACCAGATCAATGCACTGTGTGAAATTCAATTGTGGCTGCTGTTGAGAGGTTGTTACTATAAAAAATATTCATTTGTTTGCAATTATTAGCACTGAAATTTGTTGATGCTATTGCTGAAGAGAAGCTGTTGTTCTACAAAGATACCATCTAGAGAAGTTGCACTGTGAAAGGGAGCGGCATCCATGTCGGCGAAATACTTTTATTGCGCTGAATTTAACACTTTTTCCAAGATATTAAGACATTAATCTCCTAACATTCTTCGTATACACTTTGTTACCTCTGAAGCATTATAGGCACATGTTTTTTAACGTGACCCATTTTGACATAAAAAACGCATGACAAAATGCCCGTATGACACCTAAGGTCATACCCTGGTCTTAATCGAAACTATTAATTAGAAAATGCTCATTTCAGTTTTTCCTAATTTCTGGCCATAGTAAATTCTTACGTCCGTTGTGATGTCTTAAATCGGTTCCTTCCGGTAAATATTTTTCTGACATGAAAACACCGTGTATTACCCGATGTGTACTTCGCCGACATAGCCATAAGTTAGATGTGAGTTCGGATATGATGGAACGAATACAAAGCTATTACTTGTGAGTTCAGAGGTTAATTCGAAAATGAATATTCAGAAGTTAGATTTGAGTTCGTGTATGATGTAGCAAATCCACAGTTGTTAGTTGTTAGTTCAGATGTTTATTGAAACATTGCCAGAAGTAAGGTTTGAGTTCGGATATGAACTAGCGAATGAACAGCTGTTCGTTTGTAGTTCAGAAATACGTAACCGAATTCACAGGTTTTAGTTGTTAGTTCAGAAGTAAATTTCAGAATGCACTTCCAGAAGTTAGATATGAGTTCGTATATGGAATGACGAATGTACAGCCGATAGTTGTTAGTTCGCACATTAGGTCTCGAATTCATAGCCATATGTTAGTTAAGACCGTAATAAACTGTATTTCAGTGCGCGAGTTTCGATGTGTGTTTGTTTATCATGAAACTCTGGGTACCATTATAAATTGCCTAAAAACAAATGCCTTGTCCTAAAATTCTCAATTGTGTCCATTTTAGCTCGCATTCGCTTTTTATAGATTATTTGCTCATGGAAATAAATGTTTAAGGTTTAAATAACAACCAAGTTAGCCATGTGGCGTTTTCAAACTTCTATCAAACATTTACGAAACCTTTTGATTTGTTTTGTTTTAACCCTATCTTCAGTGACATTTGAATTTTGTACAGAATGACAGGCCACCTAATTATTGCTCCTGCTTTACTAACACGTCAATACTAGATTTCCAAACTTTTTTCCCACATGATTTCTCGGATGTGGGAGAACAATATATACGGTTCAAATTGTCGCTAAGAAATTCCCCGCCCCGACTTGATTATGAACTAACGGTATTCAGTTCGTTGCGGATCCAGAATCAGGTTCGTTGTAAAGTTGGAAGAATGCTAATAAGATAACCTTGTTGATTCCATAAGTGAAATTTAGTAAACGGCAAGAAATATGACATTACTAGATCTATGTACGCTAGACAACTGGAAATGTGATTTTGACTGGGAAAGTAATGGGCGGAAACGAGTGCTGAATACGTGTTTGGATGCAACAATCTATTTGCTTTACATAGGGAGAATTAAAACATGACGAATAATAACATATCAATCAGCACCAACTTAGTTAATTGGTATAAATGTAGACGTCGCAGAAGATTCTCTGCTCAATGATATAATGTATGAGTAACTCGGACGATATTTAGCGGTGTAGCACACTTCCCACGATGATGTTTGACTTGCTTACAATAACAAAAGAGAACCGTCTAGGATACTTTCCAATTCGGCACCACCAACTTTAAGTAACATATGCATTGTCAAAACGATGTAGTCAACATTATGTTAACGTCGGTAACGACTAAATGAACGTAACACAATACGAGTTTTGAGACGTAATGATGAAAACAAATGCAAATAATGTTATGAACAATTTCTGGTCAGTTTTGTTGCACAAAGAGGCAATTAATCTATAAATATTTCTTATAGACATGCTGAATGAGAGAATTCTGTGTGTTCTTTCATTGTCGTATTGCCGACAGCCTGGGTTCAACGCAGGACCTATGGCTTTATTTAAAAGTATGACATGCTTACTCTGAACTATTCATTGATAAGCAATTATGTAGTCTATGAAGCCATTGACCTTAAAACACAAATCAAATAGACTTTTAAATAAAACCGAACCGAAACACAAGAATGTGGACATTGCGATATTATTCAACACACTGAGATATTTCTTAACTGGGACGAACAGTTAATAGACGTGCGGTTTACAAATCAAAGATAAATGTAACATTCAGAAACAGGTAAGAATTGTACATATTAAAAGAAAACCGGAGAAATATGCCAATAATACCCAAAAATGCATGGAAATCGTGCGTTTTCTGCAATTATATAAACATTTTTGTTTCCGTGGTATCAATTGGTAGCGTTTCTGACTGGTAACTTCGACCAATAGATAGGGTGTGAGTTCGAGACACATTCCTGCCTCCCATTTTTTATGGACAATATGATTTTTATCCCTTACTAAGTGCTTGTCAATTACTTGTTGTTTGTCGTTTCTGTCTGTTCAGTTTTTTTTTTGTTATCGACTAATTGCTATGTCGTTAAATCTAACGTGTTTAATGATGGCTATAGCGTCGTCGCTAAAATGTTCATTTGAACCCTGTACGTTTTTCGAAGTAGCCATATCAACTTTGTTCCATATACTGTGAGTGTGTAGTGATAAATGAACATGTAAATCTACTGCACGATGATATTGGCACTTTAAAAATCACGAAGCCATATCGTTATTAGTGAATAGCTTATGAATACACATGCTATACAATGTTTTTTAATTAATGATATTCGAGCAAACATTAATAAGTATAAGTCGTGTAATTACAACTGTAGATGACCAACGACATTTATAACATTGTAATGAAAAAAAAACTACCTCCCGATGGTCTCGAACTCGGACCCAAAACTAAAAAGCTTAATTAGCATTGACGCGGACTCGCTACCATCTGAGCTATCATGGCTGTTAATTAAATGAAATCAATATCTCAATAAATAGATTTGCTTGTTATTTGATTTACCTATTTTGATCAATAAAGGTGGTCAAACCATGTAAACATTGCATGACGTCACTCTCAACTTATCGTGGTATACTTATAGTCTTAGATTTTCTAGTCTCCCTTTGATATTCAAGTAACATAAATGAAGAAAAACCCCATAAACCTACTATTTTTAACCATTACACAGATAATTGGTATTTTTTCAAATATTTGGCGGCCATCTTGGTGGCCATCTTGGATTTCTCAAAACGTACCATTATGTCACGTGTCTACCCAAATTTGTTTGAAACTTCAAACATTCATCTTTACATTGATATAAACTTATCCGTGGACCTTTTTTGGGCACGGGACGTCCTCAGGGACTGGAGTAAAGTTAGTTCAGATATTTATTCGAAAAAACATAGCCAGAAGTAAGATGTGAGTTCGGATATGATGGAACGAATACACAGCTATTAGTTGTGAGTTCAGATATTTATTCGCATAATATTATGATGGAGCGAATACACAGATAGTAGTTGTTAGTTAAGATATCTACTACCAGCTGTGTATGACTATTTAGCGATTAAGTGTGAGGTTAGCTAGCTGTTAAATCGATTGAGCCCCAGTATATTAATTGACAGTTCCAAGGCTGTAATTCGCTGTATGGTTATTGTTTTCTTTTTGTGTTTTGAATGTATGTTATATTTCCCTTTCCCCTATGCAATTATTTCACTTTATATAGAAATGAAGTCATGTAAATAGAGTTCAGGTTATTTTTTTGCCAAGTGTCGGCCTATTGTTGCCAGCTGTCTTGACTTGTCCTGTGATCTTCTCCCTTTAACCTCGATAAGTGCCTTATGTTTTATGGATTGTTGTTTTCCTGGAGGTCTGTGTGGAGAGGCACTGTCTTATGTATATGGCGTTCCTGTAGCAACTGATTATCTCTCTTGTTTTGCAATTGTTAAACTATTCATGAACATTACTTGATACGAATTAGCAGGATAATTATAACCGATCAGTCATGACACTGCTAATGCTTACAAACACAGGGTAATTTATTGAGAGGAACGTTCAGTCCTCCGATAGCTATAACATCTTGAAGTTCTTTGTGTTCAATGCATTGTAATATATTAATATTCCTATTTACTGTGCGTGGATTTTCATAGAAATGAATTACTACCGAATATCAGTGGTTCATCTATTTACCGCATGGATTTATTATACAAGTATAATAAACATTTATGAATATAAATATTCAATTATTTCTCGGAACTTCACAGAGAATAGCTTGATTTTCAAATATCTATACATTTCTTGGTCATAAAACTGTTATGATAAACGATACGATACGTAAATAACAATATAATCATATTAAAGATTTGCAATTAGTACCACAATCTGTGTAATTTGTCTGTATCAATTGTTGCGCTTTATCTTTAATGGTTGTATTAATAATACAGTCGGACACGGTTTCAATATGCACAATGCAAAACTTGTATCGCTTCAATCATACAGAAGCCCGCCCGTCTAGCTCAGTTTGTATCACGCTAGGCAGTCAACCGGCAGTTCCGGCTCTATTCCCAGGTTGGGCAGGTTTTTTGTTCAGATACATTGGCTACGGTTATGTCCTCGACATGTGGCGAAGTTGTCAGTTGCAATCAGACCAGCAAGTTAGTTCAGGTTGTTAATTAGTTAAAAAACTGGAAAGGTTTGCTTGCCACCGTATACGACTGAATATTTGTTTAAAAAAGGCAAAATACGCGATGACCACAAACAAACAAACAAAATCATGGTACAATGTATATATTTCCAAGAAATATTTGTCCATTCTGACATTGGTTTGTCTTGATCAGACGAGACGGTAGTCACTATATCAATAATATAAAACCATTTGATATTGTCCGGCTACAATAAGCATTAAGCTACAATCATACATTAGTCAACGTACAACATCTCCAGATCAATGCACTGTGTGAAATGCAATTGTGACTGCTGTTGAGAGGTTGTTGCTATAAAAGGATTCATTTATTTGTGATTATTATCACTGGAAAACATTGATAGTTATTGCTGAAGAGAGGTCGTTGTTCTACAAAGATACCATCTAGAGAGGTTGCACTGTGCTTGACAAAAATAAATAAACATTACTAACACGTTTGCTTTAACATAGGGTTAACTTGATGAGTGTTACTGTCTTACTGTAAACGCGGCATACCATTTTTATGAAATTAATGAAGTATTCTTATCAATGTGTGAAAAGGCGTGTCATCCTGCCGACTAAATCGTTTTTTCGTTGAATTCGACACTTTTCCAAGTAATAAGACATTAATCTCCTAACTGTCTTCGTATACACTGTGTTACCTCTATAGTACTCTGGGCATATGTTTTGAACGTGACCCATTTTGATATCCTGGTCTTAATTGAAACTATAAATCAGAACATTCTCTTTTCAGCAATTCTTAATTTATTTCTAGTTACAGTAAATTCTTACGTTCGTTGTGATGTCTAAAAGCGGTTACTTTCAGTTTAAAAAAACTAATGTATTTTTCTGACATTAAAAGAATGTGTTTTACCCGATGTGTTCTCCGTCTACTGATGCGTTTGCAACGGCGTAGATAGGTAACTAGACAGGTGAGAAGTGATGTTAATTTTCCTTACTATAATTTTTAATTTCTTTGTTCCTGTAGTATATTGTATCGTGTCAACTGACATAGCCATCAGGAAATAGATAAAAAAAGGTCATGCCGCTTTTAAGATTGGGCATATTACATCAAATTTCAGGAACTGCTTGTAGACTGTGGTCAAACAAACCTGACTACAATGGGTTTAGTAGTCCAACATTCATAGCTGAATACGATGTAAAGTCTCTACTTGGATGTGGGATGAATTGCCAACAATCCAGCTCGTGTATGGCATTTATCTACGTTCAACAAACCTGCCAACTGCTAAGTGAATTCTTGTTCTCTGTGTCTGGATTACAGACCTCGGAGAATGCCAGATATTTTGAAGACGGTATGGTATATGACGTAGATAGAATGAAATTGTTCACATTTACATTTAGAAGAACTAGTGAAAGTCGCTCTAACTTTTTGATAAATATTTAGGAAAGATTACGGAAGGGCTCAGAAATAACAAATATTACAACACTTATTATAATAATTATAAGCTATTATCGTAAATAAACTTTGTTATTTTCATTAATGTAGAATTTGAAACAATTCATATGGTTATCTTACTTTTTGTGCTAATCTCATAGGCAAGTAATGTAACGTTTGAAGCCTGGTTTCATAGTTTTCGTAACATTTAGTAAATTAATCCAGTAATTTAATAAAATTTATTTAGCATGTGATTTCTTTTTTGTAGAACAAGCCGGTAGATTTCGAACTGACGCATTGGCGAACAGCAGTGTTTTCACATATAAGTAAGTTCAGAATATTTGTTTACGTTTTGTGATATTGAATTTTATTGAACGCTTTTAGAAAAACGGTAACGTGTCTACGGCTCTACAACACTTGTGCGTTTTTTGCCTTTTGAAATATATGATAAATTTACTAAATGGAGTAGAATAACTTTGGATATTGTTGCACATTGTGTCTGCTAGTTTACTTGGCATCAAAGAGATTACAGCTGCATTTTGCTGACAGCGAACTGACACTATGTTGTAAATTCATTGATGTGAAAAACTTCTCTGCGCAATTTAGCGAGTGGTTTATCAGATCCAGGATGGAATAATAGAAGGAGATAATTGGAAGTAACCAAAAGGCAATAAGGGTCCAAAATAATTCATAATTTAAGCCAATTAGCCACTACCTGCCTCCTCAGCTAGTATGTATTTACTCGTATCATAAAATAAAGTAGACAAGCAACAAATATCAACTAATTCATAATGTTGCACTTAAAAGGTTTGGTTTTATATTTGTGTCTCCCTGTAAATGCAATTCATTTATGTCACAGTAAAGACACAAACACACGTGTGGATTGGACATGTTTGACATCTAACCAATGTCCGATGTGTTATTAACTATATAAGTAGTTAAGTCAACAAACTATAAAGTTGAAAATGATACTATTATTGTCAGTGTGACATGAAATTGGACAAAGTCCACAAACCAGTCCACTTTTATCTATTTTTAATAAGCTTTTGGTGTAATACCCATACCACGGACAATATGATATGTTAGCAGATAACCCAAACCGTTTGAGATTGTATTGTACTATGGTGTCTATGACGTTGGTGTTTGTCATTGTTTTGATGTTGTGCTGTCCATTGTTTGCTCATGTTTTTCGAAGTATAAGATGGGTTGGCCATTTTGAGTTATCATTGAGCTACGCTTCTCTTCTCTATGTACATATGTACATTATCATTGAGGCATATCGGTCAGTTGGATTTCTCAAAGCTTCTTATTTTATTATGACGTATTTGTTGAAAATACATATAACGTCATTTGGCATTAACAAGGAAACTATTTCTCTCTATAGTGATGTTTTATAACACAACTTAATCCTCATTTAGTATAGTCGTAAATGTGTTTTGTTTTCTTATTATATATCATTTTATATATGTTTGTCTTTATTTCAAGTTCCCTTTCCATTTCATCTGTCCGTCATCCTTATTTTTCCTTATTTCTCCTTAGTTGTTCTTTATGGTTGGCCAGGTCATTCCTTGCGCCACCGTTCACGAGTACGCGTATTTACCCTTGCACCTCCTCAAATGCCTGATGTTTTGTGGACTGATGTTTTCCGGGAGGTCTGTGAGGGGAGGCATTGTATTATGTATATGGCGTTCCCTGTAGCAACGTAACATGAATTATTTCTTGTAAAAAAGTTTGTTTGATGTCATTGACATCTACTTCACATATCTAAATGTTTATACATGTATAAATAGCCTGTACTATGTGTATGGACCGGAGATCTGTTTACGCAATAACCTTTGTTGTTTTATTGCTTTATCATTAATGCATCAATTTATACTGATTTTTTTATTTACTTTAGAACGGTTGGAACTAAACAGTGAGGTGGTCAGTCAACCACGTTGTAAAATATTGACCAATTGACTTAGTGAACACAAGCTCTAACAGTGTTCTCAATTAATTTGGAATCATGATTACGCAAATTATTTAAAGTGTACATATACTGATGGTGTAGATGCATTTTGTTTAATTATATTTGTATGTTTAAAATGTTATTATGACCTCAGTTTCTTATTTTCAGTATTGTACGACGGAATGCTAGTTTTGACGGCGCTGTGACTGCATGTACATCGATTGGAGCACATCTTGTCCGACTCTCTACCACGAAGCATGAACACTTGGTTACTGTGATTCAGTCAAGTTCTGGTGGGTAATTTGACAAGAATTCTACACTTGGTTAAGTAAAATAATCATTAACTACAATCAATGCAAAAAGAAACGCACGCGAGATGTAATTGTTACTTACCCGGGCCACTTTTATTCAAATTAAAGTCACTCCAAAATAGCAGTATTACCAAAACTTAAAGGGGACATGTGAAGGTGCTATTGTAAAGAGATTACTGCTATTTAGAGATGGTCGTTAGTAAACGTTCCCCTGTATTCTTATGTCGACATTTTATCAAATTATCTCCAGATTACAGCAATATGGATATGTGGGTGGATGGTAGTAACGTTGATGCAAGCAATGTCACAGACATTAATGAATGGCTATTTACCAACGGCGAGCCAATGCCTGTTGAATTGTGGACCGGAATATATCCCGATAACAACGGAAGTACCTGCGCAAATTTGTGGCATTATATAATGTGGAGCATAGACGATTGTGGGTGCTTTGACTTGAAATGGTTCATCTGCGAGAAGTAACTTCCTCATTGTGTCGCTCAAAATTTCAATGCACGTCCATGTACATTTAGAGGAATTCTAGGAAATTAATGTTAAACTCTGGGAAATCTGAAAAAAATCAGCAAATGTTCAACGTTTTTCGAAGTATTTCAAACTGAATTGAACATACCTGCCCGTGCATGCATGTGGAAATTGATTTTCACAATGACAAAATTCAAGACTAAAGAATAATGTGTGCATTAATAATTGAAATCAGCTTATTACTTGTAACACGTCCTAGATGGGTTTTATACCTCTAAATGAATACAGGTAGAAAGTTTGGTAGAAGGAAAGTACATTTTCAGAACTATTGAACCGACATGCATTACAATCGTAGATACAAGAAAATCATCAAAGGTCGCCGCTAAAGAATTGAACAAGAGCAAAGGAAATGTAGAATTATATTTTGTTATTTACATTCTTTTGTACAAAAAACATGTAACTAAAGCATTACAATCTATTTAAGTAGTATCAAACACGTAAATAAAAGATATTAATATGTTTGCAGACCCAGTTCCAACTTCTCTGTATATAGCAAGGTCTTTGCTCACAAAAATAATAATATTTAAAATTACATTCTTTGAATCTTTTACATAAATTCTCATTAAGTTTCTAAATAATTATCTCAGACTATCATGACACTCGAAATGTATCACAGGAACCTGGGACCAATGTATATATTGGTCCCAGCAGGAGCACATTTTCTTTTCTGATCCATATACGTACGTAAAAAATAAGCTTAGAATAAGCACTACTTTTATCTAAATATTTATTTCATACAGTTAACGCATCACTTCTATTTGTTATAATTTGTCATGTAAAAGATTCAAAGAATGCAATTTTAAATATTATTATTTTGCTTTATACAGATAAGTTGGAACTGGGTCTATAAACCGATTAACAACTGTAATTTGAATTTTACTTGATTGGTCCACTAAAGTGTCATGGTCACTAAACATGCAACCTAGTCAATAATCAAACAAGACTAATTTTGATGCAAAGCATCAAAACGGCGGCACAAGTTTTAGGAAGCATGATATTGAAGATTTATTATTTTGTTTATCAATAAATAAGAAAGTATGATCATCACCAAGCCATAATTCTGGTAAGAATCATCCACAATTCATGACAATTGCCTAAATAGGTGCGGAAAATGACGCTTCTATAAACCACGTGATTAAATAGACTTTTTCCATTGGTCGGTGATAATGTTTCGCGGGAAAATGCTGGTGCATCGATTTACACGAAACGAAGAAAAAAAACGATTACACGAAACGTAGATAGAACGAAACGGATCTAAAAATATACATGATTATAACTTCTAGTTTTACAGATCTAAAAGAACTATTGGGATATCAAAAGGGAAAAATATCCACTAAAAATGTCAAAACAACGTAATTAAAAGTTCAGTTCAACCATCAGCATTTGATCTCGAATGTACTGAATCCGTTTTACTGCCAATGCGTTATTTGAACAACAAATGCTATGACGTTTTCAACGACAATTTTCATTGGCTGAATTTTGTTTACATATTACCATCAGTACATAACTTATATGGGTCAAGTTAAGGCAATGTATATTGCATAGTTTGGTCACTGTATTTATATTTGTACATTATAAACTGCATTCATGAACTTATTAATATGGATTAACATTTTTTGTTTAACAATTTGCTTTTTTATAAGTACAATTTCAATTTGCGTGCACAGCATTAGGAACCATTTCCTGAACTTTGATGATGAATTGAGCGTAGTTGTGAAACGAAGCTATGTAATACACGATGCCTAACCGTTTTCGTGACTAGCTGTTGTAAATTCTTATAAGCATACGTAAAACATTTTTTAAAGCTTTTTATTAACGGTAAAAATACATTTTAAATATTTTGACATTTTTTTATTATCAATTAGTACACTTTTTTTATCTGTATAATTAGAATCACGTTTTGTAAGAACAATTTAAAAAAGCATAATACCAATGGCTTCTCCCATTTCGATTATGCAACTCCATGTACCTAGATTAAAAATTATTCAAATAGACGACGGCCTGAAGGCCGCCGTCAATAACAACCTCTAATTATCAGTACATGGTGACTAGAGTTCAACTGTTTATGTGTGTTCATTTAGTAATGTTAATATCGCTAGTTCTGTCATGTTATTGAAGAAATCCAACCAATGTGCTGGATTTCCGCGGGATTTTATTGTTTGAGAACTATTTTCAACTTTCTAAAAATAAACTTTCCCTAGACCGGTTTCAAATATATTATCAGTCAAAATAGACATTGACCATTTGAAATCGTGCACCTCATGAGGGAATAAATTAAAAGATGTAAAATTATCTTGAATCGAATAATCTTGGAAAAAAATTAAGTCACGTGCCCCTCCACGTACAAAAAAAATCCCATTCCAGACAGTACGACAATAAATTCATTAAAGCTGAAGAAAGTCCTGCATAATTCATGTTGTTCGTTCAGTCAGAATTAATTGATTCAGTAGATGATTGATGTAGTTTTGTCAGTAAGTGCTCATTTAAGAAATACATGTATGTGTTGATATTCATTAACACATAACTTATTCAACGAAAAATCGCAAATAGACATCCTAATTTTCTAATTTCATTGGCATGACCGAAGGTATGTCTGTTTGTTCGAAGATTCGCTGATGTGCATTCATTCCTGAAATGAATACATAAATAATGAAGTGATTCATCATTTCAAAGTAATGTATATATTTTTCAAGAATACGACTGTGAAGAATTGTTTTGGTTTTAGAAGAAAATATGGTAGGAAATTATGTAACCATTAAATGTTTAGTTGGACGGGTTGCTGTCCAATCTGGAGGTTATGATTTCAAACCCAGGCGACCATATTGTTGTTTTCAGTGATGATTTCACTGGCGGTAATAAATCTGAAATCATTCGTCACTACCCCTGATCGAATACGAGCATTTGTCAATCGCGAGAGTTTTGTTAATACGTACGTGTGGTTAATATATACAAGAATTGTCAAACGATCTCCAAATGTGACTTAAATACTTTGATGTGTTGCCGTTACACATAATCCACTTCTATGACAATGTTAATAACGAATGGTTATAATGTACAATCATGTAGTTCTACAGTTGTAACTTATGAAACAGCAGAAACATTTCAGAGCAGAGGGCTTAAACACACTTGAATACTAAACAACACAAAGTGAGGCAATTACAAAGGTCTGCCTTAAATGCCTAATACAATGTACTTTCACAATACCAACAGTGTCGCCCAAGGCGGAATTCAAATTCACGACTGTCTGATCAGATATCAAGCGCTCTACGGGGTTGGGCGAGGTTAGGTTAGTCGCGAGTACGGGTAGTAACCCAGATAGCAGTCATTGAGAGTGAAATTGTGACTTTGTTTCACCTTCGATTTAAAACAAGTTTGTTTAAACGTAAACCGATACCAACGTCGGTAATCAATCTGACTAAAATAAACTAATTTACAAACATAATTTGAATAGTTTATGTATTATTGAGTAGCATCGATGTAAAACAATGCAAAACTGCATAGAACAGAACATAATAGAACAGAAAACTGTTAACATTTACCTACTTAAGTATCACACTGTTTGTCCACCGTTCACAATTGCACATAATACATCGTTATAAATTTAGATTTACGACCAATTATATACAATATTTAATGCACATTTTAATAAAGATGAAAGGGGCATAATAAGCATAAACAAGCCGATTTAATTGAGAAATGTGCTAAATATAAATAAATCTGTAAAACATAGATCTATCTGCTTTAGCTAAGTTTAGTTGCGGGGTGGCCCAACTGAGATTAGAGATTAGAGAAAATATCCCGGGGAGTGCCTACCTTTATATCAGATTAGTAAAACTGACGTTGAAAGTTAATTTAATGTATTATTTCACTTTAATGCCTACCAATGGATAAGAGATGCTCCTACAATTATAGCATGTGAAGTAAACGGTTATTATCAAACAATTTGTGCTGTCTTATAAGAATATGGTTAAAGAACGTGCCAATACCAATTAATTATTTTAGAAAATAGTAATGAATTACTAATGATCATGTTTGATTAAATCGCAGTACGTGTTTAAAGTCATAGGGCTGTTTGGTTATTTAAGCATATAACACTCACACATAGGGTGTAGTTTTGAATAATTTTTCATTTTCAATTTTATCTGAAAATAATTAAATTTACGTAAATGATATGTCTGCAGTGGTCAAAAATAAATTGTTACTTTATGCGGATGACTCTGCTATTTTGGTTTCTGGTAAGAATAGGTCAGCCATTGAGAAAGAGTTAACAGAGGATCTTGAATCGGTTAGTCAGTGGTTAATGGATAACATGCTGTCCCTGCATTTAGGAAACACAGAGTCAATTTTATTTGGCTCTAAGCCGAGGTTAAAGTCAAATAATAACCTTCATATAAGTTGCAATGGTCAAATTATAAATTCCACTTCATCTGTCAAGTACCTAGGTGCAACGTTAGATCAGAGTCTAACTGGTGAATACATGGCTAGCTCTATTATCAAAAAGGCAAATGCCAGGTTGAAATTTCTGTATAGGAAACAAAAAATTCTTACTGATCATAAGACTTTTGGTTTAAGCTTTGATTCAGTGTCATTTTGACTATGCTTGTTCTTTCTGGTTTCATGGCTTATCTCAGTTTTGGAAAAACAAGCTACAGGTTACCCAAAATAATTGATAATGAACATTCTATTTCATTGAATTGGTTACCGGTCTGTTAAAGGGTGGAACAAATAACATTGTGTCATGTTTTTAAAATTAAGAATGGCCAATCTCCTGACTATATGAGTCCCAAAATTCTGTTCATTCATATAGAACATGGTCTTGTGACAGTGGGTCTTTTATGATGCCTAGGGTCAAAGGCTTTGGTCTGAAGTCAGTTTCCTTTTTAGGTTGCAAGCTATGGAATATACTACCATCTCAAATAAGGAATTTTTAAAAGTGCTGTGAAGGATCTTTTTTTTAAACATTAATTTGCACATGTTGAAATCTACCTTTAGTGTCAAATCTTTGACTGTAGTCTTTCTTTTCAGTGCAATGTTTTCATTTTCTTATTAACAAGCTTTGTATAATGACTAGTATCATAATTTAAATATTCATTTTTTACTAAAATCATGTTTCATGCCTCTCTATGTCAGAACATCACTACAGGGGACCACAATGGAAATAAGGGATTTCTTCCCTTTTTTGTGTTATCCTTGATATTGATGTAACTGACATGGTTCATTACTTATGCATACTTCATGACATTTATTATCGTTTAACCTTGCTGTTAAATTTAAATACTGTATTGTTATGTTATTATTGTTACCATGCTATCAATATCGAAACTCTTAATTCTTATTTATATAAGCTACGCTCTCACAAAGAGCTTTGATTGCATTACCTTTACATTCACACGCTGCGCTATAACGCATTTTATTTTTATAATTGACCTTTTTAACCTTACTGATATAGCCAATGATTTAGTCGCAGAAACGAAATTCCCGCTTTTCCGTGATACTAAACTTCATTGATCTACATTGTCACGTGACTACTTCTTTTAAAATAGGTATTTCCCGCTGTAGAACCAATCAAATGTGTACACAATGTATGGCCTTTTGCGTCGATGGAAATTTTGACGATTTAACAAACGTTTTTATATCATGTCAAGGAGCATTTACAGGACATAGCCTTAAATAACTACATTGTACACATTTACAGGCATCGTTGTAATTTTGGCATGCCGACGTTAAACGATAGTCACTTACGTGAAATTTCATTTGTTTTTCTATACTTTGTCTTGCTTTGACGCAGATTAAAGTGTAATTATTGTTATATTGTCTTGTTTATAAGTTTTTTACTCTGTGTACAGTGCACCTTTGGATGTGCACTGTACACTTGTTTGTATTCACCATTTATGTTAGTAAATGTTAGTAAATGTTGTTGTTATTTTGATGTTTTCATTCTTTTCTTCATTTATCACTATATGTATGTGTATTTATATTGTTTATGCAAATAAACCTTTGACTCGACATGACTTTGTCACAGCGCCATTTCTATGACAGAGAAATGTCTCTATTCAATGCACAGTCGCATAATATTTATTGACACATGTTGACTGTCCTACGTTTAGAACAGAAGCGAGTCGTTGCAAGCGGCTCGTTGAATAGCTATGGACGCATGTTGATTTGCATGTCTAAGAATAAAAAAAATAGTCGTACAAGAGTTATAAAGCAGATGGTGATTATGAAAGTATAGGAATAAGCGCCCGATGCTAAAGAACAGCGATGAGCCAGAAAGTTGAACTTTTTCCATAATATTCCTATAAGTAAGCATTTTTGTGGAGATGATTTTATCATAATCAATAATTAAGATTTACCTCATAAATATTCAAATCGCCCTGTAATAGTAACCGGTATCTAGAAGAAATATATATGGATGGCCATCAGCATCTGAAAAGATATCAACAATGCGCTCGAGGCAAACATACCGATGCCACCTACCTGATGTTATACCCACCCGTAAAATAACCTTCAGCTACATATAGTGCGGCCAAGATCTGAAGGCACAATAACATTAACAAAACGTCATTGGTTGGATCAGTCCATATCAAATTGCAGGTTAGTTCAATGATCATGATCATATAGGCCCATTTTCTAATTTTGAAAAAGAACATATCAATGCATAGATATCAAATCAGCGTGTTTATTACATAGCGTAATGGATACGCATCAGAATTTCAACGCAGACTATCAGGGTTCGAATCCGGACATTCATGCGTTTAATTGTTCAAACCAAACGAATATACAAAATGTATATATATAATTATATATATTATGATGACAACAAAGAACTGAATATAAATGGAAATTAAATATAACTAAGTAATTTACCCATAGAAGGGCAAATGAAGAAAAAGAATTCTACAAGTATAATATATTTTTCACTGTGAATAAAAATAAAACATGTACATGAGGCTTGAACCAGTAACCTCTAAATTCCTAACTGACTGCTCACCTAATTGAGCTACAGAGGCACACAGAAGTACATACTTGAATAATTGTTCATATTTCGAAGACTTTGTACGACACAAGCGTTTATTGACCGAGACTCTAAATGATCACCCCTATGTATGCAAAGTGAAACCGTCGGCTAATTAGCGTAAGTAAATATTATTGTGCCATCATATCTTGGCCGCACTAAAGTATGCCCTTAAGCCTGACTGGATTCTCTGGACACAATCTCATTGTAGTATCTTAGAACAAATGATGACCTCATGGAATCCAAATCATACTTCAATTAATAATTTTCAAATTATTTATTGTATCTTTTACCTTATCATTGTTCTTAGTACAGCAATACGAGAGTTTAGAGACCCTTCAGCTACAGCAAGTGCACAACCCGAGGATAAGGTGAAAACAACTATATACCTTTGTCATACTGGATTCATTAGCTTGAGCAAACACTCTCAACATCCGATCCGTAACTTCATCATTATTAGCGTGTGTTCTATACAAGTATCTAGTTTATAACTATATTCAATTCATGTAACATTTTGTCAAGTTCAACTTGGAACAAATACCAGTATATCCAAGTACCTGTAATGGTATTTTTGAAAGTATTTTTGTTAACCTCTGCAAATAAGGTGTCATTAAGGTTTTTTTTTCGATGAATATACAGTCTTTAAACCAACCAAATGTTCGCAAAATTGTTGATTATACATATAGTATTTTACAATTGTATGCAAAAAAGATGCTGCTTGCTCTTGCAATGTGAAGTCTAAAATTGTATTGTTTAAATGGATTTATCAGCTAGCTAACCTACAGTAACATATACGCTGTATATAATTTAGTACGAAAACACAGCATGTTTAAACTGAACTAGCTATCAGTAAATGAATTATTTACATATGAATGCGAAATAACCACAAAATCGTAAATAAATAAAATATAATATATCGTAAAATATTATTGTCAAATACTGTAGTTTCTCTCCCATGTCCTTTAAGAACAATTACATTCCCTACTTAAATCAGTAGTTCCTGTGACTTTTCCAGGAAAATACATAGTTTTCCATTCTTTGCAATAATAATAATATCTTTATTAACATAAGGTGACATGTAAAGAGTTATACAGAAACAGTTGTACAATTCTTAATTAAAACACGGCCTTCTAACAGAAAACAACATAAATTGAAACACAATAATTATATAACACACATTCGTTCATTCAAGACAATCACTCATCAGATATTGTAAATAGTACATATATATCAATATATATATATCAATAATCTGTAATATTTTATGTCTATTTAGAAAACAAATAAACAAAAACATGATTTATATCTCGAAAAAATTAAATTTCTAAAATTCACAAACCTAAATTACATGCTTTCTCGCCATTTGTCACGATGCTTATTACTGTAAAAATGATTATTGCTGCTTTGTAAAAAATACTTTTCAGTGTTCAATGCGCAAATAAAATATATCTATCTGTAATAGTAAATGCTAATAATAACTTTCATAACAAACATAATAGATTGTAGACCTTTTTACAATAAAAATGATTTTAATGTTCTTTTGAAAGTATTTACTGACGAGACTGATTTATATTGTTGGGAATTTTGTTCCAATTAAGAGCACTTACATGTGTAAAAGAATTGTTCATGAATTTTGTTTTGAAAGTTGGCGTGACTAAGTCATTGTTTTCCACTGATCTTAAACTGTATATACTATTGGATGAATTTTTTTATTGCATTCTCATTGCAGTAAACAATGACTGAATAATGATAAAAACATCTATTTTCAAACGATATCCAATTTAATTTATTTAGTAATTTTGAGTCATCAAGGTTGGCAAACGCCTTTTGTATTAATCTAGTTACTCGCGCTTGTCATTTACCTAAAGATTTATAACATTTTTTTCCAGTACCCCAAATGGTACAACAGTAGTCCATTTTAGAAAGAATATATGCATTATAAAATAATACATTGTATTTAATTTCAAACGATAAAAACGGCGTAATTCTTTTTAAAGGTGCAATTTTTGAATTGATATGAGTAAATATTTTTGTAAGATGGGTAATCCATGATAAGGTGTTATCAGTGTAAATACCAATTACCTTTCGAACATTTACATTTTGCAATTTAGGTTTATTTATATACAGCGTTATATCAAGGTTGTTTTTTAGCGGTTATTCGACGATAGAATAATACATACGGTAGATTTATTAGGATGTAAAGACATGTTATTTATTTGGCACCAATAAATGATTGCATTTATATTTGTTTGAAGAGTGGCCTGTATAGTTTTGACATCAGTGCCAGGTGTATTCATGGTGGAATCGTCAGCATAAAGGTGGATATTGGCAGTATCATTTAGATAAAGAAGAATTAATAGAGGGCCGATGATTGAGCCTTGGGGAACTCAAGACATTATCTCCATTGTTTCAGATGTGATATTTGCATGCTTGTCTGTGTTATATTTCATAAGTAAGACTTAAATATAGTAACAGTGCGTAGCTGGAAGTGATACAGTTTTAGATTATGCAAGAGAATGTTATTGTCAACAAGGTCAAATGACTTTCTCCAGTCCAAAAATACTGACCCGTCATATTTTCCTGAATCGATATCCTTTAACCACGTATCTATCAAGTAAATGAGTGCTGTGTAACAAGAATGATTTTGACGAAATCCGGACTGAGTATTGTGAAGAACATTTGTTAGTTTGAAAAAAAGATTAAAGTTCGTTCAAATATTTTTGAAATGGTTGGCAAAATAGATATAGGACGGTAATTATTAGGATCCTCTCTATCTCCATTTTTGAATATGGGGAAAACATAAGCTTTTTGCAAAGCATCCGGAAGAATCCCTGGGTCGATACTTTTGTTAATAATATGTGTAATTGCCGGTGTAATACAATCACTACAATGTTTTAGTATTCTTGGGCCAATGCCGTCTGTACGTGTTGATTTATTAGGGTTTATTGTATCAATAATCTTCTTTACTTCGTATGCAGATATATATTCAATATCGAAGAAAGAGTTTTAGTTTATTGTTAAGCGTTTGTTTTAGTTTAGAAACATATTTTCAGGAACAAGCGCTGATTTTGTAATCAGTGTTGAGATATTAATGAACTGTTCATTTAAGGCATTTAATATAGCAGAGTGTCTTTCTACAGTCCCATTACCCACTAAGAGTTTAGACGGGATCAAAATAAGTATTGTCAGAACAACCGTTGCAGATATGTCTTTTATATTCTTCCATAAACAACGAGTAGATTTATTGTTTTGATAGCATCATTATAGAAATTTATTTTACTTTTCCTGATCAAAGATGTTACTCTATTTCTCTGCGTTTTGAATTCATCAAATGCTTCTTCTCTATGTAATTTGTTACGTTTAAAAATTTGTAATTATATTTCTTCGGTAAACCATTCTTGTTGTGATTGGCGCTTTATTCTTTTTTCTTTTATCGGCGCATGTTTATTTAAAACAGTATTTATAGTATCATAAAATAATGGCAGTGAGTTGTTAGGATCACTGAAATTTTCAATCGTTTCTAGCCCAGCATGAAATACATCGTTTTGAAATAAAGATTCATTATTTGTTCTGAAACATCTATATTTCATTGATTTAAGGCAATGTTTAAAACAGTATTTATTTTGGCAATGTGCGCGTGAAACAAACAGGAAAATGGTCACTAATGCTGTAAAATGGTACTTTCACTTCTGAAATATTTTTGGAATAAATATGGTCTATGATTGTAGAACTAAATTTACTTACGCGTCGGAGATTTAACCATTTGCGTTAGTCACATCTTTAAAATCAAATCGTCATCAAATCAAAAATACATTGTTTTTCCATTCTGTGCAATCAAACGGTGGGCTATAAGGTTTTCGACCGTCATCTAAAATTAAACTGTCCTGATATATAATGTTTGGTAGATCGTCTCCAAAAAAGATACTCGGTATATATCGGATTTGGAGTACTGCACAACCTGTTTCTATACTGACGAGAAAGGGTGATTTTAAAAACATCATTTCATTCTAATTCAGTGAATGTAGTTGTAATCATGTCTACTGCACTAGTGCACTGACAGCAGCTTCTTTTAGCTTTATCTTTAGAAGATTTTATTTACCATTATATGATAATCCATTTCTGTGATCGATACTGCAACTTCGCAGAGGAGAGATATTGTACTTTCAAAATCCGCGAAACCTTTGTCTTTTGAAACAGTTTAACCTGTTTCTTAACTTTTACATTCACCGTCATATTGTCACAATTTGCTGATGTTTTTGATTTTAATCCATCGCCAGCATAACACGAATGACAGGTTGACATTCATAACCAGTTGATTCCATATATTTTAAAAAAGTATCGTCCGTATTCACCTTGTCAGATATTACATTTTCATCATATGTCTTTCAATCAAAGAGAGAGAATAAATTGCTACAGGGATACAAAGGCGATGGACTGATTTCCCTGTATTCAGATACCTGGAGCAGTCATTGTTTATGTCCTTTTCTCAACCGTTATTGATTACTGCAGGGTAGCTACTGACTGTGATAAGTGGTCCATAAATGTACTTAACAGAGGAGCCTTTACATCATTTCATTGGGCAAATTCTGGCCTGTAGTGCTGGGTTAACACTATAGAATGTAGTATAAATTCAAGAAGTGTATAAATTACAAAACGTAAATATATGTTTTACTTGAATTGTACAAATTACCGACAGTGCAAAACACAAAATACGAACTATGTGAATTGGAAGTTATTGTACTAATTACAGAAATCCCAAAATATAAGTATATGTTAATGGGAAGAATTTAATAATAGTCTGCCATGTGTTATTATTTTTACAGTTGTATGCTGTTTTGTGCAGAAATGTGTATGTATGGACTGTTTACAAGAAGTGATATTCATTTTATATATGTATTAAACTACCTAATTTGCATGTTCTTCCGTTCCTCGGTATATTATTGCGTCTCTAAATTATGCGACGAGAGACATAATATCAAGTACTTAATAGTATCTTTTAGTTTTACAATCAAATGTTGCATTTTATAAGCAACCATTCTTAGAAAGTTATTATTTTTTGAATACCATTTTCGGTGATACTGATCAATATTTCTTTGTTTTATAATATCAAATACAATGTCTTGATTTTCTTGAGTTCACCATATGTCAGACATGCCTAAACTACCTTTAATAAATGTTATGTGATGCGCCCAGTTAAGTCCTTTATATGTTATAGACTACTCGAATTTTAATAAGGGTCACTATGCATGCTGAATGACTTTAATACTTGTTGTGGTTGAAATTGCTACCGATCATTTTTATTTACATTTCAATGTTTAAATTCCTAATGATCAGCAGAAACGATGAAAATAACGAACCATTGAAGAGTAACGAATGCAAAAATAAGGTAAGGGTAAGAATTAGACATTTCATATGTACATGCTGGGATTCAGAAAGATATGTTTCAGGGAGTTCGTTTAGGTTTAGTAACGTGTATGATGACCACGTGCTTTGATAACCACTGGGCATCGCCTCCTCATGTGCCAATAAGCTCACGGATATTCTGCTGTGGGATTCGAGCCCATTCCTCCAATAGTGCTTGTCTGAGTTGCCTGATCGTTGTTTGCTGAACAGGTCAGAATGATATTGCTACATGATGCATGTCCTAGACGTGCTCTATCGTATTAAGATAAGGGATCGGGCGAACGATATTTGTTGTCTCCATAATATCCACACAGCAACACATAGGATCGCTAAAAAAAGAGTTGACTCTTATTTCCAGTGTGGTACTAATTCACCTAAAACATTTTTCTACATGAATCGTGTAAATGCCTTGAATGTTTCTCTCGTCCATACCATATCATGTATTTCCTCACATGTGCATGGAAGACAATATTTTGTTGTACAGTAGTCAAGAAGGGAATCCATTTAAGCGCCGCTGTATGATTCCAACCTCTCCTTTAACAGACGTCATTTCCAGAAAACGCCACATGTGACGTCATCATGTACTGACAGTATGCAATATTTGCCCCATACGGCAATATGAAAACGAAGTGACAATATGGAGTAAATATTGTTTCCTGCATGCAAATAGTGACATCACATGTTGCATTATCTTGAAATAACGTCACTTACATATAAGATGTTGTAAATCCCATAGCAGCGCTCATTTACTCTTTGGGTCAATACACTTTATGAATTTTGTTTCAAAATAAAATACTGATGTGTCATTAATGTTTCACTAATCGTTTTTCAATTGAAATACATTTTAATTATTGTTATGCTGTATGCTTGGGTTATGTTTATTGTTTGTCTGTTAAATAAATAAGGGCGAGATTTTGTAGTTGTTGGTCTTCATGATAGGTACATTTATACTGAATATTGTTTTATATTACAGGTTGGACAACAAGCATGTTGAATTTGGAAAGGTTATTGAAGGAATGGACATTGTACGCAAAATGGAGGTACTACATAAACTGTACTTTAGAAGGTTTCTGACACCCAGCCTTTAAAAGTGGCATGTCTGATTAATTTATGGGATCCTTAAACTATTTGCAGTAATATTTAATGACTTTTATGACTCCTCGATATAAAGCGGGTGTTCATAATAATGATGCCCCTGTACCCCTGCGTTTTTATCCTTGCACATCCCCACTGTCTGATGTGTGGTGGATTGTAGTTTGCCTGGGCTCTGTGTGAAGAGGCATTGTCTTGTGTATGTTGCGTTCAATGTAGCAACTTAATCTCTCTTTTTGAAATATCAAGGTTTTACTTTATTTTATTATTTGTTCATGTATTCATGTATTGTAAAATGCAACCTGAACAGAGCCACCCATTCTTGAGCAAATGCCTCTACACAACAACAGTATCAGATATTCCTGTTGTAAGAAATTACTATAAAAATAACTTCTCTAAAGAAACAAGCTCTCGACAGAGACCGACATTTGCCTCTCCAAAAGTGAGAGGTTTGGCTGTAAATACATGTATATATTGTGAATGGTTGATGAAGTAGATTAAACCTCTTTCCGACTCCTATTGATACCAAAGGTCACATAAAATATCTCTTCTTGCTGTTTGACCATGATAGATGTATACTTTGTTGTTTGATTTTCACAGAATATGGAAGAAAGTCGGGTACGGATAAAATAACTATTTCAAACTGAGGGGAACTAGTGTGACATGAACTACCGAAATGTGTGTATATACTGTTCACTAGATGAATACAGAGCTGTTACAGATGAGTCTTCGACGCAGCGATGTGGCCGAACATGGAACAACATACATAAGACATCAAGTTGTTCGTGAGATTGTTTCATAACTTGCATGGTGCACAAACATTTACTCTACTGACAAGCAATACCTGTTGATCACAGAGGTCACAGTTAACCCTTGCTACCTTGGTAAATGCAAATTGGATTTGTAAAATATGGGAACAACTTCACCCTCTTGAATTGTTCTGCACACAGCATTTTCAATTAAAGTGGAATTTAACAAATCGTGTAAGTTGTACTCCAATGTATTTCTGAAATGTTGTTATGTGCAAGTACATTGTTTATGTGTCTGTATTACCGATAGTAATTTTTTAGGTATTGTTGGAATATAGAAAGAGTATTTAATGGACAAAACCATCTACTGACTGAATCACTAAGAGAATTTAAATTTCAAACATAGACACAAGAAAACAAATCGCACACACTGTGTTGAGAGCTAAATGACTCCTGTATAGATGAATTGAGATTCGTCTTGTTTTCCGGTTGGTATAGATATCAGGTTTTGTTAGTACAGATATGGTAAAAAGTTTTTAAAGTTGAGATGCATGGCCTGTCTAGCCAGGCAAGTTGGTAAATAGCATGACTATTAATCTCTAGCATGAGTATTAATCTCAAAGTTTTGAGTTCGATTCCCAGGCGATGCATATTTTGGATGATATAGGTAGGGCCAAGACCTGACGGCACAATATTATTTACTTATGCTAATTAGCCGACGGTTTCACTTTGATGATTTAGAGTTTCGGTCACTAAACGCTCGTGTCGTACAACATTTAGGAAACATAAACAATAATTCAGGTATATGCGTGTAGCTCAGCCATTTAGCAATCTAGAGGTTACTGGTTCGAGCACCATATATGTTTTATTATTATTCACAGTGATGATATATTTTATTCTTCTAAAATCGAAGCTTCTTGTACACTGAAGTCGAGAACTTTTGAAACAATGGATCTGTCCTACTGCAGCATCACGAAACGCTTTTGAATATATGCTGCCATTATTGTTTAATGTTTACACATATTATCTAGTTTGCTGCGATACATCCACACATATGTCGTGATATGCATGATACCTTCCCGTTTTGTCAATGTTAATGTGCCTTCAGATCTTGGACGTACAATAGTTTGGCCAAAGGTAACACTTGGCTCCAGAATGGCAAGTTTAATGTGTTTATTCTGATTGATGAGTACCTGATGCTTGTGTGATAAAATCCAGTTTACATTGTCAGTTCAAATTTGCAAAATGTAACAGTTGATTGTACCGTTTTGATGATTGAGTTGAAATTGGTGTAAACAATGTCAAGAAAATATCACAATCAAATGTTTGAGAATCACACAATTTTCAGAAGAGTAGCTTTTATTCCGTTTAAAAAACATTGATTTATAACAGTTAGTGACAATTTCATGTATTTTTACCTCTCCATGAAACTAAGTATGTTCAAATCATATGTTGAAAAAAAGTTATCCATTGTCCTGAAAAATAAAGATATGATCAAAACTCTTAATAATATCCATCAGTTGCATTATTTTTTGCACAAAAAACATTTATATCATTCTTTTACTTCAAATGTTGCTTATATTTATGCCGTATGCCATTATCCAATATCAATATGGGACTTTCTCACTTTGATAAATTTCAGTGTACCACGACATTTTAAATCTGTATATTCATGCATTTTGAGGAAGGAAAACTTTTAATCAAAAAAGGATTAAATTCACATTCCACTAGGTTAGCTTTTCTTGTATGATCATTTATAATGCCTACACTTCATAATCTGGGTGGTCAAATAAATATTACCATAAAAACAAATAGATTACCAATTTATGTCATTGAAATAAACTTATATTGTTTTTTCGCATATATAGTAGAAACTGTCTGTGCATCTAAAGTCACGCCATTGGAAGTGATGGTCTCCATTCATAGCTGCGCACACTTTTTGGTCACCTATGGTAAAATGCAGTTGAAAAACATCATCTGTACTACAAATACTATTTCAACTTTAATACACAAACTGTCAAACGTTATTAAATTAAGGGGTCCTTACAAAACTGTTAGTTTGACAAAATAGAGAGAATACGTAGCTACAGGGACACCACATACATAAGACAGTGCCTCCCCGCAGACCTCCGGGAAAACAACAATGCACAAAACACAAGGCACTTAAGGAGATTAAAGGGTACATATGTTAAAGAACAGAGGCACAAGGCATGGCCTGACAGACCATAAGGAATAACTAAAGAATCAAAGTGGACAGTGAAAGAGGGGGGAGGGATTAATGGATGGAAAAGATTACAGGACAAGTCAAGACAGCTGGCAGCAATAGGCTGAAACTGGGCAGGAAATGACCTGAACACTATATAAAGTGAAAGAATTACACAGGGGAAGGGAAATACAAAACACAGTCAAAACACAAACAGAAATAATAACCATACAGCGAATTACAACCTTGGCACTGTCAGTAAAAATATTGGGGGTTTAAATCGATTTAACAGCTATCTAACCTCACACTTAATCGCTATATGGTTATTGATTTCCTACATTTTTACATAAATTGATTAAGTAGGCAGTAATTAATCATTAAAAGCAAATTAACCATTACGTACATAACAACAGACATACTGTAACTAATCAAGCACGCAGGAACAAGCAGCCTTATACTGACCTTGCTCCCTGTAACTAAATTGGCAACATTAGAATGTGAAATTACCTTAAAATGTCAAATTAATAATAAGAACCCAAACTACTTATAATAATGCGCCTAACGCACACTTTTTTGTAGTATCTTAGTAGGGAAATTATTTGGGCTGAATATTAATAGTTGAAACTTGCATGACCATAAAAATGTAATAAAAACTCAATTACCTACCTAACTACCCGCCTAAAATTGCTAAGTTGGGTTATGCCAAACAAAATGTTTTTTTTTAATTTGTGAATTGCGACTTACGTGCATGATAATGTTTCCAGAAGTTAGTATAAGAAAGTGAAGTTTTGATGTTCTTGGAAGGATCGACCCATGACCATGAATGATGATTATATATACCACCGATCCATACGCTCAGTAGGTGAAGTCTGTCGTCATCGTGTCTAAGGTGATGGTCTATTGTCTCTGTTCATATTAATAAAATGCATTCATTCGTATTATATTCGTAAATTTGAATTTTAACCTTTGATACTATTATGCTGAGAATGTAGATAAAATGCGATATCTTTTGAAATATAGTATAATGCTTGAGAAATCGGGTTACATTCATGTTTGTTACATGAAGGACACGTGACAAAATCTTTGGTTTTTACTATTTGATGTTAAAGTAGTTACATCAGTGATAGAACTTGGCTTAGAAATAAAGTGTGCTTATTTTGAACATCAATTGTTATTAAACCGGTTTTACTTTTTGAGACATTCAATAATTATTGTAAACAGATCTTGAAGTAAAGGTATAAAGTTTTTAAAAGACTTCAAGTATTCCATCCATAATAGGCATTATGCTAAATGAAACAGTTGTTGTTTCAATCTATATAATGATTCAGGTAAAATCTGAAAATTGTGTAATTATTTGACCGTTCTAAAACAAGTAATGGCTCTTTTCTTCCCTAGAAAAGCTTAGCCTTTAAAAATAAACCGATAAATAGAAAGTGACATTTATTTTATTTCTTCATATTTGCATGTAGTGAAACCACCTGTGTACGAGTACTAAAAAGATTTGCAAATTTAAGAAAAGTCAAAAATATTTGAAAGAATCAAAACATTTTTTGTGCCGCACATTTGTGTCATAAAATATTTACCAAAGCGCTGAAAGCGCAGAAAAACTGGGGCAGTCGAAGTTTCTTGTGACCCGTAAAGACTTCTCAGGCAGAGATTGTAGAAGCATTGCACTGTCTCGCTCGGGGATGGAAAGAGGGACTGGTTCACTTACAAGCAATTTTAATTTCAAAGCGTGCATGTATGACTATACGCTCCAAACAGCGCGTTGGTTCCTCTACCGTTACATTCACCCACTGCTGTATTACCCAGTATATTTTGATATTTGACCGTACGAAATCACCGTTCGTTCCTGATACTAAATGCTATTGGTCGACACGATCACGTGACTACTGAGTTGATAATAGTTGGGTATTTTCCAGTGTTAAACCAATAAAATGTGTACGCAGTGTATAGCCTTTCGCGTCGAAGGAAATTTGGACTATCTAGCTAATCGGTTTTAGTTCATGTCATTAAAAGTGTAGCACTTACAGAAGGCAGTGTTTCGTTCATTCATCGAGGTTTGTACTGATACGTTTTAAAAATAGCGTGGCGAATCTGATTAACAAGATGCCAAGTAACGATATGACGCATTTCAAAATATACACAGATTCCGCCAGTACAGTTGTTTAAATGACCTTAAATCACTACACATTTACAGGCATCGAAACGATAGTCACTTACGTCGATTTATTAAGTTTTTCTAGCAATTTCCATAGTCTCGGCGGCATATCTATGTCAGTGAAAGCTTATTCAATGCACACTCGCATAAAGTTTATTTACACATGTTTACTGTCTTACAACGACTCGCTGAATGGCTCTGAACACATGTCGACTCGCCTGTCTAAATATAGACTACTGGCTGTGGGGATTGTAAAACCGATCAAATGTGTCTAACTCTGATACTAGGATGTGTATTCGCACTGGCTGTGGGAATTGTGAAACTATCAAATGTGTCTAACTCTGATACGGCTGTTTCCAAAATTACGGTTACTAAAGACATAATAAATGTAAATCTGGGAATATTTTATTTGAACTTACAAATATTGACTATTCTAGAAAACCCAAATGTCAGTTGGGCATCACATTTTTTCAATGAAAATTGTTTGTATCATATTACATGAACTATATCCAAAGAGATATTTACAATTTTTGCAAAATGTATTTTTGAACAGAATGATACCTAAATTTGTCCAACGCATGATGATACTCTGAATTTGCAAAAGTAAGATTGATGCTAATGAAGTTCATTGTAGTTGTAAAAAGATTGATATTATCGCCAAATTATGTCCTTTCTTAGATGTAAACTAACATTTTGAAAAAATATTTTGAATTAATTTAGTGAATCACCTCCCTTTATCAGTAATTACATATTTTTAGTTCTGTAATAAAAGCACCTTAGACAAATATGTAGAGAATGACTAAATAGAATATTGAATAACTTGCAACTACTATGAAATTAAACTTAACAATTTATAAATGTATTGTAATTATGTTCAGTTACCATATATATTGAATGGAAATTACCCAACTCAACTGTATAGTGTCCTTTATGGATGGAATGTCTTAAAATAAATTTCAAATTCTGTAATAATTAACTTTGGATTCTATAACTTGATTCTATATTCTCGAATGCAAAATCGTACTTAATACATGTAGTCCATTTCAATAAATCGGAATCATTACTACAAACACAATAAACTTGGCATCATCATGAAAGTTAGTCTGGTGCTAATATTAAAGACACAGCACACTAATTTTAGTCAATAGTATATCAAGTATTTGTTTTGCAAATAACACACAATACTTCAAACAGCATGAAGCCTTTATCTCCCCTAGTTATACATTTATGACTGCCTTTGTGTCATGGTGCCAGTATAAGAGATTCATAGAATTAAAGTAAACAACGACATTCAATCAAAGAATGAACACCTACGATAATCATCCATGTTTTGAATATGATTGGCTATAAAATGTTGTTCTTCCTTAGAATTGATGAATACTAAATGCGAATTTTCTGCCTCACATAAGCTCTGCAAAATCAATATTATTCAATTTTACCATTCATAAACAGTGATAGATAAGTTATTCAACACATAAGGAAGTATGTCCATGTTAATATAGGGAGAGTGGGTGAATACTTCCACACCACCCATGCTGACGAGCTGGATGAAGAAAATCAAGTGGGATAATATTGAGAAAAGATTTTACATGTATAAATTAACGTGTGTCTGTAGTGTTTATGGCTTTGTGTTATCTTGTGAAACACCATGATATAATGGGAGCTTTTTGGAAGAAAAACGTTTTAACTTTATTCCGGAAACAATCGCGACTATTGAGAACAACGACTTCAACCTCAGCGATAATTCCAAAATTGATGAGATGTACATTATTAAAATAGTGTCTCTGTTCGTTCATTGTTACCCAACGTTTGTCAGAATGTTGGCATTGTTATATCTCTGATATCGTCTTGCATTGCTATTTCATTTTTAGTGTTCCATTTAGATTCTATACAATTGAATTTATTTCTTGATTAAATCTACACAGGGTATGTATACATGTATGCATTTTGGTACCAAGATACAATAAAGGATATTAATACACTAGTACGTATCGACTTACACTAGATCTGTGTTGAGTGTGTCTTTGGTCGAACTTGAACAAGTAACAAGAATTCTGATAGTTCACCCATGAACCGGAGCATACAGCTGAAATATATATATTGCTTGATCTCTTTGTTTGTGTTTCATCACTGGCACCAGAGTAACGAAATGGACCGTTACACTAATGCCAGAGTATTAAATAGACAAAACAATTTACTAACATCGTCACAGTTTGTTCAAACCAACATAGACACGTGAATATAGTATACAAATAAGGTAAACAACTTAGATGAGATTTCGAAGTTGAGATACATGGCATGCCCACGGATCTCTAATAATATATTTACTATGTGGCCTGTCTGGGCAGACAAGTTAGTATATAGCATGACTTGATCTGAAAGTTTTGAGCTCGATTCACTGACGATGCGGATTATTTCGATGATAGTTAGGCTGAAAGTGACACATATTCTTAAATCTAGGGTCAACGTCATTAAGGTGACGGTCGCATAAATGACTAAAATGCTATATATGTCACAAATATAGTGATAAGAAGAGCTATTTGCGTTTCCTTGATGAGGTTATCTATAGAATGTTCATCGAACTAATTTCTAAACATGGCTTAATGACATCAAGAGAAAAAGTTTTTAATGAACTTTCGCATCTCGTTTTATAACACATTCAGCGCTTTGAAAAAGTCTTACCATGAGGTTCCGTTGTTGGCTCTGGCATTGTTGTCGGTAAACTCGTCGGTATTGGCGTTGTCGTCGGAATGGTAGTTGGTACGGCCGTTGTCGTCGGTGTAGTCGTCGTTACTGACTTTGTCGCCGGTCTAGTAGTTAGTACTGGAGTTGTCGTTGGTACTGCTGTTGTCTTAGGTGTAGTCGTCGGTAATGGCGTTGTCGTCGGTCTGGTAGTTGGTACTGGAGTTGTCGATGGTACTGCCGTTGTCTTCGGTCTGGTAGTTAGTGCTGGAGTTGTCGTCGGTCTGGTAGTTGGTACTGGAGTTGTGGTCAAGATTGTAGTCGGAACGGGTGTCTCTGTCGTGATTGTTGTCGGTACTGGTGTTGTTGTCTGTACTATATCAGTGATTGTTGTCTCGATTGTGTTGCCAATATTTACTGTTGTATATATAAGTATTCGATGATTCACAATTAACTAATTATGTATGAAATATATATACACGACACACTGATTATATTATATCTTACGTACATGTATGTCTTGGACTCTGATACTAGCTATTTTGTCGGCACTGTATATACTTGCTAGCTATCTGAAATTCTTTCAAAGGTATCACCCGTATTTCAATTAATTTAAGTTGTCTATTAACAATATCAGAAACGTCAGTACTCGATAAACAAGAGACAGAAACATGGACAAACTGGGCAAATTGCATGTCAAAAATTTGAGCGCGTGGTACAAAAATGAAATCAGTAATAACTTAATAACCCGTCGTACATTTGTAAATTAGAGCACACGGAATCCGTGAACACCTGTTGTACAGATGGATTAAATAGAGGACACGATGCAGGCATGGAATCAATGAGCACCTGTCGCACACATGGACAAAATAGAGCACGCGGCGCATGCATGGAATCAGTGAGCACCTGTCGCACATATGGAAAAAATAGAGCACGCGGTGCAAGCATGGAATCACGGAGCACTTAGGAAACTAGGATAAGTGCCCGTCGCAGGCATTGGAAAAAATAAGCGCCCGTCGCAGGCTTTGGAATCAATAAACGCCCGTCGCATCAATGGAAACAATAAGCGCCAGTCTCAGACATTGGAAAGAATAAGCGCCCGTCGCAGACATTGGATACAAATAAATCCCGTCGCAGACATTGGACACAATAAGCTCCCGTAGCAGACATTGGAATCAATGAACGCATATTGCAGACACAAAATAATGGAAGAAGAATTTCAAGCACGCAACTTAATTGCATATCGATGGCACCGTACTAAAACTCGTTATTGCATGTTGGTGCGACATCGTGCGACATTGGTGCGACTGATTGCTGAGAATTCGCCAGGTGACATTATACCGAATTCTGATTAGACTAGATCATTCCATGCTAAAAGCCTAATGTGGATTTTGTATTGACCGTTCTCATACATACTATTAAACCATTGAACGTTACATGAAAAAAGAAAACACCGAAACTCCTGTATAGTTACGAGAAATGAGAATGTCAGAAGGTCGAAACTGATTTTCAACCTATTTTTTGTGTATTCGATGAAGTTTTGATTTTGCAGACTTTTGCAGTTTTAGAGCGGTACTATCTAAATGCAAAATATTGAGCAATTAAATCAATGCGTTACTTCGCATTCATATTTTTACACTGTGTACCAAGTATCAATTCGAGTACAAATCGTACGAACCTTGGTCAGTTAGTGGAATAACCCCTGGGCATGATTCGATAGATAGTTCTGGTGTGTTCTTGATATAACCGATCTATATAAAGAAGATACACGTACTTCATGTTATTTTATTCATTTCATGAATGCTATCCACAGCTAAAATACTCCACAAACATGAAGTTGCTTATCATATACATACACAACCGAACATTTGTAACAACATAATATCCTCGAAATGAACACGGTATCAGATTTAGTAACGTATTAAACTCGAAATCAATGCTTTATGCTTTATGTAAGTGACGTTCCCTGTAGTAACATATTGTCTCTCTTTTGTTTAAAATGATGAACGTCAACAAAATTGCGTACCTGGTTTTTGTATTGCACATCAAAAAAGTCTGTAGATCGAACATCGTCTAGCGGATAAATTGGCTTACACTCGAATTCGTACACACTTCCCAAATGTTCTGAAATATCATTTTTCTCCTTATACACGATAGCTTCACTTTTATAACAACACAAACACGGATAGCTTCCAAGCGCTAATGCCATGTAATTGAAAATAACGCACAGAAAATAACAAAGTTTTATCATGTTTTAACCCGAGTTTTCACAAAGCTGACAGTTTACAAATAGCCAACTACAGTAGAGGGACATAGGTTAGTTCCCACAATGTCTGACGTCACGTCTAGTTATGTTAACAGTGATAACAAATAAACCTAGATAACGTATATTGAGCTTTGTCTTACATCGGGATCTTCAGTACCTCTTGCTCCTATAACATCACGGATTCATCTTGATATACTGTGGTACAAACTACTGAATGTAGTGCTGAGGAAACTAGTCCAAACGATTCTGTTCAGTTTTGGTTTTCATTAACCCTACGTCTTGTATTACACTTGAGTACTTTCCACACATATTCTAATATATTAAGGTCAGGGCTTTGAGCTGGCCATGGGAGGGTGCTGATATTACTATCTAGTTTCCAGGAATTTGTCCTTCGGGATACGTGACAGGGTGGAGTGTCCACCTGGAAGATAAAAGGCTTATGTAAAAGATGTCGAGCTACAACTGGCCATAAAATCTGGTCTAGAATTAAAAGGTATTTTTCACTATCAATATTGCCAGTCGAAGCACGAAGAGGGTGTTCTAAGTCAGATTGGATCCAAAGAAATCCTAGACGTAAACGCTCAATCCAGACGCTCCCGAATATGATGTTGCTGCATAGGGATACGTATGACTGGCCTTCGAGCACTCAAACCAGCATCATGGAGACGAGTCCGGGCCGTTTGCGTAAATACACCTACCAGCTGCATTCTGGAAGTTGTTTCTTAATGTAGTAGCATTATTGGAAACGATTCCCTCGTGCCTGGACGACAATAAACCGGACCTTGGTTGTAGACTTTGTTCGCCCGCCTCCGTGTCCGCTAATGACATTTTCCATGTGTCTGGTAACGATGCCACATCCTTCAAACGACGCTATGCGAAACGCCAAGACGACGTGCAACCTGTCTTTGAGAGAGCCCTGTCATAAGCAAACCAATGTCACTACTAATTTCTTTATTATAGAGACGACTTCGATGTTTTACGTTCGCAATATTTACTGACACATTTTCGACCCAACATTGCATGAAAATTACCAAAACATGACATCTTGAACAAGAAATAATCTTTATAGTTCGTGCTTATCGCCCAATGTCTCGTACATAAATATATGTATATATACTACTCAAAATATGATAATGGTCACTAGGTAAACCTTATATTTTACATTCATTGAATGAAATTCTGGATGCTTAAGTTCGCCCATACGCAGGTGCTATAGGCCCAGATTTCCTTTCATGGATGAAAATGCCCAGGTCACAAAGTGCACGTGTAACCAACGAGTCCCCGAAGACAACAACTATCGTTCGCATGGCCTGGCCTGCTCGATGCCCAGATCTTAATCCGATAATGTAGCTATTATCATTCTGACGAGTTCAGCAAACAACGACCAGGCAACTCAGAGAAGCAGCACTGGAGGAATGGGCTCGAATCCCACAGCAGAATATCCGAGGGGCAGCATGAGCAGGCGATGCCGACCGGTTATCAATGCAAGTGGTCATCATACACGTTACTAAACCTAACAGTAGCCCCCCCCCCCCCGATCATTTATTTTAATTTCCTTATCCCAGCATACACCTATAAAATGTATCATTTTAACCCTCGCTTCATTCTTGCACTCGGAACGTTTACATGGTTCATAAAAAAGTTCATCATTTTTGCTGATCAAAAGGTAAAGGAAACATTGAAATTTAATACAAATTGATTAATTGCAATTTCAACCACAGCAAATAACAATGTCATACAAAATACATAGTGATCCCTTATCAAATTGTGAGAACTATATATATAAGTAGTTGCCTATTTGTAAACTTTGTGAAAACTCGAGTTGAAATCATGATAAAACGTAGTTATTTTCTTTTCGTTATTTTCAATTGTCTGACATTAGCAATCTTCTTCTTCTTCTTCCAATATTGTACAGGGCTCACTCTGGAGCATAGACGTACAAGGTGGCTTTACAAGGTTGCAGTGATGCGCGAATAGTGCAACATTTAAAACTATGTACAAAGTTTATGTTTTTACAGCAGATATACACCACCCCAGATTTGAAAGCTTCCAGGGAGGTGGCCGTCGCAAGATGCTCTGGTAGCTGGTTCCATAGACGTATGGAGGACGGGAAGAAGGAGTGCCGTAGGAAATCTGTTCGGCAGAAGGGGACAATGTATCGGATGGCATGGCCTCTGGTTGCTACTATGGCTGTGTGCAGGTATGGTGCCGTAGGAATGTCTATGAGGTCGTACACGATGCGATACATCATTGACAGCTTCGCTTGACTGCAATTGGAACCTATCCGTGTTTGTGTTGTTATAAAAAAGAAGCTATCGTGTATAAGGATAAAAATGAATTTTCAGAACAGTTGGGAAGTGTGTACGAGTTCGACTGTAAGCCAATTTATCCGCAAGACGATTTTCGATCAACTCAGTTTTTTAATGTGCAATACAAAGACCAGGTAAGCACTTTTTGTTGACGTTAATCATTTTAAACAAAATTAATTTCGAGTTTAGTTCGTTACTAAATTTGATACTGTATTCATTTCGAAGTTTTATGTTGTTAAAATGTTCGGTTGTATATGAGTATGTTGTACATGTTTATATAGATCGGTTACATCAAGAACACACCAGAACTATCGATCGAATCATGCCCAGGGATTATTCAACTGACTGACCAAGGTTCGTAATATATTGTACTTGAAATGATACATAATGCTTATTGACACCGTTTAAAATATTAAGACTAAGTAACGCATCGATTTACGTTCTCAATATTTCGCATATCGATTGTACCGTTCTAAAACCCCGTAAGTCTGCAAAATCAAAACTTTACAGAGATTAAATTGAAAATCAGTTTCGGCCTTTTGAAATTCTCATTTCTCCTAACTATACAGGAGATTCGGTGGTTTCAATTTTCATGTATCTTTAACTGGTTTGGTAGTATGATTGAGAACGGTCAATATAAAATCCGCACAATAGGCTTTAAGCATGCAAAAAGTCCAATTAGAACCCGGTCCCATCAAAATGCAGTTACGGGTTTAAGAACGGTGCCATCGAAATGCAAGTTGCATGTTTGACAGTTCTTCTTCCATTCTTCTGTATTAGCAATATTTGTTCATTGTTACCAACACCAGCGAAGGGATACTTTTGTTTCCTTGTTTCCTAGGTGGTCCTTTGTTTTCATGCCTGCATCGCGTGCTCTATTGTTTCCATGTGTGAGACAGGTGCTCACTAATTCCATGCCTGCACCGCGTGCTCTATTTTTCTATGAGTGCGCCAGGTGCTCACGGATTCCATGCATGCACCGCGTGCTCTATTTTTTCATGTGTGCGTCAGGTGCTCACGGATTCCATGCCTGCACCGCGTGCTCTAATTTTCTATGAGTGCGCCAGGTGCTCACGGATTCCATGCCTGTACCGCGTGCTCTATTGTTTCCATGTGTGCGTCAGGTGCTCACGGATGCCATGCCTGCACCGCGTGCTCTAGTTTTCCCAAGTGTGCGTCAGGTGCTAACGGATTACATGCCTGCACCGCGTGCTCTTTTTTTCTATGTGTGCGTCAGGTGGTCACGGACTCCATGCCTGCACCGCGTGCTCTATTTATTTCCAAGTGTGCGTCAGGTGCTCACGGACTCCAAGCCTACTTGCGTGTTGTAATTTTCCAAATGTGGGTTGGGTTATTACACCGCGCGCTCCAATGTATGACCAGCAATTTGCTCATTTTACGTCCATATTTCTGTTTCTTGCTTATCTTGTCTTGACTTGTGCCGAGTACTGACGGTTTCTGACAATTGACCGCTTAAATCAACTGAAATACGGGTGACCCTGTAAAAGAATTTCTGATAGCTAGCAAGTACATTCAGTGCAGACATAATATATTCTATTACATCATGAGTACATGTATGTCTTGGACATTGTTACTAGCTGTTATGTATGCACTTGCTAGCTATCTATATATATGTATATACATGTACACATATCGTACATAATTAGTAAAATATTTTTCGTCGAATACCAGTACCAACTCCCAGACCGACGACAACACCGGTACCGACAACAGTACCGACAACAATCACAACAGAAACACCAGTACCGACTACAACCTTGACGACAACGCCAGTCCCAACGACAACTCCAGTACCAACTACGGGACCGACGACAACGCAAGTACCGACGACTACACCGACGACAACGGCAATACGAACTACCAGACCGACGACAACGCAAATACCGACGACTTCACCGACGACACCGGCAATACCAACTACCAGACCGACGACAACGCAAATACCGACGACTTCACCGACGACACCGGCAATACCAACTACCAGACCGACGACAACGCAAATACCGACGACTTCACAGACGACACCGGCAATACCAACTACCAGACCGACGACAATGCAAATACCGACGACTTCACCGACGACACCGGCAATACCAACTACCAGACCGACGACAATGCAAATACCGACGACTTCACCGACGACAACAGCAATACCAACTACCAGACCGACCAAACGCTGAATGTGTTTAAAAAGCTTCTCTTATTACTATATTTGTGACATATATAGCATTTCAGACGTTTATATCTTAGCAAGATCGCACAGCGATAATACACTTTCAACTTCACATAACCTCAACCGTAAGTAATTAAGCCCATAGTGCATGTATACTCGCGCGCTGAACGGATACAGACACAAGAACGGAAGTTTAGTGCAATTAAATTCTAAAAAGTGTTATCTTTGCTGTTGGAAAATAAATTAAAGCATTTTTTCACGCCAAATTACAAAATTGAATGCATTATCATTCGAAGTCTTAGGCGTCAGTCTGTCTGTCGGTCCGTCAACTTTGTGCTTGTCCGCGCCTTTTCTCCAATACTGCTGGTTGGATTTCAGCCAAACTTCATAGAATTGATAAGCATCAAGTGTAGTTGTGCATCCTTGTCGTTTCGTTCCGCTCAGATAATTGTTCACTGAGTTATGGCCCTTTGATGTTTATACATATGCAGTGCATGGTGAACTGATCAAAGACTATTTTTCTTGTTTGCTTGATATTTTATTCTAACGTCCAGTATCAGTATTACAATTACTGACAAACTGCCCTCTGGGAGACATATGTTTTCATTAAAAAACTACCATTTAGTTTATACTAATATATTGAAACATAGAGTTTGACCTTTCTTACTGTATTTAATCTGGCAAGAATACTGTCACATAGCGACTGTTAGTAGTGTTAAGAAGTAGACTAGCGGGTTTTTCAGTACCACTCCTTGAAAATTAGCCTTCAACTGTATTTCGGCAAGTATTTTTGTGTCAATAGTTTAAGCTCCCACCATATAATTTTGAATTTATTAAGGTCGGGATTTAAGAATGACGAGCATGAAATTTAAATATTGTTTTCAGGCTTCCAATTATTTGCTAGTTTTTAGCCTTGACATAGGAAAAGGTCTTCCTTGCCAATTGTGAGTTGCACAATATCTAGCTACTGCAGGCCACACATTTTGATCACGAGTTTGAATACACTGATCACTGTTCTTATTTCCATTCATAGAAATAATGATACCTGCTGCGTTAAAACACACACATCACAAAAACATAGCAGTAACCTTAAAAAACGTTCAAACTTGCGCCCTGTGACGTCGTTTTTCGCTTCCGTCCAGTTTTTGATGAAACGCAGTCCTGATCTCTAACTTATCATTGGATTTCTGTTCGTTTAAAAGAATTAAAGGTTTATCTCCGTTATTGAGCTTTTTGTGTGAATATCCCTCTTGTCTAACCTTACAATCGTTTCTTTTACCCCAACTGTCGATTCTTTGCCGCGCGGTGCGGTCGTTAAATCTCGCGAAATTATTCTGTTGTCACGTCACCAAGGGCGACGCGCGTAGCGTCAGTTGCCGTACATACTCGTGTCATTAATCCACGAAGTATCCTTACAATCGAGCATTGTATTGATAGAATTATTTACTCTAAAACATACTGATACTTTAGAACGTTCCACAAAATTTTGATTTTAGGAACTCAATTTTGGCCATTGGGTGTAGTTAGTAATAAAAAAAATCATGTTTTGAGCAAAACGAAAAATTGGTCAATTTCGCTACCGGGATTTGAACCCGGGTCTCCGGAATGTCGGTCCGTTATGCTAACCACTACACCACAGCGACCTAACGTCATTTTGGTGTATATTTATACGAAGTACGGGACAAATTTTACATTCGCCACATTGCACTTAACGCCGGCTGTAGTAATATTGATATATAAAATCATGTCTTGTGAACACGAAAATCGGTCAAACAAATTCAGGATAGTGTGACATAATGTTGATAAGGTTTCATTATGATGTCATAATATTATAAAGTCGTCTAGGCTACTGAACCTCCAGGCCTGATAAATATGTATATAAACTGAAGAGAATAAACACTCGGGTCTCGGCTCGGTCTCGGCTTAGAACGAAGTTGTGTTGTTGTAGTTTATGTTACAGTGGTGCTCGTGACCAAGGATCGACAACATGGGGTAAGTATGTGTATTTTTAATTCTAATGGCTACTAAATTTTACATTGACAAATTTAATGTTTATTAAAACGACATAGGGCAATGGGCTATGAGATATGGTTTAAATTATCAAATATGTTAGTGACATATAGAGGGGATGTAATGAAGACATTTGTGGTGAAATCTATAGCATCATAATTAAGGTAAATAAAAGTATGTTCGTAAAAAATAAACGTAGTTTTGATATGAACCGTAATTATTCCGCCTATGTTGGACCATGTTTACGCCTTCCTCCTGCATATCCCTAGAAGTCATGTCACATTCCATCACTTCATGTTGGTGATACACCTCCGATAAGTTTAAAACCATACCGTTGTCCTCTTAATCATAGAAAGATTATTGAAGATACTATAGCAGATATGTTGAAAGTGGGAATTATACGTGAATCAAATAGCGAATATGCTTTTCCAGTACTTCTCGTTAAGAAATCAGATGATACATACCGGTTTATTGTAGATTTGAGAAAACTTAATGCAGTAACAAGACCAATCAATTTTCCTATGCCCAATGCAGATGACATGATTTCACTGTTAACAGGTGCTAAATACTATTCTAAAATTGACATGTCCCAAGCTTACTACCAGGTAGAATTTTCAGAATGTAGTAAACAGCAAACCCAAAACAGCATTTATTACCAATACTGGTCTGTACGAATACAATAGAATGTGCTTTGGATTATCTCAAGCACCAAACATGTTTCAACGGGTTATAACAAAAGTTCATGAGGGATGCTCGTCATTCGCCATGGTATATCTTGATGACGTAATCATATTTAGAAAATCACTTTCAGGACATATGAACCATCTTAAGACAGTATTCAACAGATTTAGAGATAACAACCTTACACTGACATTAAGTAAGTCAGCATTTGTCAAACAAGAGATATCCTATCTAGGTTTCACGATTAGTCCTCAATGCATAAAGCCGGATGAAAATAAGGTAGCTGATATAAGAGCAATATCTCCCCCAAAATCAGTACGTGATGTCAGAGCTTTCATTGGTACCACGTCCTTTTTCCGTAGATTTTATCAAAACTACACTAAGGTTGCAGAACCGCTGATTAAACTTACTAAGAAAAATGCGAAATTTGTCTGGGACGACAAATGTGCTCAAGCATTTGATAAATTAAAATCAGAACTGACCGATATCCCATACCTTTGCTATCCGGATATCAACAAGCCATACATATTATATACAGATGCTTCACCGTCTGTAATTGTTGGTTGTTTAGTGCAGAAAACTGATGAACCTGACGCGTTCCCTGATTACCCCGACGAAAAAACAATATACTTTATCAGTCACAAATTATCAGATACACAGCAACGCTGGAGCACAATTGAAAGAGAATGTTTTGCTATTCATTACTGTGTATCAAAGCTAAATCACTACCTGCAAAATGCTTCATTTGTTGTCAGAACAGATCATAGACCACTTGAACATTTGTTTTCAAGCAAAATTCAAAATTCTAAGATACAAATGTGGGCTGTCAACTTATCTAGTTACAATTGTAAGATAGAATATTGGCCGGGGAAAGTTAATTTTGTTGCTGATTGGTTATTACGTATATCTCAGATTAAGAAAAATAAGGAATCAGCACATTTCTCTGATGTTAATGCAAAGGCTATCATTGCCGTTAGTCCAGGGAATACACAAACAATTACATATGGTACAAGTGTAGGTGACAGTTACACCAATAGCGGTACAGTCGCACATGTCAGTGTAGACGCTTTACAGTCAGAGGCTACGGTTTCCCAGATCATTAACAAGTCCAGACATGTTCAAAATGATGTATGCGTAATTAATACTAACAGTCTACATCCAGAAACTATCAAGGATGATAAGTTTCCAGTGCAATACAATTTGTTAACTAATAATGAGTCTAATGAGGAGTTAAACATACTCACACAATATGATATGGTCAGTGAACAAGCAAAAGATCAAGCTTTGGTCAATTTTAAGAATCATATTACGCAAGATACCCTACCACGGCGGGATCAAGAAAAGTACCTATTGATGAATGAGCTAGTATACTACGTATCTGATATAAATGCTTTACCCACACCTAGACTATACATTCCTAGTCACCTTCAATCACAAATCATAAAGTCTTACCACGATGGAAATGCACATCCTGCAATGCAACGTTTGTATATTACGCTTAGGGAAAAGTTCTAATTTCCGCGGATGTACCAAGTGATCTATGAATATGTTAACCAATGTGTAGCGTGTAATAGTCAGAATTTAAAAGCATTTAACACTCCATTAGTCCTTACCCTTGGCATTCCATTAGTATAGATTGTTGCGGTCCTTATGAAGTAACAAAACAGGGAAATAAATATTTGGTTTGTTTCATGGACATGTATAGTCGCTGGCCTGAGGTATTTGCGGTACCCGACATAACAGCAGACACAATTTTACATTGTTTTTTAGAACACATATACAGTAGATATGGGTGTCATAGAATTGTTGTCACTGATATGGCTGATGTTATGAAAACGCTAAATATTCAACATATCAAAACTAGTTTTTACCATCCTTGCTCGAATGGTATAAATGAAAGGATGCACGGTACGCCTGCTCAGATTTTTGCAAAGAATGCAACAGGTTCATATTGGGATGTATAGAATTGGTATTGGACGAGTTATCATGTTATTACTCAGAAAATGACAAGTTTAATTTATAGGAATGATGTATTCGATGTTTGTAAATATATTAAGTCAATTCGGTATCACCATTTGTTTGCTGTAACATTGGTCTGATGGTATTGTGATTTTGATTGACTGTTTATGAAGATATTAACATATTATTGACACACCTTTTTCTTTAATGTAAGTGCTATCCAGTTATGGTCACCTTTAGAAAATGTTAAGATTACACAAAGTATTCTAAAAATGCAACATCTTAATAACATAAGTACTATGCCTTTGGGACAGTTAATAAACAATCTAGAAAATTAGGACATTTCAGATTTACAAGTTCACAAAAATTCAGTGATTTGGCCTTATCTCATTGCCATTGTCGTATCTATTTGTATTTTGACTATAATACTTTATTTTATTTGGCGCTTTAAATTTAATAAACATTCTAAATTTATCAAAGCCATTAGATTTAAAAATTCATCAGACACCAAACTCCAGGAAGTCGAACCCTTAAAGATGGAAGCAGCGGCAAATCAAAACGAATATCCGAATAACAACGCCAAAGATTTACAGGTCATGGCTACGGCGCCAGAACGGCGAGCCATCACGTACAAATTATACTAACCTCCACTACGAATACATAACACTGGGCATCATTCCTGTGGTGTCTCAAACATAACAGGATGACCTAGTGTTGAAAGGAAACCATATACAGGACGCAGAGAATGTCATTCAAAACCAAACTCTTAAAAGATGTCATTCCTAGAACCAACTAAATTTAGAGAATCAACGAAATTTCTAGAATCAACTAAATTTCTAGAACCAACTCAATTTCTAGAATCACATAATTTCTAGAACCAACTAAATTTCTAGAATCACCTAATTTCTAGAACCAACTAAATTTCTAGAACCAACTCAATTCTAGAACCAACTAAATTTCTAGAATCAACTAAATTTCGAGGCCCAGCTTTCTAGAATCAACTAAATTTCTAGAACCAACTGAATTTCTAGAATCAACTAAATTTCTAGAACCAACTACATCGTTTTATCTCACTAGAACCAACTTCTACATCGTTTTATCCTACTAGAACCAATTACTACATAGTTTTATCTCACTAGAACCAACTACTACATCATCTTATCTCAGGCCCATGTGGATTACATGGATTATCTCTATATATATGAACGGTGGACGGCAAAGAAGAGGAGATCCAAGTGACATTTTGTGTGAACATTATATTAATTGACAACTTAATTGACATTAATTACAATAATTATTTGCATTGACATTTCATGCCTATTAATATTAATATGTTCATATTATGTATTTCAGTTGTATTGTATTTCAGGTGTATTGAATTGATGTCTTATGTTTAGTTAAATATATAACTATTGGTTTGTTTGTTTCAGGTTTATAATCATGTTACTTAAAAAAAAATTCACATTGTTAGATACATATATTGATTGTATGTAGTTACCAATTAGTTTATATTTTATTGTTGTGTTGATATCAAGCTTGGAGGTACATAATGTTTATAAGGTTTCATAATGGTGTCATAATGTTATAAAGTCGTCTAGACTATTGAACCTCCAGGCCTGATAAATATGTATATAAACTGTAGAGAATAAACACTCGGGACTCGGCTCGGTCTCGGCTTAGAACGAAGTTGTGTTGTTGTAGTTTATGTTACAATAGGTGGTAGAGTGGACATTTCTGTTTCGGTCCATATCGTTACTCTAGTGCCAGTGATTAAACACGAACAAAAAGATCAAGCAATATATATATGTTTCAGCTATCTGCTCCGGTTCATGGGTGAAATATCAGGATTCTTGTTACTTGTTCAAGTTCGACCATAGACACAACCAACAGATATCTAGTGTAAGTCATACGTACCAATATTTCAATATCCTTTGTTGTATCTTGGTAAAAAAATGCATACACATACATGTATGTATACATATTTAATCAAGAATTACATGTTTTTGTATAGAATCTAAATAGAACACTACAGAAGAATGAAATAGCAAGGCGAGATGATGCCACAGATGTATACAACAACGCCAACATTCCGACAAACGTTGGGGTTACAACGAGAGAACAGAGACACTATTCTAAATATTATATCTCATTCACGTTTGAATTATATCATGGCGTATCAAAAGACCAAACAAAGTCATATCATTATTCAAGATGTCATACAAGCTGTCAACTTATCTCTTTTCAAAAAGTATTGATATTAGGGACTTTTTTTTAAAGTAGGGCAACAGTAGATTTTTTTGCCTTACAGTAGGGATAGTGCCTTACCTTCGGAATATCAAAAGTGGAAAAATTACTGCATTTCATTATCCATGATAAGATCTCTGCACTTCATGCAGGCGAAGTAAATATTACGCTTCAGATTTGAAACAAAGTAGGGTTAGGAGGGCTCTTTCAAGAAAAAGTAGGGGGAAAATAGGGAACAAGTAAAAATGTTGGAAAAATTAGGAAATGAAGGAAAAGTGAGCTCAATTGACAGCCTGTACAGACACAAGTTAATTAAAACATGTATAATCTCTGCTCTATATTATCTCACTTGATTTTCCTCATCGAGCTCGTGAGCATGGGTGGTGTGGAAGTATTCACACACTCTTCTAATATTACCATAATCATACTTCCTTATGTATTGAATAACGTATCACCGTTTATGAATGGTAACATTCAATAATACTAATTTTGCAGAGCTTATGTGAGGCAGAACATTCGCATTTAGTCTTCATCAATTCTAAGGAAGAACAACACTTTATAGCCGACCATATCCAAAACATGGCTGAATATCGTAGGTGTTCATTCTTTGCTTGACTTGTCTTTCTTTACTTGAATTCTAACCACGATTACGATAATTTATTCTAAATCAGCACAGTGGTAGATTATTACAATAGCTGTTCCCAGGGTAGCAATTTCAGACTACCCCCATTTAAGTCAAAATCGCGTTAAAATTACCAGAGGATGTACAAAGGGAGAGAACTCGTGACAATTTCCTACACTGTCACCATGACAAAACAAATACTTGATCTTCCATTGACTAAACTTAGTCTATTGTGTCTTGAATATTAGCACCAGACTAACTTTCCTGGTGATGCCACGTTTATTGTGTTTGTAGTAATTGTTCCGATTTATTCTAATAGACTACAGCTTTATATTACGATCCTGTTTAGTAGTATAATTGTTCGATTGTACTCTGTTACTTTATGTGAATAAATGTAAACGTTTAGCTTACATAATCCAATTATAGAATACAAAGTTATTACAATATTTGAAATCCATAATGGACAATATACAGAGTTGAGTAATTCCCCTTCAATAGTTATGGTAACTATTGAATTCAATTCAGTTCATTAGGCGTTACCTTTACAGATCATTACCCTTTACTGCGCGGAAATGTCAAACAGAGAAGAACATCAACATATATACAATTAAACAATATATATATAGAGAGAGATTAGACAACATATTCCATAAACAGTACTATAATTGTTTTACAGTACTATACTGTTGTTAAACGTCCTACTAATTATGAATATTTATCTTTATAAGACAGTAACATGAAAGCAAAGACGATTAACATACAGAGAGCATAGCAATGGGTAACTGAACATAATTAAACTAAATTTATAAATTATATATATATGTTAAATTCAATTTCACAGCAGATGCAAGTTACTCAATATTCTAGTCAGTTATTCAGTACACATTTTTAACAGGTGTTTTTATCACAAAAATAAATATATGTAATTATTGATAGAGGGAGGCGATTCAAAAAATGCTTATAAAATTATTTTTTTTAATATTAGCCTACGCCTTAGAAGTTCTTTGGTATGGTAAAAAATTATACTATTTTCAGATTTTACCTGCATTATTATATAGATTGTAACAACAACAGTTACTGTTTCATTTATCGCATTAATGCCCATTATGGATGGAATAGCTTAAGTCAATTAAATACTTTATCCCTTACTTCAAGATATGGTAACAGCTAAAAGTCTTCAACGGTAAATCAGTTTGATAGCAATTGATACAAAATAAGCTATTTCTAAGCCAAGTTCTATAACTTATGTTACCACTTTCACAAGAAATAGTAAATGAACACTAGCACTAATTAGTTCATAGATACAGGTTCCGTCACCCGCTCTTCATGTAAAAAAACATGAATGTAACCTTATTTCTGAAGCATTATAATATATTTCAAAATATATCGCATTTTATCTACAGTCTCAGCATAATAGTATCAAAGGTTAAAATTCAAATTTACGAACCCATAAAACATATGAATGAATGCATTTTATTAATATGAACAGAGAAAATAGACCATCACCTCAGAAACGATGACGACAGACTTCACCTACTGAGTGTATGGGTCGGTGGTATATCTGATCACAATTCATGGTCATGGGTCGATCCTTCCAAGAACACCACAACTCAACTTTCTTATACCAACTTCTGGAACCTTCATCATGTAGGTATGTCGTAATTCACAAATTAAAAAATATATGTTTGTTTGGCATAACCCAACTCACCAACTTTAGGAGGGTAAGAAGGTAAAGATTGATTTTTATTACATTTTACGGTCATTTAAGTTTCAATTATTAATATGCAGCCCAAACGATTTCCCTACTAAGAAACTTTCAAAAGATTGTGAGTTATGGCCATTATTAGGAGTAGTTAGGGGTTCTGTAAAACTAACATTTTTGTAAGGACCCCTTAATTAATAAATCTATGAAACTTTTGAAATTTTGTGTAGTTGAAATATTGACAATGAAACTATTAGTTTATCTGTTTTTATAAAATGATGATGTTTTTCAACTGCATTTTACCATAGATAACACAAGAGTGTGCGCAGCTATGAATGGAGACCATCACTTCAAATGGCGTGACTTTAGATGCACAGACAGTTTCTACTATATATGCGAAAGACCAATATAAGTTTATTTCAATGGCATTATTTGGTAATCTATATTTGTTTCTATGGTAACACTTATTTGACTACTCAATTCATGAAGTGTAGGCATAATGATAGATCATATAAGAATAGCTAACAAAGTGGAATGTGCATTTAATCCTTTTTAGTTAAATGAAGATACAGATTTAAAATTTGCTTGGTACACCAATATTTATCAAAATTAGAAAGTCCCATATCTACATTGGATAATGGCGTAAGGCATAAACATTAGCAACATTAGTTTTAATCATATTTTTATTTTCAGGACAAATGATAACTTTTTTTCAACATCTGATTTGAACATACATATTTTCATGGAGAGGAAGGCAAAAAAACATGTGTCACTATCTGTAATAAATACTGTTATTAACGGAATAAAAGCTACTCTTCTGAAAAGTGTGTGATCTTCGAATATTTGATTTTGACATTTTCTTTACACCAATTTCAACTCAATTATCAAAACATTCTTGAAAGGAGCAGTACTATCAACTGTTACATTTTGCAAATTTGAATTGACAATGTCAATTGATTATATCACACAAGCATCATGCAGGTAACCATCAATCACACGGGGTTCCTGCATAGTCAATGCAAAGTCTAATATATGTCGACTCACGACTGCGTGTCAAGCATTTGTGTCGATAGGGTCATGGATTATTGACGAGTTGGGTTGAGGAAAATGGTATGTTTCTTTCTTTGTCCTAAAATACCATAATTATACTTCACATATGTCATAAAATTAATTAAACTTACATGCAAAAGCACAATGATAAATATGGCAAAAATATACAATCATTATATGCGAAGCAAGTCTCTGATAAAGCCATAAATGACATATTTCTAGCGCATATGGTGTAACATTTTGATCTCGCCATGCACAACACACATTTGTTTAAGTAATTTTTTTACCGTTCTGACGAAAATTGTGTATTAAACGCTTATAACAATTTCATGGATTTTTTCTCTATTGTCATGGATATAATGTCAACATTTTATCATATCAGGACCAATCAGCAAGTTGCAAATATTGCCATACTACCTCCTGCTTTCTACCATAGCTGTACAAGCAAATACAGATATCTATACCAACCAGAAAACAAGACAAATCTCGATTCATCTGTCTCGACTATACCGGTGACTATACCGGTGACTATACCGGTGACTATACCGGTGACTATACCGGTGACTATACCGGTGACTATACCGGTGACTATACCGGTGACTATACCGGTGACTATACCGGTGGCCTTTAGCTCTTAACACAGTGTGCAAATTGTTTTCATGTGTCTATGTTTGAAATTTAAATTCTCTTAGGGATTAAGTCAGTAAATGATTTTGTCCATTATTAAAATACTCTGTCTATAGTTCTATATAAAGGTAAACTAGAAATGGGTCCATAGGACACAGATGCTCCCACTTGCAGCCTTTGTCTCATAGTTTGTGAATGGATATCAAGATTACCAAGTGAACAACTGTACTGATTATGGTGACAAGTCAAGGACCATAACTATGCACTTAGTGGCTCCCCGAATTATGAATCCCCAGGTGCAACATAACACATGCTTGTGAACATTCCTGTCAAGTCTTATGACTCTGGCTCATATACTTTTGGAGATATGAGTGACACAAGATTGCATACTCTGTAGGCTATATTTTAACTATGTCAAGGACCATAACTTTGCACTTAGTGGCTCCCCGAATTATGAATCCCCAGGTGCAATATAACACATGCTTGTGAACATTCCTGTCAAGTCTTATGACTCTGGCTCATATACTTTTGGAGATATGAGTGACACAAGATTGCATACTCTGTAGACTATATTTTAACTAATTCAAGGGCAATAACTTTGCACTTACTGGAAACAGCCAAACATGAAACCAGGTGCACAACTACACATGCTGGTGAACATTCCTGTAAAGTTTAATGACTCTGGCTCATATGCTTTTGGAGATATGAGTGACACAAGATTTTGTGACGGACGGAAGGATGGACAAATCTATATCCCCCCCCTTCGGAGTGGGGGCATAAAAAATGAAGGAAGAATAAATATTTCTAACATTTTACTTTCTGTAATACAGACATTCATTCAATGTACTTGCACCTAACGACATTCCAGAATTATCTCAAAGTACACCTAACACGATCTCTTAAATTCCACTTTATTTGAAATGCTGTGCGCAGAACAATTCAAGAGGGTGGACTTGTTTTCATATTTTAAAAAACCAACTTGCATTTACCAAGGTAGCAAGGGTTAACTGTGACCTCTGTGTTGAACAGGTATTGCTTATCAGCAGAGTAAATAAAAAAATATACATGTAACGAATATATCCAGGCATAAATCCAACCTTTGCACAATGCAAGTTATGAAGCACTCTCACAAAAAACTTGATGTCATATATTGTCACAATCTTTACTGGTTCCATGTACGGCCACATTGCTGTGTCGAAGTCTCATCTGCAACAGCTCTGTATCCACCAATTGTACAGTATATTCACACAATTCAGTAGTTCATGTCAGACTAGTTCCCCACAGTTTGAAATAGTTATTTTATCAGTAGGTTTACCCGACTTTGTTCCACATTTCTGCAAAAATTAAACAATACAAGTATACATCTATCATGAGCAAACAGCAGGAAGAGATATTTTATGTGACCTTTGGTATCTATAGGAGTTGGAAACGTATATAATCTACTTCATCAAACAATCAAAATATAAATGGACAATGTACCGTTCAACCTCTCCTGAGCAACACACTGTCAGAGGCAAATGTTGGCCATTGTTGAGAGGTAGTTTCTTTAGAGAGGTTATTTTGTATAATTAATTTCTTACAACAGGAATAACTGATACTGTTGTGAAGAGACCTTTACTCAAGAGAGGGTGGCTCTGTTCAGGTTGCATTGTACAATACATTAAAAAACAATAAAATAAAGTAAAACCTTGATATTTCAAAAAGAGAGAATGAGTTGCTACATGGAATGCAACATACACAAGACAATGCCTCTTCACACAGACCACGGGAAAACAACAGTCAACCACACATCAGGCACTGAGGAGGTGCAAGGGTAAACGCGCATGGGAACAGGGGCATCATTTTTATGACCACTCTCTTTATATTGAGAAGTCATAAAAGTCCTTAAATATTACTGCAAATAATTTAAGGATCACAGAAATGAATCGGACATGTCACTTTTAACGGCTGTATGTTAGAAACCTGTAAAATTTTAAGTACAATTCATGTAGTACCTCCATTTTGCGTACAACGTCCATTCCTTCAATAACCTTTCCAAATACAACATGCTTGTTGTCCAACCTGTAACATCAAACAATATTCAGTATAAATGTACCTACCATGAGGACCAACAGCTAAACAATCTGGCCTTTATATATACAACAGCTAAACAATCTGGCCTTTATTTATACAACAGACAAACAATAACCCAACCATTACAGTACAACAATAATTAAATTATGTTTTTTTAATCAATTGAAAACATATTACACATCGTGGAACATCAATGGCACATAAGTATTTTATTTTGAAACAAGATTCATGGTCCATTGACCAAAAGATGAATGAAACCCCTACATGGCTTCTGTACAACATAATATTGTCTTTCATGCACAGGTTAGGAAGTACACGATATGGTATGGACGAGAGAAACAATTCAGTCATTTACACAATTTGTGTACACAATTTTAAAAATGCTTTAGTTGTATTGGGACCACAATGGAAATTAGAGTCTTCTCCTTTTTGTGCTATCCTAGGTGTTGGTGTGTATGGCATGGATATTATGCACATGTTATAATTATTATTTTCATATTATTCCATGTTTTAATTATACATGTATCAGGTATTCCACTATGGACATAAATATTATAATTATTTTAAGGGATTTCACCCAATTTGTCAGATTTTTTGCAAAGAAACATTTGAGTTATGTATGCAGTTACATTGAAATTCCAGGTTTGTGCAAACAGTTCTTACAGGACATGTTTATAATATCATGAAAATGTCTTCACAACATATCAGTACTTACCAATCAGTTTTGTCTGTACACATAAAAAATTGAGAACCATTTGTGTTAGGGCCAGAGTTTGCCATCGACATAATGCCTGAAAATGAAGACATACAGCCAAGTTTTACAGTGATCAAGCTATGACAGAAGCCCTTCAGTTTTTCGGTGCAGCCATACGAACATGGTTTTGCTATTTGCATATCAGTGTTGTGTAAACCAATCAAATCTTAAGTTAACCACCAAGGCAAGTTCTCTTCAACCGAACGATGTTTGTAACCTTGACGAGGATTGGTTAACCTTTCGATAAAGGGTACGTTACCTTACCGAAATCCACTTTATTAAGTTGAATTTACCGAAATCCATTTTGTATCTGGAGTGACCAGCAATCGTAACATCTCGGCATTTTGCTATGTTGCACAACATATCTTAACCTTCCAGTTGCGCCAAACATCTTTTTCATATTTCTTGTTTAAAAAAAACAAGATAACCAGCACTGACCCCAGGTGGTCATTTACATTTTTAAATTTAGCCAACTGTATAAAGTAAAACAAAATGACCATTTCTACAAAATTATTTAAACTCTCCAACACTTACCTGCTCCGGTGTGCTTTAATTGGAAATTTTCATCTTCGAACTTAGTGCCATATATAGATTTGCCACCTGTACCATTATGATTGGTAAAATCTCCACCTTGACACATCTTTGTAGAAGTTAAGATTGTATAAACAATTGTGCATTTATCTATTTCATGCTTTTCAGTGGTTTACCATGGAATAACAGAATTATCATCCAATAATCTTGTGAACATCCCACTTATATTTATGCCATGTGTGAAAATATTATGTCTGCTGCTCACTTGGTGAAAAAACTTTCGATCTTACACCGAAACATACAAATATCCTATTTATTGCTAAACTACAGTGAAACCTCAATAATAAGACCACACTTGGGACCCTTGAAAAGTGGTATTAATATTGAGGTTATATAAAGAGCAAAACAGTGAAAATGGACTTGATTTTAATTTTTAATTTTGAGGTGGTCTTATTATTGAGGTGGACTTTAAGTGAGGTTTTACTGTATATTGTTTATCAAAATGTTAGTGTTTAAGCAAGTGGCAGTACAGCATCAGTGACTTATCAAGTACTCATAAGTATCATGTTACACTCATTTTACATTATCATACATTTTGAACACTCAACATGAGTCACTATCAGTCTTCAGGAGTAAATGTGTGACTAGAGGTCCGAGTGCTAGGTGTTTCAGTATGATCGCGGGTCCAGCAGTCGGGCAGTCTACCTACGCGTATGTACACATATGTATGTTCCCTTACATATGTACCCTTGAGCCTCCGCAAATGCCTTATGTTTTATGGATTGTTGTCTTCCTGGAGGTCTATGTGGGGAGGCACTGTCTTATGCATGTGGCATTCCCTGTAGCAACTTATTTCTCTCTTTTACTTACTGACTATATATGCCTCTCTTCAGCTATTACCATTTCATCAAATAAACAAATGAAAAGCAGATCCCTTACAATGGTTTCTGGTACATTTATAATTCTTTTGTAATCACTTTAATGAGACTATGAAAGACTCAATGTCTTGCAAGTGTTACAAATTTCAAAGCAGTTTACAGAAAGGATACAAATGATGGAATCACTCTGTGGAATGAACTGCCTTTATAACCAATTCCTTTCTCATGTGTACACAAACATCGAAAATTCTCTGAAAGAAAGGTTTATGTTTTGAATGACTATTGTTACTAGCGTCACTAAAAAACATTGTATTAAATTCACAAAATATGTCAGACTATCTGTAATTTCATTTGTGTTTTACATTCCCAAAGTTGGAAATTATTCTTATGGTATTTCGAACTCCAGACAAATAGCACCTGAAAAAGAATGTACGGCCATACATAAAAAAGATTCTATATGCAGTACCCCGATCAACCCTAACCCAAAAATTGTGGACAAAGGAACTATAGACGAGTACATATTTTAAGGATGGCCTAAGACAAGCTATCACACACGATTGGTCAGACAATTATTGTAAGTTTCTCTGATCGAATTTGAGACAATCTGCGATGCAATTTCTGGAAGTCTGCACTGACCTGCCGTTTTCGGAACAACATCATGACGTAGTTGTATCACAATTCTGCCAGTTTGCTGCTTTCCTATTTTTATGTCCATAAACACTTGAGAACTTGTCCTTGACCTTTTACTCACTGGTTCATTGTCCTACAATAAAAATACAGAGGATGCATACATGATCTCAGACCTCTGAAAACTTACATTTTTGTAAATATTATACGAGTAACAATAACCTGAACTGGTCTCAAAGAAATAAGTATACCGTTTGCTTGTATTTTCACGGTACTAACGAAATAACATAACGGAAGAAAAACTTACTCAGAGTTAAAAAAAGACAAATTTGAGATAATTTCTAAAATCAAAGGGTAAAACTCCCGAGTGACTTGAGCGATATGGCTGGTTATCGAACTTCCCATTTCCCATTGCAATTAATGTATTTTCATATTTATTTCATGCAATAAATCGAAAATGCTTTTTAACATAGCAATAATTTTCTGTAGAATATATAAATTTGTACAAATTATCTTATTTTCTGTGTCAGCTCAATCAGTTACACACATACATTAGTTTCGGATGCAGACCTATTGACGCTGCTGCTGAGATGTGCAAATTGTTATTTCTTAAATATCCATCACATAAGTGGGATGAATAATTTTACTTCATGGTCATACATGTTTTATTTGAAATTCTGTAAGAAAAAGTAACGAAATTCAAAATATTAAAGTGTGAAGAAACTTTTGGATGTCAGTGTATATATGCTACATTACACAGATACGCATTCTATGACAACTACTTACTGTGTCCGTCTCGGCTGAACGTTTGACTGGTGAAGTGGACGTATCATCCTTTTCAGCCTCCGTTATTGTCTCCCCGGCATGGTCTTGCAACCAGGAATCATCTGACCACACTGAAACAACAACAAAAACCAGATGTATCATAAAATGTTGGTTGGTTGGAGATTGATGTAAAAGAGAGAGAATAAGTTGCTACAGGGAACGCCACATACATTTAAGAACAAGTCAAGACAGCTGGCAACAATAGGCCGAAACTGGGGAGAATAATATCAATATGAACACTACATAAAGTGAAAGAATTGCACAGGGGGGAAGGAAAATTTAACATACATTTAGTACACAATAATAACAGAAATAATAACTAAGCAGCAATTAACAGCCTTGGAACTGTAAGCATAATTCAATTTTATCAATTCTTAGTGAGTGGAAACTATTTTGTTTTTACTTTTAGGAACAGGGATTCAACCATATATGTAATCCTAACCCTGGTTGTGCTATAATATATATCATACAGTGCAATCCCGTTGGCTAGAAATCGTAGGGACTGACAATTGTTTTTTCGAGTAAAAGGTTGTTCTAGTCAACCATGGTTGTGAAATAATTAACATGCATGCATACTATGGCGCGTATATCTTGTAACAGAGTGTTTAAGTCCATAGTAATGTATACCTCTCGTATAAATAATCATAATGCACGATAATAAAGCATACAAACAAAATATCTTTTTTTTTATATTTTATTCGATAACACAACAGAAAACACACGAATGAATATACACGTATAACCATACATAATCAATAGCAGCTATACGGTCTCCGGTACTGTAGTATCAAGCTACACGGCATAGAAATTCAATTATACATACGTATGACACTTATCAATTATATCAATTATTGCATTAATCAATCTTGAAACAGTTGCAAACAAATTTATCAATGCTGTATGTTGTTTGTGCGCAATTTTCACAAACGTGTGAATAACACGCGCCTTGTCACAATTGAGCTCGTTCGCCAGTATATCCGTTTAAGAGGTGAGAAAATGTATTGTTAGACAGAAAAGTGCGTATAATAGTGCATTGTATGATCAAGGGACCGAATAATTGGTTCGAGAGTTCGAGGCTGGGCAGTTCGAACCAAACATAGTCGAACAATATAGATTATATAGAAAATTCAATTGGGACTTCATAATCAGTTCGAGTCAACAAGGGTGTTGAACACAACCGAGTTCTAGCCAATGGGGTTCTACTGTATTGCTAACACTTGTAAAGATGAGTTTGATGCAGCCCATCCATCCACTTGTCAATATTACATAGCCTTGCAATGAATAAATAAACAAAACCAAACAACAATTTTATTAAAGTAAACATTCATTTACTTGTAAAAACCATAAACCACAAAACAATGGCAGAAGTGAGAAATTCTAAAACATTTGTTTATTATGTCAACTTTGATGCCAAAGCTGCACTAAATAAAACAGTAAAACCCTCACCATATCATTACCAATTTCATACAGTTTCTATGACAACTATATCATACAGTTACTATGACAACTATATCATACAGTTACTATGACAACTATATCATACAGTTACTATGACAACTATATCATACAGTTACTATGACAACTATATCATACAGTTACTATGACAACTATATCAATACCTGCTCTTGCATGTCCTTCTTTCAATTTCATAGGCTTGGCTAAATTACATCTTATTGTTTTACCAAACAACTCCGCATCATTCTGAAAATGGAGAATAATTATAACATTGAAAAAGACAAAAAAATGAAAATAACTGGATCTGATGCCATTCAATATCAGCTGTCTGCCTCTAATTAATTGTTCAGTTTTTCACAGCCGAAACCAAAACAAAACCATTTTTTAAAATAATAAAGTCATAATTATGCAAAGGTCAATATTTTGCCTCAGGGGGAGCGGTGGTGTGAGCTAGGAGAACGAGACAATTTGTCTTTATTGGGGTCTAAATTCCCCACCCTAGACCCAAGCATTTTGTGTAAGTCCCCATAGTGAGAGTTAAATTGCCCACCCTAGACCCAAGCATTTTGTGTAAGTCCCCATAGTGAGAGTTAAATTCCCCACCCTAGACCCAAGCATTTTGTGTAAGTCCCCATAGTGAGAGTTAAATTCCCCACCCTAGACCCAAGCATTTTGTGTAAGTCCCCATAGTGAGAGTTAAATTCCCCACCCTAGACCTAAGCATTTTGTGTAAGTCCCCATAGTGCGAGTTAAATTCCCCACCCTAGACCCAAGCATTTTGTGTAAGCTTGGTTTCGCCTAAATTATTCTCTCTATTCATAAATGAACTAGCAATAGTGATGAACAATGATGAAAATATAAAAGGTATACAGGTTATGCCAAATGAACTATCAATATGGTTGCTCATGTTTGCTGTTAGATAAGAGATAAGATAAGCTGTTGATGTTGCTTTAATGGCGGATACGGTGAACGGACTTCAATACCAATTGCGTGTTCTACATCAATACTGTGAAACAAGTTATATGAAAGTTAATACATCAAAAACAAAAGTCATGGTTTTCAAAAAGGGTAGTAAATTAGCTCGTCATGAACAATTCTTTTATAGTGATCAGAAATTAGAAATTTTTAATGTATTTACGTATGTCGGAGTAACGTTTACCTCGAGTTTGTCATTAAACATTATGTCTAGCGAGCTTGCATTGAAAGCTAAACGAACACTATTTTCCATGTTGTCATCATTATACCAGTATGGCCAACTACCTTACCATGTATTTTTCAAATTGTTTGATACCAAATGTTGTTTTATATGGGGCTGAAATATGGGGCTTTCAGCTAGAGAAAATAGTGAAACTGTACTTCGTTTAGTATGTAAACGATGTACATGTATGTGTTTTAACAAATCGTCCTTTAGTGCTGCAGTACTTGCGGATTGTGGACGTTATCCGATATGTATAGTCTGCTGGACGTTGTATTAAATATTGGGGTTCAAAATTCTCAAAATGCTAAATACAAGATATGTTAGAAAATGTTACAATATGTTAGTTAGTACGTCGTGCACCAAGTATTTTAACTAGGCAAATGAAATTGAGTATCTTCTATGTAGCAATGGTTTTGGTTATGTCTGGTTAAACCCAGGGGTACAAAATGAAAACTTATTTCTTGAGTCATTTACTCTAAGACTGAAAGATAAATACCTCCAAGACTGGTATAATACTTTGGAATCTTCAGCGTCTTATAAAGTATACAAAAATATAAAAGCTGACTATTGAAGGGAATCATATCTTTCAATACTAAATGTTAGAATATTTAGACATAGCTATGCTCAGTTTAGAACGGGCTTACCTCATCTAGAAATTGTTAGGAAAAAATACCATAATGCTATACAAGAAAATTGCAACTGTAGAGTGAGTTCAATGGTTAAATTCCCCACCCTAGACCCAAGCATTTTGTGTAAGTCCCCATAGTGAGAGTTAAATTCCCCACCCTAGACCTAAGCATTTTGTGTAAGTCCCCATAGTGCGAGTTAAATTCCCCACCCTAGACCCAAGCATTTTGTGTAAGTCCCCATAGTGAGAGTTAAATTCCCCACCCTAGACCTAAGCATTTTGTGCAAGTCCCCATAGTGCGAGTTAAATTCCCCACCCTAGACCCAAGCATTTTGTGTAAGTCCCCATAGTGAGAATTAAATTCCCCATCCTAGACCCAAGCATTTTGTGTAAGTCCCCATAGTGAGAGTTAAATTCCCCACCCTAGACCTAAGCATTTTGTGTAAGTCTCCATAGTGCGAGTTAAATTCCCCACCCTAGACCCAAGCATTTTGTGTAAGTACCCATAGTTAGAGTTAAATTCCCCACCCTAGACCCAAGCATTTTGTGTAAGTCCCCATAGTGAGAGTTAAATTGCCCACCCTAGACCCAAGCATTTTGTGTAAGTCCCCATAGTGAGAGTTAAATTCCCCACCCTAGACCCAAGCATTTTGTGTAAGTCCCCATAGTGAGAGTTAAATTCCCCACCCTAGACCAAGCATTTTGTGTAAGTCCCCATAGTGAGAGTTAAATTCCCCACCCTAGACCCAAGCATTTTGTCTAAGTCCCCATAGTGAGAGTTAAATTCTCCACCCTAGACCCAAGCATTTTGTGTAAGTCCCAATAGTGAGAGTTCTATGTCTAATTCCCTACTTCCGAGATCATTAAAAATCTGACACAAGTCTATTTCCCAGAACCTGGAATCATAAAGCATGTTAAATTACAACATGTCGGGAAGCGACTTCTGTCTGAAGTCCCATGTATCCCAGCTACTTCCACCTGGGGCAAAACATTGATAAGTGCATTATGAATCAGGGATTCATTTCATTTTTATTCTACTACCATATGAAGAATTTCTACAAGCCCAAGGATAAAATTACTAGTCCCAGACATGCGAGGTATGACAAAGATCATACTCAGAAGTTCTTTTTTGTGAATAGGGAGACACAATTATAACAGTCTATGAAGACATGGAGTGCCTCAAGAATAGGGAGACACAATTATAACAGTCTATGAAGAAATTTCATTTCCTTTCTCATATAGAAAATATTTCCATTCAGTTCTTTTTTTTATTGATTTCTACAATATAAGAGAGATTAAGTTGTCAGAGGGAACGCCACAAACATAAGACAATGCCCCCCTCCCACACACAGACCCCAGGTAAACAACAGTCTACAAAACATAGGGTTGGAGATGGCGCAAGGGTAAACATGTATGTGAATATGGGTGCAAGGAATGGTTTGGCCCAACATCAAACACAATTATTGAGAAGTTAGGGGGACAAGAAGGGGAGAACAGAATAGGATACACTTACCATGTTGTCAATTGCTGCCCCAGCATCCTACAGTACAAATAAATAGGTTATATATTGTAATCAGGGCACAGGACACCTTTCGGAGACCTTTACCCAAAACCACAAATGGCAAAAAGATGATGAAATAGGTAATTTTGAACCAAACTTGCATTATTATTTTCTGACAAATGTAGCAGCAAGTTAATAAAATATTCCAAAGATATTACATCCTTTTTCGTGCACGGAATTGAACAATTAAACAGGAGAAGAAATTGTACACAGTGCTTTAACTTTATGTAGGGGAACAGTACCAGTAAATGTCCCCAAAAGTGGACAAACAAGTGCCATGGTAAAATATAGAAAATTTGCAGCAAATAATGAAAGGGGCCAATAATAAATATTCCCAAAATAACTTTTCTCTGTAATATATCTGATTGTAAAACTCACTTTATCATAGCATTAATACAATCACAAGTCAATGATATTTGTAGTAATAATAATAAACCTTATTTTGTGAAGATAACTCATTAAGATATGCACATTGAAACATACATAAACTTATCTCACAAGAGGTATTCATACGTGCATAAAGTATTACAAAGAATACGCATTATTGTAATACTAACAATAAATCCTAACTTTATATGGCAAGTCATTTTCCAATCTGCCATACAGTATAATTCTATGAGCAGAACTTTCATGCCTCTAGCTCATATTCTTCTGTCAAGAACATATATATAAATGAGCGCCACTGTATGATTTCAGACCTCGTCTTTAACTGATGTCATTTCCAGAAAACGTAACATGTGACATCACCATGTATTGACAGTAAGCAATATTTGTCCTATATAATTAAGGCGATATGAAAACGAAGTGGCTGTATGGAGTAAATATTGTTTCCAGCTCGCAAATAGTGACATCACATGTTGAGTTTTCAGGAAATGACATCACTTACAGAAGGTGTTGTAAATCCCATAGCAGCGCTCATATGTCATCGTGATTTTGTTAAAGAGGATAAATTAGTTAATTTCTATCAGAATTTCATTCCAGACTTCCATACCAGAATAACTGAATGTACATTACAAATATTGTGTACGTGATTATGTATTGAAGGCTGATTTAATACAAAACCATAGCAAATACAAACCTCAGCAAGTTCAAATTCTATAAAAGCAAATCCTCGGTGTTTCTCTAAAAAAAAAAATAAAATACATTAGAGCAACACTGCACACAGCCAGTAATGTCATTCCAAGTTTAAATAGATCAGTCAGAATAAATAGCATAGTTATGTCACTTGCATTTAATTTTGATAACATGGATAATATTTGATATTGTAGTTAAAATTTGAATATTCATCATTTAACAATATGTAAATACGATTAAAAGATCTGCTACAGTGGCTTTACTTCGGACGGTCACTTCATAAACTACAGTAAAACAGCAGGAGACATGGAGACATGCTCACAACTTGACTTGTTTGATAAAAATACACCACTACTTCTCGAAAGTAGAACATCACAGTTCCAATTGTCTTTTGTATGATTAAATTAAGAACTAGATCTATATTGAAAACAACAAGAGGCCCTGACTCTCTCTAAAAGCAATAGCGTGCATATGGATGTCAAAAGTCTTGAGAAAGGGCAATGCAGGGATGCAACAGAGTAGTTTGATGCAAATCTGTTTATCGGTTCAAGAGAAGAAGTCATTTAAAGGTTTTTATTTTTTTAGCTCTTGCGGCCATTAGGGGCAATACCATACAACGTCACGGACCTATATACATGGATTCGCGACAGGCAGATATCCGTGAAACGGTAGGAACGAATAAAAAACCCATAATCCTTAGCGCGCAATTACCCACAATCCTTAGCGAACTCGGAAAGTATCGAAGATTGCCGATTTTTATCGATCGGCTAAAGTCGGCAAACTCCGTTCATTTCCGTCCGTTTCAGACTGTTGATTAAATGTCCGTGTAATTTACAAAATGAAATAAACAAGTTGGTAATTTTCCGCTTTAATTCTGATATTTTCATCGAAGTTTAATTGTATTGTTGGTGTTGTTTATTAATACATTTCCACGCCAATTTGATAGTTTAAAAGACTGCTGTGAAAACAATTTGGGTTAAATAATCTTTAAAAAGGTGTAAAAATCGACCAAACAATGGATGTAGATCACGCAAGCAATATGCCATCATGACATATTTTATGTACACAAGTCTGCTATTTTCACCAGCACAAGGCGTAAAAATCAATATTAAAGTAGGTCAAATCTAGGTATTTATTGTCTGTGCAGCAATTCTTGTGACATCAATTTTATTTTGAACAAGAATTAACATTCCAAGATGTTTGAAGTCGCTGGCTAAGTCTTTGAAGTAAATATTTTTGGATGACAGATGCAGCCCCATTGTGCAAATTACGAATTGAGATCAAAGATTGATATGACCTAATCGTTGAAATTATCAATGGGATTAATTATATCTAACAGGAAATTAACACATAATATAGATCTCCTGGGGTTTTATGACTCTTGTGTTTTTACAGCTGACACCTGGGGCATTTAGTGACCAGTAGGACTAATCTTCTGTCTAGGGCGTGGCTTACGAATTGCAAAACAATTAGCATCAACCAATCAGATTAAATGAACCGTAAGAAATATTTATTAATTAATGTCAATTATCATTCGAATTTTTACATCAAAATTAGATGACACTTAGGTTTTGAATACGATATATTAATCATGTTTCTACGTACCTAAATTGTTAACACCCAGTGCAAATGAAACATTAAATGAAGAAATAAAACCTTTTCTAGCTCCTCTAAATTTAAATTACCGTTGAAAGACAAGACAGCCTCAAAAGTAAGTAACCAATACTGGTATGTCACCCTAATTTTATTTTTTTCACTAATATTGCCAAAATTATTGGATCAAATATTAATGCGAGTAATTATTGATGTTATATAATTGTTTTAAGTTGCGTGAAATAAGCATTAGTTGCAAATTAGCATCGACATATATAAATTGCAACTAATTAAAACAAGAATATAAGAAAGATATTAGGTAGAAAATTGACTTGACCGCTTTCAAATTATTGGTGGAAATGACATTAATTAAGCATGACTAATGCAGTCGGTAAGTCGTGGTCTAGTGGTTGAGGAGAATAAGTACTATTACTAAATGAATCCAGCATGTCAATAGACATTACAATAACACAACACACCTCAGTCCATCAACTTTGAATAGATGCCAATTATATAGATACAATATGCTTGCTCATTCTCATAAAGTCCAGTCATGAGTTGTGTACTGAGAATGTAGAGAAACATTTTGTTTGAATTTCAACCCAACAGTTGCAGCCGTCAAAATTTTCATCAAAGCTTGCACAACGAATCTATATGAAATCTAGAGGTGTAATTTTTATATAAATACTAGACTAGTGCAGATATAGTGCCATATCTAGATAAATAAGTTGAAAAAGAAATACACACACTATAACAGTAATTACAATTTTATTTCAATAACTCTGCATTTCAACGCAAAATATTCAACAACGATAGAAAACCACTAGTTTATGTAATACCACGGACCTATATACGGGTATATAGGTCCGTGGTAATACTACACAATTGTTTTTTACTTAGTCAATCACAGATTGAATTAATTTCAGTCACAAAATGATAAATGGATTAAAATGTACAAGGAAAAGTTCCGGTGTATTTCCAAGAAAAAATTCATAACAACTCGTTGACGAATGTTTGTAAATTCACAGCATATTTCTTTTTGTAACCAAGTTGACTTTTTTATGAGGCATCTTGTAAATATCCAGGAAACCTGAAACGATAAAGTAATATTTAACATTATAGCAGATCCCAAACAATTTTATATTATAATGATATTGATATGACAATAAAGTGTATTTACATTTTTATTATGTAATTGATATGTGTAAAAAGCTTTTCAAGCCCCACATTGGGTGCACTTTCCCCACTTGAATTACTTAAATGGTGGCAGTGTTTGACGATAGAGCCTCAAATTTATGCCGGAAGAGGGAGGAGTGTAGTGCTGTAGGGTTAGGCGGCCATCCGGTAAGTTTAGTCGGTAGAGAGCCATACTAGTATTTAGCATCAGCTGATGGATTTACACGAGATGTTATCATTTTAGAACCAACATGTATCCGAAATATATATCCGAACTTCTATACAACAAAATTTTGACCGTAAAAGTGCAATTATTGATTTATATAATAAAAATTCTAAACAAAAAGATGATAAATAACGGAAAACAAAATAAATCAAGCAAAAGAAGGGAATAAATGACGTTCTAACGGACTTTTTAACCAAGTATGTAATTTACGGATCGCCTGTAAATCGAAATTTCAGCCGATTAAACGACGCTCGTTTCGTCGAACATCTAGGTGTTGAACCAAAAAATGCATTCAAGCAAACAACAGGATGAACTCAAAATATATAAATACCATTAAGAAATGTTTAGCTGTAGTAATCATCACGATTTCGGCGGATCAAAAAGTGAAATTCTTTCGATTCAGCAACAAGATGGCGGACATCGCATTTTTTTCTCATCATTTGGTAAACATTTTAGAGGTGTTCCGATTGTTAAATCTCGGCTGTGAAATCTCGCCGTTGCCGTCATTTCAAGCAAGTTTAGCACAAATATCAGCCTGTCGCGAATCCATGTATATAGGTCCGTGACAACGTAATGCGATACGATACATATCACAATATATACTTCTCAGGTAAGATATGTATCATGATACATCATAAAGAATAAGTAAAATGCTCCAAATACCACACTTGTTAGCATTAATGGTAAGGATATATTAGATAATGGCATTAATTAAGAATATTTACTTCACAATACTTGTTTCCTGTTAAGACAAAACACATATGACTAAAGTTACTAAATTGCAATGGTTTCAATGCACTCCAAATTTTAGCAAGTAAAATCAAAACAAATCTCCATACTTAGTTGTCGTTAATGTGTTGCCAAATGCGTGACAGTTGTGTTTTCAGTTTCGATTATTGCAATGTATTTATGGGTTTCAGGCAAGTTTACACACGAGCGTTACATTTTTCGTTTCATTCAATGAATAAAAATGGCGGATCAATACATCGATTTTTCTCAAAACGCAGTCATGGCGAATACCCATCGGTCAGTCGGACCTGACCGATAAAAAACGACCAGGTCCGATACAGAATGCCTGTGCGTCGGTCCGTATGTCCGATACGGAACGGTACGGGTCGTACAGGTTTTACAACATCCATTGCGGTTTACACAATGTGGTCTTCTTACCCGCACCAATTGTCTGTACATTCGCTTGTCTTTCGGACATTTGAACTTTGATTATGTCGTCAAAAAGGCATTTCAGGAGTGAATGTGAAAGTAAATAATAATTTTTAACTGTTATTTAACGAAATACGCCAATTATTTGCACATTTGTGTTTGATTTGTTTACTTTCACTTTGAAATGAGCGGTAATTTTCGGCCCGTAATTTTTAACATGTTTTCAGACCGACAAGTTTGCATTCGGTCCGACAAGTTTTCCAAGGTTGTCAGACCAAATGACTGACAAGTCTTGGAAGTCATTCGCCATGACTGCAAAACGTATTGATTAGGGATTTCAACCAATAGCAAATCAGGTATTCGAATATTCGATCAGCCTTTCGAACGAATATTTGAAGATTTGATTGTCACAACTCAGACAAATTTTTTTTAAATTTATATTTCCTTATGTGCTGCGTGTATTCTACTTTCGTTTCGAGCTCTGGTGGCCATATTGTGTGGTCAAGTGGAACCATTTGAACAATTTTGAGAAAGGGTCAGGCCAGGATGCTACGAGGCAAGTGTCATAAAATGTTTGGCCTTACAGTTTCAGAGGAGATGTTGTTTGAATGAAATTTAGTAGAGCTAAAACATAAACACTTCATTTTAAATACCAAGTTTGCCAATTGTGTCTGTCCAAATGACATGCCTGGTAAAAAATGGCAATTTTACAATAATCAAATAAGATATTTTCAGTCTTGTAAAGGACATATTATCTATAGAGAAAAAAAAATTGATATAAAACATCATATTACCTGTTTCATAATCTAACGGTATATTAATATCAGTTATATCACCGAATGGAATAAATGCAGCATGCAGTATCTTCTCATCCACTTCTTCAGATATACCACCTGCAATATTAGCAGTACAATAATTTTACTGAAGGTAATACATGTAAATGTCCAGTTAATGTTTGTGTAAGCTGACCATTCATATGTTACCTGTGCCAGGACGAGTCGCAATATTATAGAATAAAATGTTGTGTCATTTTGTGCCAGGTTGTGTCGCAATATTATACAATAAAAGGTTGTGTCATAAATGTTTGTGAACATTTTGTGTCTTTTTGACAGTTAATATATAAAACAGATAAGAAAGCCTGTTCTTTTAACTATGAACATTCCCATAATTGGAGTTGAAGCGATTAAATTTCAACCCAAATTGGCGAATTTTACGACACAATTGTCCCAATTTATCCATGGCATTTTTTCCCAAAATGTACAGAAAAAGGCCTGTAAACTCATCTTGTTTGGTAAGACCTCCAAGTTTGACTCATGACCCACTGAGCAATATGCGTTCATTACTGTCTGACTGCTGATTATAGCCAATGTTGTTTGTTATAGATTTCCCAATACTGGAAATGGAATGTTTGTGTCGCGAAAACATGTTGCATTTCATTATTCAGCGGCATGACTACAATTTATAGAATGAGAATCAGTACCATAAATCATTTAATCATTTTATTCAATTATAAAGATATATTCAACGAGAAAACAAATCGAGCTAAAGTGATCATACCGACATAAACCATTCGTTTGGTGTTCGTAGTCATATTTTGCGCCAGGTACCAGGGAAGAATGGCTAACATCCAGTCTTCCGGTATCAGTAATAATCGGAATGAATTAGCCTGTTGGGGCGTTTATTTTTATTTGTCAGGCATTTCAAAAGAATACTCATTAGCTTATTGTTATTTCTTTTTTCTGACAAATGAAATACTAAAATAATGTCAGGAACGTGCTCGTATATTTAGAAGATTGCAAAGTGCTTTCGGCACATAAAGCACGACAAGTGAGGCCGTGGTTAAGTGTACGGATGGACTGGGTTTTATCAAGACTCCCGCCAATTCATTCGGATACAGTACCATTGCGCATCTAGAAGTCTTGGGTAAATATCAAGATTTACAACCTGGCATGCTATTTGATTTATTTTAGGCGTTAAGAAACATATGTCGAGTGAATCAGATCGTTATTAATTTTCTGTTTTCTGTAACAATAATTTGAGTCCCTTCAAAACGAAAGACAATGTGAAAGTTACATTTTAACGGTGTCCAGGTTTTTCTCACCCTAGACATTTCTCCCCCAAGTCATTTTTCCTTCTTCTTCAATATACTGAGCTGTGCTCTTAATTGAGCGTAACAAGCGAGACTATGCATGGTGGCAGCGAACTAAGTATCAAAATTTTAAAACTTAAAAAAAGTATTTAAAATTATATACAAAATTGTGTTTCTCTAGTGATAGGTGGCAGCGTACACTGTCAGGAGCGATCTGAAGGCATCCAGTGTAGAGGCTGATACTACTCTAGTTGGTAGGAGGTTCCAATCTCGTACTGTCCTAGGAAAGAAGGAGTTTGCAAATGTCTGGTTTGTGATACGTTCCTGGTAAAGTCTGCATGGGTGAAAGTTTTCCAGCATATATATGCCGGAATATATGCCAGATTTTCCGGTTTTTGAAAGTCTCTGTTCCGGTTTTTGAAAGTCTGTTCCGGTTTTTGAAAGTCTCTGTTCTGGTTTTTGAAAGTCTCTTTTCCGGTTTTTGAAAGTCTCCAGGGGTCATTTTTCCAATTCGTGTAAATCCTTTGAGATATTTCAGACATCACTGAATTTAGGCATAGTACCGCCGGACTGGCGTGAGGCTTCTGTTGTTCTGTTATACAAGAAGGGTGACCGCAACCAGCCGGCCCACTACAGGCCCATCTCTCTGACGTCTTGTCATTTGCAAGATCCCCTTTCGTCAGCTTATCACAACTTTAAGTCGCAAATTGTGACAAAAACAACCTATATATTATAAATGCAACCAGTTCATTCGGGGTTGGAATACGGCGGAAAATATCGCGAGTCAGTAGCCCGGATGTAACAGGTGCGCTGTGTTGTAAATTACCGTTTGTTTCATTAATAATCGTATAAAAATCAGGGGAGAGCATTTTTTAACAACATCGATAGCGACGCTTCTCGGTAAAATTAAAACAACAAAGCGGAAAAATGAAGTTTTTTGACACAGGAACTAGCACAAAAGTGTTAGAAAAGGATGTGAAAAACAAATGGAGGTGGGAATGCCCGTTTCTGCAACTTTTACAATCGTCTACAACGCAAAACATTGGTTTATTTCGATAAGTTGATCCAACTTGCGACCCTAACAACAGAATTATGATGATGATGATCAATTAAAACATATGATAAACTTTAACATTCAGTCGCGAAAGGCCTTTTTGACGACCCAACCAAAGTTAAAGTCCGAAGGCAGCGCATACGAAAAATTAACGGTACCCATAACAAAATCGCATTGTATAAACAGCAATGGATGTTGTAACAGTAAAACCCGTCCGATCCGTACCGTATCAGACATAGGGACCGACGCACTGGCCCTCTACATTGGACCTGGCCATTTTCTGTTGATACGTATCTTATGTTGAAATATTCTAAAGTTTATAGGATGATGTCATTGGATGGTTTAAAATGTTTATATATTTTCATGCACAAATTGTCGATGTTACTGTTAACTTTTTCTGGTGATTAATAAATTATATTGATTTGAATGTTATTTTGATACTCTCGGACTATATACATTGACATTGTGGAGAAGGATAGAACTAGCCTTACAGTGGAGAATTATGAGGCTATTGCCATTATAAAGACAACACTTTGGAAGAAACATGAAACAAGCACCACAATGAAGGTTGATGCAGGGATGAAATGTGCGTGTATAAATGCCTACAGCTGATACAGAGCATTTTTAGAAAAAAAGAAGCAGCTAAAGCAGAAGAATATGCAGGAAAAACTGAATGCTTCCCTGCAGCTTCTAAAAACTGAAAAAGCAAAAAAGGTTGCAAAATTACACAAACTGGCCAAACAGACAGTGCTTAAAAGGAAAAGGAAACATGAAAGTGATAGCAACAGTCAGAATATGTAGAAGAGAATCAAACTTGGTTGATGAATGGTTGTTAATTGAGTGTTGACAAAAGCATCAGTTTGAAATATATTAGTTTGTTAGGTCCAAATCTTTATTATCTAAAGTAAATGTAGAAATTCTACCTAATATGTATTTGTACACATTTACTTCTTTTTAAATGTCATGATTGTGATTCATGTGTTATGTTATCATATCAAAATTTAAAGGATTCACAAGTTGCTTAATTTAGTATACAAGGTGCACCCTTATTGTAATGATTGTGTCATACAGTATGACAGTTATAATATTTACATAAAACTTTGTGCTTGTGCTTATTGATGCATGTCTTACCAAACGAATCAGTTAACTTTAGGGTTAAAATTCATTAATGGTATCATTTTCTTGTATTAATAATTTATTTTTTATTTTTAATAGTGTAGAAAATATTATTTAACCATACTTTTAAGTTATTTAAGAGAGGCTTCATTTTTATTTCATAGTCAATTTATACACGGAAAGGCATTTCATACCCTTAAAATTACTTAAATCTCAGGCCCCTAGCAAAAAAATTCAGGTTTTTCAAAATTTGCAACTTTCACCCATGAGTCTGTGTCTGCCTCTGGTGTCTTTGTCACCCTGGCGAAGTTACATGTTGGCGCTGATGTCTACAAGGTCATTCTGTATCTTGTACATCATCTGCAGCCTGCTATGCCTACGACGTTGCTCTAGAGACATCCAGTTGAAGTCTTATATCATGTTGGAGACACATCCTGGAGTCCTTGATGAGTAGTCATTGCAAACTGCTCGGCGCTGTACCTGTTCGATGGATTTTGTGAGGGCTCAGCTGTGTAATCTGATTCATATAATTTTATTACCATTCGTACTCACAGTATTATTCTTAAAATCTCAATTTAAATTGTATTACCTTCTTTACTTTTTCATTTAGTTTTTTTTAAATATATCTAAATCCATAAAAAATCATAGAACTCTACATTAGTCCACTGCATAATTTTATCTTTAAACAAACAACATAACATGAGATGTTAACTTAATCCAATCAATTCAATTATGACACCGTTTTCTATAACACCCATTAGCACCTCTTTCTTAGTCTTACATATATTGGAGGACCCAATACACAATACGCAACATTCAGTAGCTAGGAGCAGTTGAGAGAGATGTAGCCAGATTTGTGATTAGTGACGACTGTACCATCGACAGCAGTGTATCTCAAATACTCCCATCATTGGCTGGAAGTGGCTACAGCTACACCATGCAATGTCCTAACTTATCATGTTATACCGTTATCACAATCTGCTGAACAGACGTACTTGGCATATCCTTTGTCCCGTTAATTATTAGAATGTATTATCGACTCGGCACAACTCAGGACAGTTACGTGTTGCAAATTGCCTTCCTGGAACTCTGAACATAACAGCTGTTTGTAATTCTCTTTCAACTAACATTTTGTCTCTCACAGTCACGTGTACTTAGTAACTTGATTGCTACAGAATTATAATGCACCCAAGGAGATAGTCCTATGAATGTAGAAATCTGCATGGAAAGAAGGTCAAAGCGCTAGTTCTCAGTGATCTTAAAACTGTTTATGATCAATAACCAGAGTTCTAGGGAAAAACAACCACCAAGCTCCATTCAATGGATGATTTCCCATGGTCTTAAAATGACTACTAGATTTTTGTCAGAAGGTCAAGCTTATTACAATTTTTAGAAGTTTCTTAACAAAAGCAGTTAAAACTTGCTTTGACTGTGGGCTGTAGAGCCAACACACCTGGGAAACCTTGTTTTGAATCTTGCCTGAAGGCCTTGATTGATTGTTGTTGGAGTGAATTTGCATGAAGCCATTTTGCAATTTAATGTAGGAATACTTTTTTAACCAGGTTTTTGAAAAAAACCAGGTTATTAGAATGGTGTATGTCGTTGGGCGGGCGGGCGGGCGGGCGTCAAACTGGGTGGTTTCCGGAGAATAACTTGAGTTCTGTTGATCATATTGTAACCAAACTTGGTGTACAGTAAGAACATATGGAAAGCTTGCTTGGGATTGCTTTTGGGTTCGGTCCAACAAAGGTCAAGGTCACCGTTACTAAAAATAGAAATTTTGTTTCCGGCGAATAACTTGAGTTACATTGATCATACTGACATCAAACTTGGTGTATAGTAAGAACATGTGGAGAGCTCGCTTGGGATTGCTTTTGGGTTCGGTCCGACAAAGGTCAAGGTCACCGTTACTTAAACTAGCAATTTGGTTTCCGGCGAATAACTTGAGTTTCGTTAATCCTATTGACATCAAACTAGGTGTATAGTAAGAACATGTGGAGAACTCACTTGGGATTGCTTTTGGGTTCGGTCCGACAAAGGTCAAGGTCACCGTTACTAAAACTAGCAATTTGGTTTCCGGCGAATAACTTGAGTTTCGTTAATCCTATTGACATCAAACTTGGTGAAGAGTAAGAACATGTGGAGAGCTTGCTTGGGATTACTTTTGGGTTCGGTCCATCAAAGGTCAAGGTCACCATTACTAAAAATAGAAATTTGGTTTCCGGCCAATAACTTTTGTTTTGTTGATCATATTGACATCAAACTTGTTGTATAGTAAGAAAATGTGGAGAGCTTGCTTGGGGTTGCTTTTGGACTCGTTCCGCCAAAGGTCAAGGTCACCGTTACTTGAAGTAGCAATTTGGTTTCCGGCGAATAACTTTAGATTTGTTGGTCATATTGACATCAAACTTGGTGTATAGTAAGAACATGTGAAGATCTCGCTTTGGATTGCTTTTGGGTTTGTTCTGTCCAAGGTCAAGGTCACTTAAAATTTAAAAATCAGTTTCCACTTAATATCTTCGCTATTCGTGGGTGTAATGACATCAAAGTGTGAGTGTTTGTATGCATGTATCACCTCTGGCACCTTTGCAGCATTGATGATCATCATGTATTCATTATACAAATAGAGCCTTGGTTACAAATAATTAAGTTTAAAACCTGGTTTGTGGGCATTGCCCATTTCTTGTTTACTTTATAGAACTTCCCTTGATGAAAACTAGTCTGATAAAATCTGTACTAGACACTTCGAAAAGGTCTTTGAGTAACTGCTTATTTAATCTTTACTGCTATATCATATGGTATGCTCTTGGCTTGCATCATTGTATCAAGGTTGTAACATGACTACATTATTGCTATGTGTCTATTTATTTCTAGATACAACAAGATGAAGAGACAGCGAAGTGATGCTTCAAGTAAAGAAGCACCTGGGGCAAAACGTCAACCACCCAGCGATTCTGTTGATGATGATGATGATGATGACGATGATGTTATGGATTTATCGCAAAACCCAGACATATATAAGGATACAGTAAATTGTTTTTAAATTCGCATTAAAACAGTCTTCATAGTTCACAATTAGCTTTTATACACCTGAATTGTCATTTAAGAGGAGATTCATATACATGTATTATATCATATTGTGTATGTTGTACAGGTTACTAACTGACTCAAACCAGTTTGCAAAATGTTTGACCATCTTTCATATCTGGTAATAATTGCCTACTTACTGACACAAGGTTAGCACAGGTCTTGAAAAGTGTTTGAATTTGTAACGACCGAAAAACAAATAAATTTTGGTTAATTGCCCTTGAATTCTTCTGTTGCAAACCGAAAAAGGAACAAAAAATAACATACAGTCTAGCAATGACCGAAAAAGGCAAAACATGACATAGCTATAATCTTCAAGGTCTACTGCTGAGTAGGCGATAGTATGGTAAGGTACTCAACAGGTTTTATGCCATATTAATGTAATTCTCACGCTGTTTAATTTTCTCTGTACTGCAGTGATCTATGCTGGATCCCTTCTTCTCTATACCTAAAAAATCAACATTTCTAGACCTTGAAAATGGTGGAAAAGTACTTGAATTTTCTTAATGTGACTGTTTTTTTCTTCTATAATAGGTACCAATAAACAGCACTATTCCCTCTTTTTTCAGGCCTTTTCCTATTGTTCCCACGGGTCAGAATATCTGACCCATTCCCAAAGCCAAATATATATATATATTATATATGTTTTTTTTCCAAAAAAATCCCAATCAGAAGCACCCACCAAAAGTTGTCTATTGGAGCAACCAGATATATCTTGAAGTTCTTTGAATAACTGGCCATTATTGGCCATGTGTATCTTTTTGACAATTGATATAAGAAACATAGATTAGAATGCTCGTTGATATAAAAATTAGATATGAAAAGCCCGTTTTTTAAACTAAAATTAAAATTGCCAAAATTGGAGTTGAAGCGATTAAAGTTTCCCAAATTGGCAAATTTTACGACGCAAATTTTCCCAATTTATCATGGGTCTTTTTCCCAAAATTGACAGAAAAGGCCTGCAATTGTCAGTTGTATATTTCTTAGTTTGAAGGTTTTAATAATTTACTGAGTGATCTATACAATTTGTTGATTGGCAAGACCCCCCACCACTGTGCAGTTGTTGTGAATAAATCCCTTTGCTTGTTGAGACAATAGTGTCGCACTCATCTGAATTGGACATATAACTTGTCATCACAATTACCTTCTGGCGACATTGAACATGCAGAAATATATCAAACATATTGTGGTCTACTTTATTTCCTGTGAGATTGTCTTTGATCTACTTAATTCCTCCTATGACTGTGGTAGAATACATAGTTCCCACATCTACAATATTTACCTCCCTTGTTCCAGGCCTTTTTCTATAGGTCTCACGGGTCGAGTCGCGAAATAAACATCAAAACATTGCATTCTGGTTTTCTCGGATTTCATCGTTGATTAATGTAAAAATTATAACATGTGATGATTGCCGACTTTCGTTTTTTAAACGTTTATCGTGAACGGGTACCATCACAAAAATGTTGCAAGTAGTAAATATTACTGCGTCAAAATAAGAAAGACAGATTCTAAGGGATCGAAAACGGTAAATTCCATGTTTGAAACAGCGTCGAGTGCCCCTCTGTCAGAACTTTCTCAGTGAGTCCGATGGTTATTCAACTTATTTATGCTGGCGATTAACATGGCACTGATCAAATCCTAAATGAAGTGCGCTTTGTAAAATTTATTTATACATGTATTCTGAATCATGTTGGTTTATTTTACGTTTTGAAGACGAACTTTTCTGATAGATTGCTGTCAATGATAATTGGCTGTTGGATAGACCTTCAAAACTTATTTCACATTTTGACATTTTCCAGTTGATAAGTTACATGCACAGTGAAAGTAAAATAACAACATAATGAATGTGCATGCTCACGTCTAATATTTTAGAATAGCTGTCGGAATGAGTGTATGCATGATAAAATGGTACACCTAATTTCCCAATGCTCATCTGGAAGCTCTTTGAATTATTCTTGCCATTATTGTCCCTTGTGTCAGAAATGTTGAACATTTAATGTCTATTTGACAGTCGATATAAGAAATGTAGATTTAAATGTTTGTTTTATATAAAACTTAGATAAGAAAGCCTGTTCACGTCAATCAAAATGTACATACGTTGTATCCAAAATATATATCCGAACTTCTATACAACAAATTTTAGACCGAAGAAATGCAATTATTACTTTATATTATAATAATTTTACAACAACAAGATGATAAATAACAGAAATCAAAATGAATCAAGACAACGTAGGGAATAATTATATTTTATAACTTATATACCAAGTCTGATTTTACGGATCGCCTGTAAAATCGAAATTTCATCCGATCAGGGCTAGTACATACCGGGTTATGAATCAGACTATATAACGCTATCTCTTATGTACTCCACTTTCTGTTTCCATATATTACCATACTTATGATTAACACATTGCCTTCCAGAAAGAAGCTGAATGTGGAATTATTGAAAAGATAAGCCTTAAAAACTTCATGTGCCACAATCGCTTGGATATATCTCTGGGACCAAATATCAACTTTATAGTTGGCAATAATGGCAGTAAGTACAGTTTCAGCTATTATTCTTTTTCTGTTTGTTTCTGTGTTAATATATTTGGGACAACAAACATGATTGTATTCTTCCATTTTCCTTGTTTAACCATTTGTATTTAACTACTTGTCATCATACGATTTTCTGAACGATCTTATAGCCTTTGTTTAAATGATGCGTGGATTTCGTGTTGCCTGTTTGCTCTTGTAATATAAAACATTCACTTATTTTTACTGAAAGTCCTTGACAGGTGCAATATGTGTCATACATTATATTGTATCTTCTACAATTGTGAAATATTGAAGCGTAATCATAAACTTGATACTTGAAGGTGGTAAGAGCGCTGTTGTTACTGCTATTGTTGTCGGCCTTGGTGGGAAGGCATCAACCACAAACAGAGGATCCAAACTCAAAGGCTTTGTTAAAACTGGCAAACAGTGAGTTACTTAAGGCCTTCTTTAAAAAATTGTTTGTTTGCAGTTACGCGACAGACTCGTGAAAAAAGCGGTGACTCAATTTATTTGTTCAGGCATTTTCTTTTAGCCATTACAGTACTAAACTATAAACACAACCCAACCTACCTACCCACTGCTAACATTCTGGGTCAACTAACCACAAACAAACAATTTCTTAAGGATGGCCTAATTATTGAAATTTTGACTTGCTTTCATTCAGTTTACTTTTAAATTACTTAACTATTATGTCACATTACAAATAGAACTATTTATACCATGTATGTAGAATATTGGATGTGAATTCTATCTAGAATGATTTATGTTAATGTGACAGGGGACTTGGCAGTCTTCAGATTGCATGCTACTGTGACAGGGGACTTGGCAGTCTTCAGATTGTGTATACTACTGTGACAGGGGACTTGGCAGTCTTCAGATTGTGTATACTACTGTGACAGGGGACTTGTCAGTCTTCAGATTGCATACTACTGTGACAGGGGACTTGGCAGTCTTCAGATTGTGTATACTACTGTGACAGGGGACTTGGCAGTCTTCAGATTGCATACTACTGTGACAGGGGACTTGGCAGTCTTCAGATTGTGTATACTACTGTGACAGGGGACTTGGCAGTCTTCAGATTGCATACTACTGTGACAGGGGACTTGGCAGTCTTCAGATTGTGTATACTACTGTGACAGGGGACTTGGCAGTCTTCAGATTGCATACTACTGTGACAGGGGACTTGGCAGTCTTCATATTGTGTATACTACTGTGACAGGGGACTTGGCAGTCTTCAGATTGCGTATACTACTGTGACAGGGGACTTGGCAGTCTTCAGATTGTGTATACTACTGTGACAGGGGACTTGGCAGTCTTCAGATTGCATACTACTGTGACAGGGGACTTGGCAGTCTTCAGATTGCATACTACTGTGACAGGGACTTGGCAGTCTTCAGATTGTATACTACTGTGACAGGGGACTTGGCAGTCTTCAGATTGCGTTCTACTATACATGATATTTATATTTCAGAACAGCTAATGTCGAGATAAAAATTCGTAACCGTGGCGCCGATGCATTCCGTCCAGATTTATATGGTGATTCTATTACAGTCTGTCGTAAATTTAATGTTGATGGAAGCAGTGGATACAGATTATTGTCAAAATCAGGTAAACTGATGTTATGTTTGTGATCTGTTCAGGTAAACTGATGTTATGTTTGTGATCTGTTCAGGTAAACTGATGTTATGTTTGTGATCTGTTCAGGTAAACTGATATAATGTTTGTGATCTGTTCAGGTAAACTGATGCAATGTTTGTGATCTGTTCAGGTAAACTGATGTTATGTTTGTGTTCTGTTCAGGTAAACTGATGTTATGTTTCTGATCAGTTGAGGTAAACTGATATAATGTTTGTGATCTGTTCAGGTAAACTGATGTCATGTCTGTGATCAATTACTTGATTGTGAAAGTAAAGTGTTTATTTATCATAGTGTTGTTATTCAGGTAATTAATACGAATGCCTTAACTTTAATAAAAAACGACATTATTTAGCTGTATGCGCGTTAAATTAGTCATGTACTGGAGATTAACATTTTTCCTTTTGTAATGTTACACCACTTGAAACATAAACATGCATGTATATATATTTTGCGCATTAAACTACAATTAGACAGTAGTAAATATATGTTATTGTAAATCACAATTCGCAATTCGAAAATTGCATTCCTTTAATTTGTCATTATATTTTGTTTGATCATCATAATAATTAGCAGACTATTTGTTTAATACAATTAAAAGTTTGTTTGTTTTTATTTGTTGCACTTGTTTATTGGATCAAAGGCAATTGTGTTCTATTGATGTAACCATCACACTTTTAATTATGTGTAAACTGTCAAGTGTACGTTGTTTAAGGTGATATATGCCCGCTAAATGCCTTGAAATGGTATTGTTATTATATATATGGTGAATGAATCAGTATATTCTCAGTGCTCGCCCATATGGGATATCCCGGTGGCGAGGGTAAATAAACTCAACTCCACGTATATTCTCACAATTGTCTAAAATTGGATAAGTCATTAAGACTTATATGAATGTATATCAGTAGGTCCTTCTTAAAATGACTTTATCAATTAATATATGTTTTTCATATAGTACCTAAGATTGCAGATGCCATAATAATTATTAAGATATATATTCTCTTTTATCACCGATTTTGATAGAGTAATACAGGTTGAAACAAATAAATATATATAATGTGTCTTAAAACATAATGATTTCCAAACTTTGTTTAGGTTTAACCAATAACTCAACTCAATCATATTTATTGAATAAAACATTTGTAAGCCTACATGTGTATAGCATACAATATAATATATAATGTAGAGAAAGTCGTAAAAGAAATAAAAAAATATTAGTTTACAAAGAGCTTTCGTGAATGTGAAACAATTGTGTTACATTATCAAAGTGGTCAATGAAAATATATATATATGTACATGTACCAGGTATATCAGCTTATAACAGCTTATAAGAGCTTTTTAATATAACAAATGGTCAATGATTAATGATCTACTATACCAATAAAGACTATGTAATTGTTATGTTTGTTGACTGTGTTACGTAACTACTCTGGGACAAGTATGATGAACGGGACATTGTAAGCGAGGATTCCTGCGTGAAATCGGCGAGATATACGGTTAAGTGTATGTGCAAGTAATTGTGACAGTGTGAATAAAAAGTGTGCCAGTGTGAAGTAAAAAGTGTTTCCGAGTCAATTTATGTGCCAGTTTGAAAAAAAAGTGTTTGAATAGGTAAAGCAGTCTCGGCAAATTCATGAGACTGCTTTACCAATAATGCGTATTACCATTTCCTTACATGTATAGTGTCAAATTTTCGTTTCGTTTGAACTAAACATACTCCGTGAGGTCAAATGTTAACATAATGTGAGACTAGTTACGTGCAAGAGACTTGATGTTTTATTCTATTCTATTGGCTATGTATTCGTCCTTTTTCCCTTTCTATATGCTGTATATAGTAATATAGTATTCACTATTCTTCCTTTATATATGTATATACATGTATTCATAAATATTTTTGTCATTAAGGTAAGACCACCCTAATACTCATTATAAAGAATCTTAACTAAACTGTTTCCATGAGTTTCTGGGTCACATGAGAGAACTGAATGCAAAATATTACAAAGTTTTACCGTGCCGTTTTAAAGATAAAACCAACTTGCTTTGAGGGGTCACAAATTCCACTCATATTCTGAATGCATAAAATTATTTTTTTTAATTCAAAATGAGCCTATTTTATCATTTGTTGTGTTTTTCTTAAAAAGTGCTAGTGATATCATAAGAAAAAATAATCGATAATAATATGCTCTGTAAAAAATATACCGGTAGGTGGTACTTGATATGCATACACACTCCTGTAAATGACGTATTTTTCTAAGTCCCAATAAGAAATACCAATTTTCAAGGTAACATAAACATACATAATAACATGAGTACTCTAACAAAATGGACATCACAATTATCCTCAACACCTCTGTAACAAAATATAACAAAATGAAAAACTTTTACCGTCCAGTTTTACTTTGATAACAACTTGTAATATGCATGTATTAAATTTACCATACAGAATTATCAAACTTTGGACAAATATGGTATTATTTATAATTTTATATCAGTTTTCTTGCCAAAAAAGTCAGTAAAACAAGAAATGTCATAAAAATAGCAAAGAAAAAAAATTGGGTCTAGCGGGGATTTGAACCCCGGACCTTTCGCACATAAGACAAGATGCTTAACACATAGGCTAAGGATGGATATTGACCAAAGTGTTCCAAATGAGTCGAAATTTATATTCTCATTAGGGTGGCCTTACCTTAAACCATATATCTCCAGAAAATGGAGGCAATAAAGTTATGTATATATAAATAAATAATGTTTGAGTGTAAGTGACAGCGTAATTAGACTTAATTAGAATAACAAATCACATCATCAATTAAATACCAATTAAATTCCACCTGCAGTTTTAGGCCAAATAAAATTTGATAGAATGACTGTGTGTATTTTGTGTGTATATATCTTTATTAGTATTCATTTTGGAATGTAAATAAACTTAAAATTTAAAGTTAAACAAGTGATTGTCAACATTTTCCAGGTAACAAATGTGATAATTGTCCAATTAAAAACATATTCGAGGGGTTGAAAAGTCTTGGTTTATTAGGGGTTGAAAAGGCTTGATTTTAACAGGGGTTGAAAAGTCTTAGGCTAATTAGGGGTTGAAAATGACAGTGGGGTTGAAAAGTCTTGGATATTTTACCTTAGGGGTTGAAAAGTCTTGGGGTTGAAAAGTCTTGATACCAATTCTGACTGTATTGTAAATAAACTTAGGTAAATTATTTCACTTAAACTCAACAATACAAAGTTTTTATTGAATAAAGTGCCTTTAACTGCCAGTTACTGTTTATCAGGTACAAGGTTTGCACAGTCTTGAAAAGTCCTTGAATATGATGCCTACTCCTTGAAAACTACTTGAATTTGTAACAGCCAAACACTACTTGAATTTTGAAAAAGTGAATAAATTTGGGAAATTACCCTTAAATTCTTCTGCTGGTCATAGAAAAAGGACAAAAAGTAACGAACATATTTACAATGATGAAAAAATGTGGAAAAATGACAGAGCTATTTTCGACAGTATGATAGTATGGTAATACAGTATGGTATGGTAATCGACACATTCTATGCCCTCTTAAAAGTAATTCTCACGCCATGTAATGTTATTCGTGCTGCAGTGGTCATCTTGGGAGGATAAACTTAAAAAATACATTGGATCCCTTCTTCTCTATACTGAAAATATCTACATTTTTAGTCCTTGAAAATGGGGGTACTTGACAAGTCCTTGAATTTTGTTCAGGAAGTTCTGTATGAACCATGACTTGTATTTTTAGCAAATGTTTTATTTTCACTCCTACATTTGGGTAATCTTGCTGAATGAGAATACTAGTAGACATAATTACGTGTCATTCATTCACCCAAGTATTTCTCCATTAACTTGAGATTTTCAGGAATTTATGTGTAACATATTATATTGACAGGGAAAGTTGTATCATTGAAGAAAGATGATCTGATTAGAATGTTGGATCAGTTTAACATACAAGTAGATAATCCGTTAGCTGTATTGAACCAAGACACATCGAAACATTTCCTCAATAGTAAAAGTTCACATGACAAGTATAAGGTGAGATATTTGTGGTACAGCAGTGATTTTGTTTTGAAAATAATTTTACTGCCTGTGCCTTTTCAATTGGGAAAATATGTGCAATAAGTTCCAAATATGGATAAATAAGAGCATGATTATTTTACTTATACATGTTTTAATTTCATGCTTTTTTTGTATCTTTTGTAAAAAATCATCATGAATGATGAAGTTTTGACAGCTACTAACTGGAATAATTCTAAAACTCAATTCCACGTTTTTTTCATAAGACATTGATTTTACGGGGTCTTTAAAATAGACGACATACTAAACAAAGTGAGTGTTTACACATTTGAACCCAGAGTTAAATTATGTGATGTGTTTTTGTCTGACATTTTCATTCTCTCAGTGAGTATAAAGAAGTTTGTCGGCACTACGATCTTTCAAGTTAAGATAAAAGCGGGCGAGTTGGCATCCAAATTACATCTCACATATTTCTTCTCAGGACATTGTAATGTAAAAACTCAGTGACATCAAGCAATGTAAGTCGCTTAGCAACCACGTTACATGAACTTGGTTCTTGTAGAAATCTTTATCGTTATGCTGTAATCCATTTACATTTAAGACTCGTGCTCAAACAGACACATACATGCAACGATTTTTACATGACGTTTTATAACTGTGTCGAGTTATTACCTGGTCGCATTTAGCACGCCTAATTGTTTATTCAATAGTTTAAAGGACAATGCGCAGTTGTGAATAAGGTGTGAAATGCCCAATGGGATTAAGTGCATGCGGTCGTTTAATGGATTATTTAATTATCTTTTTTAATATACCTACATCAACAGTACCTTTTGAATTGCTTTTACTTCAATTTATGTCTTCATTGTTGTTTGATTTATCAGTCTATTTGTTCATAAAATAACCAGAACAATTTTGTTAAATTGCATTTGTTATCATCAGTTTAAGTCAAGTATTTGCTGTGTATTACAGTTTAAGTCAAGTATTTGCTGTGTATTACAGTTTAAGTCAAGTATTTGCTGTGTATTACAGTTTAAGTCAAGTATTTGCTGTGTATTACAGTTTTTCTTGAAAGCTACTCAGCTGGAACAGATCAAAGAAGACTACAGCCTAGCACAGCATCATAAAGATGAAACTCGGGAAATCATCAACTCGAAAGTTCAGGTATACAGTCGGACCTTGTTTGTTCGAATTCATTGGGTCCGAAATTTTATTTCGAATAATACTTGGTTTCAAATAGTCAATTTCAATTTGACATGCAGAAGAAGATACATTGGGACCTGATATTGATATTTTGGATGGTACCTAGTTTTCGGATACAAGGTTGTTGAATAGACAAGGTCCGACTGTATTTCATTGTCCTGTGTGTTATGTCAGTTAACACTGTTTTCTTTGCACAACAGGTTACTTTGATATATAATAAGATGTAACCAAACTAGGCTTGTGTTTGTTATATAGATAACGGTATTTGTCTGAAAGTCTAAACATCATCAATTTATAACTTCATGAATTTACTTAACAAATCACTTGACTATTTCCTGGTTTTCTAACCAGAACTTGCACCTAAATCTGGGTTAATGAAGATGCTGATGGCACTCACCCATGGCTGAATTGAACCAACAGCATTCAGACCACGAGTCTGGTAGTGTACCTTTATCCACCATACCTATAATTTAAAAGTAAGCTTTGTAGTTGCACTCAAATGATAAATTAATTGTTAAAATTGACAAGTTTACTGTAATTAGTTTGTTGCATTGCTCATAGTGTTTAACTTAATGAAATAAATTATTAAGAATTATCTCCTGTTGAATAAAGGCTATTTTGTCATCAGGATATGCTAAACCCCTTATGTAATTGATAGAGAATGAAAACACAATTTAGTGGAGGGGTAATAGCCCGAGACTAAATTGGGTTTGCAAATGTTTTTTCTTTATCTGCTTTGTATCATAGTCCAATAACGAAAAGTGGGTTTACAAACAAATGTTTCTCTTATAGTTAACATTTATAATTAAGTCACCCCCCCTTTAGTTAACATTTGGTAAATAAGTCCCTCCCCTTTAGTTACATTGATTAATAAGTCTCTCCTCCTTAGTTAACATTGATAAATAAGTCTCTCTCCTTTAGTTAACATTGATAAATAAGTCTCTCCCCTTTAGTTAACATTTATAAATAAGTCCCTCACCTTTAGTTAACATTGATAAGTAAGTCCCTCCTCTTTAGTTAACATTTGGTAAATAAGTCCCTCCCCTTTAGTTACATTGATTAATAAGTCTCTCCCCTTTAGTTAACATTTATAAATAAGTCCCTCCCCTTTAGTTAACATTGATAAGTAAGTCCTTCCTCTTTAGTTAACATTTGGTAAATAAGTCCCTCCCCTTTAGTTACATTGATTAATAAGTCTCTCCCCTTTAGTTAACATTGATAAATAAGTCCCTCCCCTTTAGTTAACATTGATAAATAAGTCTCTCCCCTAAGATACAAAAGATGCTTAAGTTGTTTAAATTGAAGTTTGTGTCATACATAGGGGAACTTTAATTCACACTGTTAAGAACAATGAATCCTGTTTATGTCATTTTTTAGACTTTGCCAAAGCTGGAGAAGGAAGTGTTAGACTGGGAACAGAAGTATAAATCTATGACAGCTATTAAGGATCTTGAAGAGAAAGTCGTCAAGTTAAAACAAGAACTTGCCTGGTCGTTTGTTCTTGAAAAAGAAAAAGTGAGTTATTTATTCTTGGAAACTGTTGCTATAATTTGTCTTGTGGATTCCTAACCAATTCTGTTTGGTGATCATATTTCCATTATTTGCAATATTATTAACATTTTAAATTAATTTTCTGATAATTGCCAATTATTTGTTTGAATAAATCAGTACATCAGTGAGTTTAAAGATGTATCTGGCTCATCTGAACCTAAATTGTTTGAATGGGCTTCATCCAGTATTGTCGTTACGTAGTCTAACACATCATTAATAAGAACCATTTTGGTGTATAACTGTTTAAAACAATCTTGTTTTTTTCATATTGCTAACAGACAAAACCAGTAATAAGCACTTGTTTGTTAAAAAACAGGATTTTTTTTAATTTTCATAATAATGCAAATGTCTGTTTTCGACAAAAACAGAGACATACATTATCAATATATTCTGTGATTATTGAAGTTTTAGCTAGATAAAGTATAATTTTCATGATTGTTCAGGTAAATGAATGAACAAGATTTGAGCTTACTATATCTTTAAGCAGATGTTGCTTTGTACGTTTTCTACCTTGGATGTCTAGTGATATTCCAATACAATTAAATTTTAGGGTAAATCAATAAGGCTAGACTATACAATAACACTAGGATATGCTGTAGATGCTGCATGCTTGCACTGAACTTTTGGATTGCAGGGTTCCCACGCTTCCTGGAAAAGTGCTTGAATTTAAAAGAAAGAGCAAAAAACGGGAACAGTCAGGAATTTTGTATTTTCTGGACACACAGTATTATTGTGTGCTTTAAAAAAAACTTACTTTAAACAGATAAAAAATAGCGGCTTTGCCTTGGAAAACTCGTGTCGGAGTGTCGAGTCGCGCAAGTCATATTTAGTGGTGTTTAACTTACATAGTCTATACAGAGTTGTTATTCTTTGGACAGCATCTGACAATCATGATGAAAGAAAAATGTGAAAGCAATTTAAAAACATGCTGTCTTTTCTAAGAAGAAGAGAAATGCTGTTTTGGTCCTTTTGTGAATTTTGTGAAAATGTCCTTGAAAAGTCCTAGAATTATTTCTGGGAAAAGAGTGGGATCCCTGGGATTGGAGACTGTATAGTGCTCAAACTTTCCATTTCTCTGATTTGTTTATACATTAACATTGCAATGTTTACATTATATTTGACAGGGTTTACATCCCCTACTGAAAGAATTGAGTCATGAGGAAACAACCAAACTTCCCAAGTTTAAATCCAAGGCAGAGGAAGCAAAAGTAAGGTTTATCTGTGCTAGGACAGTTCCCTCTGAGTGTGTAATCTGTGGTAGAACAGTTCCCTCTGAGTGTGTTATCTGTGCTAGAACAGTTTCCTCTGAGTGTGTTATCTGTGCTAGAACAGTTCCCTCTGAGTGTGTTATCTGTGCTAGAACAGTTCCCTCTGAGTGTGTTATCTGTGCTAATACAGTTCCCTCTGAGTGTGTTATCTGTGCTAGAACAGTTCCCTCTGAGTGTGTTATCTGTGCTAGAACAGTTCCCTCTGAGTGTGTTATCTGTGCTAGTACAGTTCCCTCTGAGTGTGTTATCTGTGCTAGAACAGTTCCCTCTGAGTGTGTTATCTGTGCTAGAACAGTTCCCTCTGAGTGTGTTATCTGTGCTAGAACAGTTCCCTCTGAGTGTGTTATCTGTGCTAGAACAGTTCCCTCTGAGTGTGTTATCTGTGCTAGAACAGTTCCCTCTGAGTGTGTTGAATCATGAGGAAACAACGAGACTTCCCAAGTTTAAATCCAAGGCGGAGGAAGCAAAAGTAAGGTTTATCTGTGCCAGAACAGTTCCCTCTGAGTGTGTTATCTGTGCTAGAACAGTTCCCTCTGAGTGTGTTATCTGTGCTAGAACAGTTCCCTCTGAGTGTGTTGAATCATGAGGAAACAACGAGACTTCCCAAGTTTAAATCCAAGGCGGAGGAAGCAAAAGTAAGGTTTATCTGTGCTAGAACAGTTCCCTCTGAGTGTGTTATCTATGCTAGTACAGTTCCCTCTGAGTGTGTTATCTGTGCTAGAACAGTTCCCTCTGAGTGTGTTATCTGTGCCAGAACAGTTCGCTCTGAGTGTGTTATCTGTGCCAGAACAGTTCGCTCTGAGTGTGTTATCTGTGCCAGAACAGTTCGCTCTGAGTGTGTTATCTGTGCCAGAACAGTTCGCTCTGAGTGTGTTATCTGTGCCAGAACAGTTCCCTCTGAGTGTGTTATCTGTGCTAGTACAGTTCCCTCTGAGTGTGTTATCTGTGCTAGAACAGTTCCCTCTGAGTGTGTTATCTGTGCTAGAACAGTTCCCTCTGAGTGTGTTATCTGTGCTAGAACAGTTCCCTCTGAGTGTGTTATCTGTGCTAGAACAGTTCCCTCTGAGTGTGTTATCTGTGCTAGAACAGTTCCCTCTGAGTGTGTTGAATCATGAGGAAACAACGAGACTTCCCAAGTTTAAATCCAAGGCGGAGGAAGCAAAAGTAAGGTTTATCTGTGCCAGAACAGTTCCCTCTGAGTGTGTTATCTGTGCTAGAACAGTTCCCTCTGAGTGTGTTATCTGTGCTAGAACAGTTCCCTCTGAGTGTGTTATCTGTGCTAGTACAGTTCCCTCTGAGTGTGTTATCTGTGCTAGAACAGTTCCCTCTGAGTGTGTTATCTGTGCTAGAACAGTTCCCTCTGAGTGTGTTATCTGTGCTAGAACAGTTCCCTCTGAGTGTGTTATCTGTGCTAGAACAGTTCCCTCTGAGTGTGTTATCTGTGCTAGAACAGTTCCCTCTGAGTGTGTTGAATCATGAGGAAACAACGAGACTTCCCAAGTTTAAATCCAAGGCGGAGGAAGCAAAAGTAAGGTTTATCTGTGCCAGAACAGTTCCCTCTGAGTGTGTTATCTGTGCTAGAACAGTTCCCTCTGAGTGTGTTATCTGTGCTAGAACAGTTCCCTCTGAGTGTGTTGAATCATGAGGAAACAACGAGACTTCCCAAGTTTAAATCCAAGGCGGAGGAAGCAAAAGTAAGGTTTATCTGTGCTAGAACAGTTCCCTCTGAGTGTGTTATCTATGCTAGTACAGTTCCCTCTGAGTGTGTTATCTGTGCTAGAACAGTTCCCTCTGAGTGTGTTATCTGTGCCAGAACAGTTCGCTCTGAGTGTGTTATCTGTGCCAGAACAGTTCGCTCTGAGTGTGTTATCTGTGCCAGAACAGTTCGCTCTGAGTGTGTTATCTGTGCCAGAACAGTTCGCTCTGAGTGTGTTATCTGTGCCAGAACAGTTCCCTCTGAGTGTGTTATCTGTGCCAGAACAGTTCCCTCTGAGTGTGTTGAATCATGAGGAAACAACGAGACTTTCCAAGTTTAAATCCAAGGCGGAGGAAGCAAAAGTAAGGTTTATCTGTGCTAGAACAGTTCCCTCTGAGTGTGTTATCTATGCTAGTACAGTTCCCTCTGAGTGTGTTATCTGTGCTAGAACAGTTCCCTCTGAGTGTGTTGAATCATGAGGAAACAACGAGACTTCCCAAGTTTAAATCCAAGGCGGAGGAAGCAAAAGTAAGGTTTATCTGTGCCAGAACAGTTCCCTCTGAGTGTGTTATCTATGCTAGTACAGTTCCCTCTGAGTGTGTTATCTGTGCTAGAACAGTTCCCTCTGAGTGTGTTATCTGTGCTAGAACAGTTCCCTCTGAGTGTGTTATCTATGCTAGTACAGTTCCCTCTGAGTGTGTCCATCCGTCACAAAATCTTGTGTCACTCATATCTCCATAAGTGTATGAGCCAGGGTCTTAAAACTTTACAGGAATGTTCATCAGCATGTGAAGTTGTGCACCCGGGCTTTCATGTTTGGCTTTACAGAGACCTTATATTAATAGTTAGAAAATGGTAGTATATTTGTAGGATCTTTTCAATTAATAGTGCATAGAAGACTGGAATCATCTTGATGAGACTGTACAGACTGTGGGTGCAGACTGTGGGCCTGTGGCTGCTTACTTAATGATCATGCCAAGGTGAAAGATGTATGAGAGTCAAAAGACCTGTCTATGCATTCTCATCAAGATGTATTCTAGTTAGCAATTTATGTCTGTGAGTAATGCAAAGTTCTGCTCTAAGGTATGTAAAAACTCTTACTTTTTAGTACAAATTCCTTATTCCTCCTACTTTTCTCCTACGTTTTGGTAAATTTTATTCCTACTTTTTGAAAGACGTTCACTTGACAGCCTGCAGTGTATTAAACAAGGCGTAGCCCAGAGGTTTTACCCATGTCTCCAGACTCTTGATTTTTGTTCCATTTTCTTTATACAGACAAACTTGGACAGAATGAACAAACAGATGGAGGAGTTGACAGCGAGGTTGAACTCTTCTGGAGAGGAGGTGAAGGAGCTCCATCCCGCCCACCAGAAAGCTCGTGCGGCGCTTAATGAACAGAAAAAAATCACAAGAACATCACAGGTTTGTTTTGTCAAGTTTAGCTCACGTGATCCAGAAGGTTGTGTGAGGTTTTTCTCTCATACGATGTACATGTTGTCATTTGTTGCCAAAATAACATATACTGTTATATGGTAGTGTTTTGGAAGTGGCAATGTTTGCAAAATTGGGAATTCAAAGAAATAATGCAACTATCAGCCAGCTTATATTTCCCTGTTAAAAGAAGCATATTTTACATTTTTGACTGTTAAATGCAACAATACTTGTGTCAGTAGTTTGCAAACATTTTTTGCATGTGTAATTTTTATTATTTTATGCGCAAAAATATCGACGTATTCAGTTTCGTCAGTTTCTAATAATTGTAGGGAAAGTGGTATATTATGTCATAATTTAATAAATTCCTATAAGAGAAAAATTGTGTTGGTGAAATGATACATGTATATCAGCAGGCCTTTTTCTATAGTTCCCAGAGGTCAGACTATCTGACCCATTCCCAAAGCCAAATACATGGTTTTTTTCCCAATCAGAAATAAAATTCCCAATCAGCAACACTTACAAAAATTCATCTACTGGAGCAACCATGTAAATCTCCTAGAAGCTCTTTGAATAAGTGTGGCCATTATTGTCCCTTATGTCATAAATGTTTGTGGACATTTAGTGTGTCTTTTTGACCGATGATATAAGAAATATAGATAAGAATGCTTGTCTATATAAAATTTAAATATGAAAAGCCTGATCTTTTAACTACAAAAAATCCCAAAGTTGGAGCTGAAGCGATTGAAGTTTTCCCAAATTGACAAATTTTTAGAGCTGTGGATTGTCTGACCAATGGCAATCCGATCCGAATTGCAAATCAGTATAAGCAAATCACAAATCGATCCAGGAACCACAATGGAAACAATATATCTTAAACACTTAATCATTTCTACAAATGAATTTTACAAATAACTTAATTAGATCTGTATTTAAATAAAATTCACTTTCAATCAAGCCAACCACTCACCGCCATATATATTTATGTTTGTACGAAATACCAGTGTTAAGGTCAAATGTAGCATTTTGTAATTTCTACTTTAAACATGGTTGAACAACTTTGGGTGTTTTGCTAGCACAATCAATATGTAAAATGATGATCAAGTTACTTTGTGACAGTTTGAAATTGTGTGATTCAAAATTGCAATATAAGCGAAAGGTGCTTAATAAAGTAACACATATCATAGAAAAAGATGTATACTTAACTTGTTTATTGTTGCAATATTATTTGTCTGCAAAAACAACAATTTCCTCTGGAAGAACTAAAAAAGGCTTAACAATGATTTTAACAAATGTGCCACGAAAACTAGCATAGTAATGGGACATTTTCGGTTACCACGGCTGCTCAGTGTGCAAAGGTATTCAGTGCCATGAGTATACGCCTTCAGACCTAAGTGTGTTTACAAACAGCTTTTTGTCACTTTTGACAGAAGTACCGAAGTTTTTCCACACGTTTGACGTGAACTTGGTGTATACAGACGAAATGACGATACATGCAGGCAACACAATTTAGGCATTGGTTTCGAATTTGAAAAAAAACAATAACTTATTTTGTGCGTAAAACGATTATCAATGTTATCTAATCAATGTTCAAATTAATTTTAGTATTTAGATCGTGAAATATTAGCTATTTCGAGATTCATTTGCTTCGAATCTATGCTTTCGCTAGCTCTACATGTGACTGTTACCTACTTTCAGTTTTGTTGTCAATACAGTACCAATGTGTTTAATGTTTCTAGAATTATCTATCAATGAAAATAAATTGGTAAACGCGACATATTTTGTCATAAAGTATTTATGATGTTATATAATATGATTCGCGAATCAACGATCTTATAGTGGACGAATCTGATACTCTGATTGCAGGCCTTGAACCGCGAGTACTCGGATATTCGGATACTCGTTACAGCCCTACAAATTTTACGTCGCAAATTTTTCCAATTTATCTAGGGTCTTTTTCCCAAAATGGCCCGAAAAAGGCCTGATATCAGAGAACCATTTAAATTCAATCTATTCATTATGATGTTTCAGATGGAAGCGCGACGTCTGGAAGGTGCCTTAAAAAATCTGGAAAAGGAAAAACAATCAATTGTTGAAAGAATCCAAGAAATTCAGACCAGGTGAATATTGAATTTTGGTATTTGATTAATTTGTCTTTACAGTATTGATGTATCCAGCTTATTTCGTGTACCTGTGAGTCGCATATTTCTTTAGTCACCTTCTCCTCTTCCTGAGATTGTTTTCTGATACATTACTCTGGGAGTGTATCATACATGTTTAGAATTGAAATCTAATAGAATTGGTGTAAACTAACTAAAACTAAAGCAGTCATAAATCACTGTTATAGATAGTTTATAGATATACCTTGTATTGTAGTTCCAAACATGATTATGAAAAAGAACGTCAGACACGACTGAAGAAGATAAATGACTTGGAAGAAAGATTATCAAGCCTACAAGCCCAGGAGACGACCACAGATCATCAGTTAGATCAGTATAGAAATGCCATCACTAAATACAAGAATGACACATACAAACTTGGGTATTGGTTTTAATTCATAATAAGTACACTTTCTTCTAATTTCTATTCATTTTGTATTATGTTACTGATTCTTATCAAGCAAAAGTCTTTTTCAAAAGTCTATTCCAACCATTAATTGACATGTAAAACGAAGCATATCTTTATACAAAAAATGAGGTCCTTGGCTTTTACTGTTGACTGTTAAGCAAATATATTAGTGTCCCCTCTGCTTTTTTTTCGGCACAGCCGTACTAACATGGTTTTGCTATTTGCATATTCAGTGTTTTGTAAACAAATCAAATCTTGCGTTAACCACCAAGGCAATTTCATGCAATTTCTCTTCAATTTAAAAATATGTGTAACCTTGAAGCAGATTGGTTAACATTGTGTATAGTGTATTTCAAGATTTATCCAGTAAGTAGTGTTGTTATTCATTACCACGGGGAATTGTTCGGTGTTGGAATTAAGAAGACTTTCTTGGTTTTATGTACCAGTTGCGAACATTTATATTGTTTTAATTAGATAAATCGCAATGTAACGAGTTTATTAACCTGGATGTGTGAATTCAAGACTTAGGCAATAAGTAATGATGAACTATATTGAAACAGACACTATACTGTGTCTATGACTAATCACACTACAGAGTTATTTGTATCCAGTCTCCTACGCAGTGATCTCGGGGTTTCTGCAGTACTGTGAAATCATTTTTATTCGCCCAGGACTAATTTTCGTGTATTTCACACTAGAAACTAAGCGCGAATTTAAGTCCGCGCGTTTATTAAACTTTACGAAACTTACATGGCTATCCGAATTTTTAACTGTCCGAAATACTTGTATATGCACTTTTGTTTTTTCTTTTCATAATATGTCGCTGTTTTTTCTAAAATCTTGGTGGAATACTGTATACATTGATTTATTGGTGATGATTTAATTTTGGCTATATTGATGGTCAACATCAAATGCGCCAATTCTAAACGCCGCCAAATATAATCGTTGCTAAATATAAGCGTCGCCATTTTATGTGCTGACATTAAGGGATAAGGGCTAAAATGTTGTCTGCTAGAAGTAGTGGTCACTGATATGCTAGTCGGGTACTGATAAGCTCAGCCTACTAGCTCGTCCTGTCAGCGAATAGCGTGGCAATCATGTGCATGCATTATATACATGTATTCAAATACTTATTCGGACTTGTTGTTAAGCTGTTGTACCAAATAAACGTATATTATACAATTTTAACCTTCAGATTGCAACAAATTTGCAAACTTCCAAAATGCGCCGACCATTTTAAAGATATTTCTTGTTTTCTGCTGTATATCAATACAAATTAGTCTTTAAAATTACATATCTCACATATCACAAGTTTATGTGATTGAAAAACAACCTGTACATAGTGGCTTAGCTATCATATAATGGCATATTGAGAAATTTAAATGTGCTTTGGTATTATTGGAATATTCAGAATTATTTTGATAGTGTAAACTGTCCGTGTGGTATTCATAAAGGTAGTGTTTTTATGTCCCACCATTCAAAGAATGGCACAGAGGCATGAAGTGTTACTCCTGTCTGTTCATCTATCCATGCAAAAGATTGGTTTCTGATCAATAACTGGATGGATTCATATTGAGTATATAATAACATTATCATATAAAAGTCAAGTTTGATTTTGGTGACAATCCATCAATTTATGAAGCTGTTTCAACTTAAAAGCCGATTCCAGGGGCACATCTAGTTTACTTTACAGTTTATCACGTTTCTAGTTTGCACTATTTATATGTATTGTTGATATACGACGTTTTTAGACTACACTTATTGTATCAGTTCAGTGTTTTCTCAATTAATTCCATACGTTGACAGATTAAGGTAATGCCATACATTGACAGAATAAGGTAATGCCATGTTTGCAAGTTGTTGTTGTCGTTCCCAATTCATGCTCTTCTTGCTTCCATCTATTGCAGACAGGATCATCAAGTTCTACAATCTCAATTTGAAAAACAACAGAGAAATTTACAAGCTTTAAAAGCATCACAAGGTAATAGATTGAAGAGATTCGGTCCATACATGCCACAGGTTATACAAACTATTGATGAATATCATCGTTGTGGAAGATTTCATCACAAGCCTATTGGGCCCCTTGGTAGGTGCTTTAGTTTTTTCATGATATACAGTAAAACTTAGAAACCTCGAACTGCCGTCGGACCCAGCAATTAGTTTGAGCCATCTATGGTATACATGTATATGTACGAACTCACTGTCCCCGGTACAAGTGTACTAAGCATGCTGAACACTGGGCATTAGTGTGTTGTTTGTGTTTCCATACTGAATGCACGTCGCTCAATAGTCATATCATTAATCATAGTAATAATAATTAAAAAGGAATTAGAGGAAAGCAAAAAGTGATTTGTATGCACATAGTATAATGTGAATAACGTGTGGCCAATCTTGCCCATCGAAGAACAAGAGCATATCACATGGTCAATGAAAGCAGGGCTCGAGAAATCGGCTAGCCCTACGTCCCGGACTAGTCTAATATAGTTTCGGGCTATCAGCCAGTAAAATTAAGTTAGTCCCGGGCTAGTCTAAATTTGGAGCCTATTTAAATTGGACAAGTGACAAATTAACAGACCAATTAACAGATTTCACTCATGCTTATCTTATCAGATGTTGAATCAGGCCCCATGTCAACAATTTGCCGTGTAGCTAGCACCGCCCCTCACTTACTCGAACCATAACAGTCGTATGTCACAGTATCCAATCGGAGCACTCGGCACATTTTATCCGGCTAATAAAATTTCGTGGAGTAAACGTGTCGCAGGTTGTCTTGTACGACAATTATAGACTTGAGTCTGGTGACGAGTAGGGTGCAAATAGACAACGAACATACACAAATGTAGACATTCACAACCTTCCAGTGCGACGTTTAATGTGAGACTCAATTAAATGAAAGCAATAAATGCAACATTTGATAAGACGATTGTAATTTAATAGAACCAGTACCGCTTGTGTGTAATTTCGTAATTACGAACTTTATCCAATGTGACAAGGTTCATGTCTTCTTTGAATACGCGTAGTTGCCTAGTGCATAATATCCAAGAATTTTCACACACGAGAAAATAAAAGGCAAAACACAGACACACTCATTTACGCACAGCTTTTAGTCTATAAATAAATACTCGTCACAGTAACACGAATCTGCGCGTTGCGTGACGTCATTAATGCAGTGATGACGCATTATTGACAGCTATTAACCGGAATATTGCTCAAATACATTCGAAGAGCAAATTTTATCATAATGCAATGATTTTACAGATTGTGTGTTAATAAGGATTACATACGAAACTAAGTACGTGTTTACACACTTTGATTGTCACATTCAGAACATAAGTTTTGAACACATAGTTAAATAATTCGATGTTTTTGGCTAGTTTCATTCACTGAGTAGATGAAGTTTATTGACATGGCGACCTTTCAAGTAAATATAATAGCGGGCGATATGTCACAAACATTACATTTTGTCTATTTCTTCCCGGGAAGTCGAAATGTAAAATCTTGCCAATCACAAACAACGTAAGTCGCTTAGCAACGACGTTACATGAACTCGATTCTTGTAGAGATTGTGATGGTTAAGTTAAATTTAGACGCTCGCTCAATCGGACAGAATATTTGGTTACAACAGTTATTATTAATTAAGTTCTCATAACAGCCAATTTTGTTGTACTTTGATGGTTGTTGAATAATAATAATTAATACATATTAGATAATACCAGGGACATATAAACCATGTCCGTGATATTATCTAATAAAATTTAACAAAATATGAGGAAATGTAAAGACACATAACTTCGGACTGCCAGTTTCAAAATTCGGGCTTGTCTTTTTTAAAGTATCACTAGTCCGGGACAAGTGACTTTCATAAAACATTCTCGATGCCCTGGAAAGGTGTGAATTATTGTATTGTGCGACATATCTATGGTGAACAATGAATGAAATGGTAGCTAGGAATCGCGTTTGAGAGTTCGACCTATCTCCGTTCGAGTGATCTACTGTTAGATTATATGAATTAAGAAGGGATTTTGCCGGGACTTAAGAGCCTGTTGGGGGTATCTACTGTGTTCGAGGCAAAACTGTTCGAGGTTTCAAAGTTTTACTGTATGTATGACTTATAAGACTTGTGAGCAATTTGCTTTATATGTAAGAATGATGTTGTAATATTTAAATAGCACTGTACATATAATAATGAATTATTATGAATAAAATCTTGAGTCTTAACTGGTCTTTTATCATTGAAGGACAAATATACTTGGCATGGTTACAAGTTGTAGGTCACAGCAAATTGCACTTCAATTAAGGATGGTTGTTTTAATTTTTACTGATTGTTATGTGGATATTTATCTTTCTTCATTCATTAGAAGTTTTAAATCCCGTGTGAAAGTCTTTATCCCATAGAAAATAGTATCCCTTCTGTGTTTGCTAGTGAGGTCAGGTGATTACAAACACAGGGGTGTCAATGAAAGCTGGGAGCTGGTAAATAACTCTGTAACCTGATACTTCAAGAATCAGTGACACCCCTGCACACATTTGGAAGCTATGAGCATTCATTATGATTGTTTGATATATTCCAGGTGCTTGTCTTACATTAACTGACCAGAAATGGGCGTTGGCTGTAGAATGTTGTCTGAAGGGTTTGATTGGTTCATTCTGCTGCCATGACTTCCATGATGAGAAAGTCCTTGAAGAGATTATGTCTAAAGCTTGTCCACAACATAAAAAATCCTCCATTATTGTGAGCAAATTTAAGGTAAGTATTTTATATGATATAACTGACTCGATTCAGGAGTGATACTCCTCTGTCTACAGTACAACCTCTCCAGAGTGACCCTCCTCTGTCTACAGTACAACCTCTCCAGAGTGACCCTCCTCTGTCTACAGTACAACCTCTCCAGAGTGACCCTCCTCTGTCTACAGTACAACCTCTCCAGAGTGACCCTCCTCTGTCTACAGTACAACCTCTCTAGAGTGACCCTTCTCTGTCTACAGTACAACCTCTCTAGAGTGACCCTCCTCTGTCTACAGTTCAACCTCTCCAGAGTGACCCTCCTCTGTCTACGGTACAACCTCTCCAGAGTGACCCTCTATTGAGCAGCTACCTCCCTTCAGCAACTGTATCAAGTTTTCAGTAGTAAAAATTTGCTACAAAATAAAACCTCTAAAGAAACAATCTCTCAACAACAGCTGGACTGTATATCTCCTTACGGGTGATAGTCTTGAGAGGTTGTACTGTGTATCTCCTTACGGGTGATAGTCTGGAGAGGTTGTACTGTATATCTCCTTACGGGTGATAGTCTTGAGAGGTTGTACTGTGTATCTCCTAACGGTAGATAGTCTGGAGAGGTTGTACTGTGTATCTCCTTACGGGTGATAGTCTGGAGAGGTTGTACTGTGTATCTCCTAACGGGTGATAGTCTTGAGAGGTTGTACTGTGTATCTCCTTACGGGTGATAGTCTGGAGAGGTTGTACTGTGTATCTCCTTATGGGTGATAGTCTGGAGAGGTTGTACTGTGTATCTCCTTACGGTTGATAGTCTGGAGAGGTTGTACTGTGTATCTCCTTACGGGTGATAGTCTGGAGAGGTTGTACTGTATATCTCCTTACGGTGATAGTCTGGAGAGGTTGTACTGTGTATCTCCTAACGGGTGATAGTCTTGAGAGGTTGTACTGTGTATCTCCTTACGGGTGATAGTCTGGAGAGGTTGTACTGTATATCTCCTTATGGGTGATAGTCTGGAGAGGTTGTACTGTGTATCTCCTTACGGGTGATAGTCTGGAGAGGTTGTACTGTATATCTCCTTACGGGTGATAGTCTTGAGAGGTTGTACTGTGTATCTCCTTACGGGTGATAGTCGGGAGAGGTTGTACTGTATATCTCCTTACGGGTGATAGTCTTGAGAGGTTGTACTGTGTATCTCCTTACGGGTGATAGTCTGGAGAGGTTGTACTGTATATCTCCTTACGGGTGATAGTCTTGAGAGGTTGTACTGTGTATCTCCTTAAGGGTGATAGTCTGGAGAGGTTGTACTGTATATCTCCTTAAGGGTGATAGTCTGGAGAGGTTGTACTCTATATATAGCTTGAGTATGTCAGCAAATGTGTGTTTGGCTTATGCACTAACAGACCCTGCTTTGTCCAGAATCGTCCAGAGTCGTGAGTTTTGTCTGTCCACACTTATCTCGTGATTTGCTCAATTCATAGAGAATAGTTCAAGGGAGAGATGGTACAGCCATATACCCTGTCAGAACTCCAGGAAATGTGTAGTAGCAATCAGCCCTAACAGCTCAATGGTGAGCTATGGTAAGTGCCGTTTGTGGATTGTTGCAGAGTTTTATGTTGTAACAATTTTCAGATGTTTGATATAACCTGAAGGTATTTATTTGTCCAAGTATTTTGATGAACGATATAACAATATGGCTTATAATTAACGTAGGCTAGGATGACAAATTCCTAGGATGATACATTTGAACTGTTTGCTAAGGAAATTTTGTGATTGTTGATGGCCTAATCTGTACGGATATGTCGAGTTAAAGAAATTGATGAAAATAATAAAGATTTATAAGAGTGTTCATCTCAGCAACACTGCACAAACACTGATGTAACACTCAAATTGCTCCCAAACATGATTTATTGGAGACCCTGAAGCAAAGGGGCATAGTAACCATCATGACTAAAACCCACTCTGCCCAGAATCAATGACCACAACTGAAAAAGATTAGGCATATAAACTTGATAAAGAGACGCGATTTTTTCCATTGAACAGATATTTTCTGTATCAATATCAGAATGTTTCTATCCATGACACCCCTGTGACATAGTGGTCCATCTCTACACCCCTGTGGCATAGTGGTCTATCTCTACACCTCTGACATAGTGGTCCATCTCTACAACCCTGTGACATAGTGGTCATTCTCTACACCCCTGTGGCATAGTGGTCCATCTCTACACCCCTGTGGCATAGTGGTCCATCTCTACACCCCTGTGACATAGTGGTCCATCTCTACACCCCTGTGACATAGTGGTCCATCTCTACACCCCTGTGACATAGTGGTCCGTCTCTACACTCCTGTGACAAAGTGGTCCGTCTCTACACCCCTGTGACATAGTGGTCCGTCTCTACACCCCTGTGACATGGGGTCCGGTCTCTACACTCCTGTGACATGGGGTCCGGTCTCTACACTCCTGTGACATAGTGGTCCGTCTCTACACCCCTGTGGCATAGAGGTCCATCTCTACACCCCTGTGACATAGTGGTCCTTCTCTACACCCCTGTGACATAGTGGTCCATCTCTACACCCCTGTGGCATAGTGGTCTATCTCTACACCTCTGACATAGTGGTCCATCGCTACAACCCTGTGACATAGTGGTCATTCTCTACACCCCTGTGACATAGTGGTCCATCTCTACACCCCTGTGACATAGTGGTCCATCTCTACACCCCTGTGACATAGTGGTCCATCTCTACACCCCTGTGGCATAGTGGTCTATCTCTACACCTCTGACATAGTGGTCCATCTCTACAACCCTGTGACATAGTGGTCATTCTCTACACCCCTGTGGCATAGTGGTCCATCTCTACACCCCTGTGGCATAGTGGTCCGTCTCTACACCCCTGTGACATAGTGGTCCATCTCTACACCCCTGTGACATAGTGGTCCATCTCTACACCCTTGTGACATAGTGGTCCATCTCTACACCCCTGTGACATAGTGGTCCGTCTCTACACTCCTGTGACAAAGTGGTCCGTCTCTACACCCCTGTGACATAGTGGTCCGTCTCTACACCCCTGTGACATGGGGTCCGGTCTCTACACTCCTGTGACATGGGGTCCGGTCTCTACACTCCTGTGACATAGTGGTCCGTCTCTACACCCCTGTGGCATAGTGGTCCATCTCTACACCCCTGTGACATAGTGGTCCTTCTCTACACCCCTGTGACATAGTGGTCCATCTCTACACCCCTGTGGCATAGTGGTCTATCTCTACACCTCTGACATAGTGGTCCAACGCTACAACCCTGTGACATAGTGGTCATTCTCTACACCCCTGTGACATAGTGGTCCATCTCTACACCCCTGTGACATAGTGGTCCGTCTCTACACCCCTGTGACATAGTGGTCCGTCTCTACACCCCTGTGTCATAGTGGTCCATCTCTACACCCCTGTGACATAGTGGTCCATCTCTACACCCCTGTGACGAAGTGGTCCGTCTCTACACCCCTGTGACATAGTGGTCCATCTCTAAACCCCTGTGACATAGTGGTCCATCTCTACACCCCTGTGACATAGTGGTCCATCTCTACACCCCTGTGACGAAGTGGTCCGTCTCTACACCCCTGTGACATAGTGGTCCATCTCTACACCCCTGTGACATAGTGGTCCGTCTCTACACCCCTGTGACATAGTGGTCCATCTCTACACCCCTGTGACATAGTGGTCCATCTCTACACCCCTGTGACGAAGTGGTCCGTCTCTACACCCCTGTGACATAGTGGTCCATCTCTAAACCCCTGTGACATAGTGGTCCGTCTCTACACCCCTGTGACATAGTGGTCCGTCTCTACACCCCTGTGACATAGTGGTCCGTCTCTACACCCCTGTGACATAGTGGTCCGTCTCTACACCCCTGTGACATAGTGGTCCATCTCTACACCCCTGTGACATAGTGGTCCATCTCTACACCCCTGTGACATAGTGGTCCGTCTCTACACCCCTGTGACATAGTGGTCCGTCTCTACACCCCTGTGACATAGTGGTCCATCTCTACACCCCTGTGACATAGTGGTCCATCTCTACACCCCTGTGACGAAGTGGTCCGTCTCTACACCCCTGTGACATAGTGGTCCATCTCTAAACCCCTGTGACATAGTGGTCCGTCTCTACACCCCTGTGACATAGTGGTCCGTCTCTACACCCCTGTGACATAGTGGTCCATCTCTACACCAGAACAGGTATGGTTTATATGAGCTTGTGTATCATGTTGGACAGATAAAACAGATTACAGTTTATACCACCTAACCTTGTATTACTATTCTCTACTTCAGGACAGAGTGTACAATGTGTCTGGAAAGGTAAGGGAATCCTAAAAAATATTTTACAATTCGGGTGTATAATGTAAGATTTTTATGTCGGAAGAAATTTTTCATCATTAATAAAGTGGTATTAGTTTTTGTTATAGCTTATATTATAAATGCACTGACTTGACTTAATAAACAATTTCATGATGAAGTTTATTTTCAATACTTAGTATTCTAGCTATTATTTTTGTGTTTGTGGTCAATGAATGGTTTCCTCAAAATATTTTTAGTTGAATGTTACTTTATTACCATGTTGTCTGACATGCATAATGTACATACTATATTTGGACATGTTGCATATAATAGGTTCATGTAAGAAGGATCAGGTTAATTTATTTGACTGACTATAATACTGTGTGATCACCATCCCCATACCCCAAGTCCTTAATGTGAACACATGTCCATCATTGTACATTTATTTATCAATATTATTTGTCCATGTGTTATTGCAAATATAATCTTGCAATCTGTGTTTAAAACAAAAAGATCTGTTATGTTATATAACCTGTATATAAACTATCAGATTTGTATCCTAATGCCAACTTAACTCGGCAAACATTTTGGTGACAATTTTTCTGATTTGGCATCTCACTAAAGTGATGGTAGGAACAATATTATTGTATTGCAGCAAGCTGATAATCAACAGTTTCCTACAGTGTTAGACGTGATACAAGCAGATAACCCAATGGTGTCTAACACATTAATAGATCAGGTAAAAACAGTACAAAGTTGTTCATTCTTTTCATTGTCATTCTTGAAACAAACCTTTGTATTTGCATAGAAAAGTTACAGTTTGATAGTACTGTGAAACCTCAAGAATAAATTAGGCTTATCAATGAAATGGTCTGATGATTGAGTTAAAATACAGAAGCAAAATTAAAAACTGGTCCATGGAAAAATAGTCTTATTGAGGTTGTCTTAATTTTGAGGTGGTATTTAAGTGAGGTTTTAATGTTTTCTATGCAATTGCAGTTGCCTATTGGTTTGGTTGAGTTCAGTAAACATTGTTCTTTCTTACAATGGCCAACTAAGCAGTGAAAATACTGAAAACAAATAGCAACTATTTCATTATATGTTTTGTGCAATGTTTTGGTACTATTGCAGTATTTATTACTTCAGTCTTTGGTTGGTACTTATGACATTGCATTGTAATGAAGCCATAACTGTAATATTGTTTTATGTGTGTACCATTATAGAGAACTGTGGAGTGTGTATTGCTTATAGAAGATGGTAAAGTTGCTCGTCAGGTCATGGATCCAGATTCTAGAACACCAACTCCAAGGAATGCCAGAGAGGTACTCATCTATCCTTAAGTGTATTGTAGCTAACATGCAATCCTCTCTTCAAGTGTTCTTGACTATCTTTGTGCCTGTTTGTTTTTTGTATGACTTTGTATGTGTTTAATTCACTATCCAAAGTAAACATATAAAGTTCTTGAGTAACTACAACCTGCAATCCTCAGTTTCTTTGACTCAAATGATTAGAAATCCAATAGCCCGACGTCCTGGACTAGTCTAATGCTGAATCGGGCTACCAACAGTGGAGTTGAAGTTAGTCCCAGACAAGTCTGTTTCTAAAGCTAACCAACATCAGCAATTGTTCAGTTGTAAGTGAAACCTTAAATCCCACAAACACATACATGTGATTATTAATTTTAGATTGTGGAGCTATTATTGTGTAAGTTTATATGTTTACTAAATTGGCCGATATTCTCGGACAGCTAGCTTCCTATTTCACACAAGTCATTGCTATTAGTCCAAACCAAGTGTCTTTGAAATTCTAGAGCCCTGTACTGTTGTGTGTGTTTTTTTAAGCAATGCTTTAAATTTCTATTATAAAACAACAAGTGCTCATGTTATAGTTCTTGCGCATCAGTGACTCTATATTACCAGCGTAACTGTAACCATTTTCAGGCGTTCACCATTCAAGGTGACCAAGTGCTCATGTTATAGTTCTTGCGTATCAGTGACTCTATATTACCAGCGTAACCGTAACCATTTTCAGGCGTTCACCATTCAAGGTGACCAAGTGTTCATGTTATAGTTCTTGCGTATCAGTGACTCTATTACCAGCGTAACCGTAACCATTTTCAGGCGTTCACCATTCAAGGTGACCAAGTGCTAATGTTAAAGTTCTTGCGTATCAGTGACTCTATTACCAGCGTAACGGTAACCATTTTCAGGCGTTCACCATTCAAGGTGACCAAGTGTTCATGTTATAGTTCTTCGTATCGGTGACTCTATATTACCAGCGTAACCGTAACCATTTTCAGGCGTTCACCATTCAAGGTGACCAAGTGTTCATGTTATAGTTCTTCGTATCGGTGACTCTATATTACCAGCGTAACCGTAACCATTTTCAGGCGTTCACCATTCAAGGTGACCAAGTGTTCATGTTATAGTTCTTGCGTATCAGTGACTCTATATTACCAGCGTAACCGTAACCATTTTCAGGCGTTCACCATTCAAGGTGACCAAGTGTTCATGTTATAGTTCTTGCGCATCAGTGACTCTATATTACCAGCGTAACCGTAACCATTTTCAGGCGTTCACCATTCAAGGTGACCAAGTGTTCATGTTATAGTTCTTGCGCATCAGTGACTCTATATTACCAGCGTAACCGTAACCATTTTCAGGCGTTCACCATTCAAGGTGACCAAGTGCTCATGTTATAGTTCTTGCGTATCAGTGACTCTATTACCAGCGTAACCGTAACCATTTTCAGGCGTTCACCATTCAAGGTGACCAAGTGTTCATGTTATAGTTCTTGCGTATCAGTGACTCTATATTACCAGCGTAACCGTAACCATTTTCAGGCGTTCACCATTCAAGGTGACCAAGTGTTCATGTTATAGTTCTTGCGTATCAGTGACTCTATATTACCAGCGTAACCGTAACCATTTTCAGGCGTTCACCATTCAAGGTGACCAAGTGCTCATGTTATAGTTCTTGCGTATCAGTGACTCTATATTACCAGCGTAACCGTAACCATTTTCAGGCGTTCACCATTCAAGTTGACCAAGTGTTCATGTTATAGTTCTTGCGTATCAGTGATTCTATTACCAGCGTAACCGTAACCATTTTCAGGCGTTCACCATTCAAGGTGACCAAGTTTTCATGTTATAGTTCTTGCGTATCAGTGACTCTATTACCAGCGTAACCGTTACCATTTTCAGGCGTTCACCGTTCAAGGTGACCAAGTTTTCATGTTATAGTTCTTGCTAATCAGTGACTCTATTACCAGCGTAACCGTAACCATTTTCAGGCGTTCACCATTCAAGGTGACCAAGTGTTCATGTTATAGTTCTTGCGTATCAGTGACTCTATATTACCAGCGTAACCGTTACCATTTTCAGGCGTTCACCATTCAAGGTGACCAAGTGCTTATGTTATAGTTCTTGCGTATCAGTGACTCTATTACCAGCGTAACTGTAACCATTTTCAGGCGTTCACCATTCAAGGTGACCAAGTGTTCATGTTATAGTTCTTGCGTATCAGTGACTCTATTACCAGCGTAACTGTAACCATTTTCAGGCGTTCACCATTCAAGGTGACCAAGTGTTCATGTTATAGTTCTTGCGTATCAGTGACTCTATTACCAGCGTAACTGTAACCATTTTCAGGCGTTCACCATTCAAGGTGACCAAGTGCTCTTGTTATAGTTCTTGCGTATCAGTGACTCTATTACCAGCGTAACTGTAACCATTTTCAGGCGTTCACCATTCAAGGTGACCAAGTGTTCACTGCGCCTACATTCAGATATTACTCCAGTAATCAAGACAAAGCAAAGTTCCTCAAAGCAAACGTAGAAGAAGATATTGTTTCGCTAACAACAGAAATCAACGACTTGAAGCAGCGACTGGATAGATGCCGGCAACAGAAATCACAACTTGACACAGATATCAGGAAAAACAAAGAGGAAGAGAGAAGATCGGAGACCAGATTGATGAAAATACGAGAAGACAAAAGAAAAACTACCATGGTATTATCATTGTTAAAAAAGCTTGTATATTTTTGTTCATTTCAAGATGTAAAAATTTGGACTCATTGAAAAAAATGCTTGTGGCTTTGCCATAAGGTGTCTGTACAAACATTTGAACTTTGAACTCTCCCTGAATTTATTGTAACCAAAACTTGAACAAGTGATATTCTTTCATAGTTGTGTTTCTTGTTAACCAGGTTATTGGAATAGTGTGTGTCATTGGGTGGGCGTCAAACTGGTGGTTTCCGGCGAATAACTTGAGTTCCGTTCATCGTATTGACATCAAACTTGGTGTGTAGTAAGCACCTGTGGAGACCTCGCTTGGGATTGCTTTTGGGTTCGGTCCGTCAAAGGTCAAGGTCACTTAAAATTTAAAAATCAGTTTCCACTTAATATCTTTGCTATGCTAGGGTGTATTGACATCAAACTTGGTGTATAGTTGTTGCATATATATATAATATATCTAAGTGCGAGTGTGTATATGTATGTATCACCTATGGCACCTTTTCAGCATTGATGATCATCATGTATTCATTATACAAATTGAGCCTTGTTTAGAAATAACTATTTATTGCCCATTTCTTGTTCTCAAATGAAATGGTTAAATGAAATTCCATTCATGTGATCAAGCAAACTGGCCACATTTTGATGAGAACATTGTTGCTAAGTTACTGAAAACTACTATAGAAAAAACTTGTGGTATAATGTAGAATAATACTGGTATATTGTATTATAGTGGAATAAGGTATGATATCAACCAGCAGGTTGTTAATGGTATATTGTATTACTGTGGAACAGGGTATGATATCAACCAGGTTGTTAATGGTAAATTTTATTACTGTGGAATAAGGTATGATATTAACCAGGTTGTTACTGGTATATTGTATTATAGTGGAGTAAAGTATGATATCAACCAGGTTGTTACTGGTATATTGTATTACAGTGGAGTAAAGTATGATATCAACCAGGTTGTTACTGGTATATTGTATTACAGTGGAGTAAGGTATGATATCAACCAGGTTGTTACTGGTATATTGTATTACAGTGGAGTAAGGTATGATATCAACCAGGTTGTTACTGGTATATTGTATTACAGTGGAGTAAGGTATGATATCAACCAGGTTGTTACTGGTATATTGTATTACAGTGGAGTAAGGTATGATATCAACCAGGTTGTTACTGGTATATTGTATTACAGTGGAGTAAGGTATGATATCAACCAGGTTGTTACTGGTATATTGTATTACAGTGGAGTAAAGTATGATATCAACCAGGTTGTTACTGGTATATTGTATTATAGAGGAATAAAGTATGATATCAACCAGGTTGTTACTGGTATATTGTATTACAGTGGAGTAAAGTATGATATTAACCAGGTTGTTACTGGTATATTGTATTACAGTGGAGTAAAGTATGATATCAACCAGGTTGTTACTTGTATATTGTATTACAGTGGAGTAAAGTATGATATCAACCAGGTTGTTACTGGTATATTGTATTACAGTGGAGTAAAGTATGATATCAACCAGGTTGTTACTGGTATATTGTATTACAGTGGAGTAAAGTATGATATCAACCAGGTTGTTACTGGTATATTGTATTACAGTGGAGTAAGGTATGATATCAACCAGGTTGTTACTGGTATATTGTATTACAGTGGAGTAAAGTATGATATCAACCAGGTTGTTACTGGTATATTGTATTACAGTGGAATTAGGTATGATATCAACCAGGTTGTTACTGGTATATTGTATTACAGTGGAATTAGGTATGATATCAACCAGATTGTTACCGGTATATTGTATTACAGTGGAATTAGGTATGATATCTACCAGATTGTTACTAGTATATTGTATTACAGCGGAATTAGGTATAATATCAACCAGGTTGTTACTGGTATATTGTATTACAGCGGAATTAGGTATAATATCAACCATGTTGTTACTGGTATATTGTATTACAGTGGAGTAAGGTATGATATCAACCAGGTTGTTACTGGTATATTGTATTACAGTGGAGTAAGGTATGATATCAACCAGGTTGTTACTGGTATATTGTATTACAGTGGAGTAAAGTATGATATCAACCAGGTTGTTACTGGTATATTGTATTACAGTGGAGTAAAGTATGATATCAACCAGGTTGTTACTGGTATATTGTATTATAGAGGAATAAAGTATGATATCAACCAGGTTGTTACTGGTATATTGTATTACAGTGGAATTAGGTATGATATCAACCAGATTGTTACCGGTATATTGTATTACAGTGGAATTAGGTATGATATCAACCAGATTGTTACTAGTATATTGTATTACAGCGGAATTAGGTATAATATCAACCAGGTTGTTACTGGTATATTGTATTACAGTGGAATTAGGTATAATATCAACCATGTTGTTACTGGTATATTGTATTACAGTGGAGTAAGGTATGATATCAACCAGGTTGTTTCTGGTATATTGTATTACAGTGGAGTAAGGTATGATGTCAACCAGGTTGTTACTGGTATATTGTATTACAGTGGAGTAAGGTATGATATCAACCAGGTTGTTACTGGTATATTGTATTACAGTGGAGTAAAGTATGATATCAACCAGGTTGTTACTGTTATATTGTATTATAGAGGAATAAAGTATGATATCAACCAGGTTGTTACTGGTATATTGTATTACAGTGGAGTAAAGTATGATATTAACCAGGTTGTTACTGGTATATTGTATTACAGTGGAGTAAAGTATGATATCAACCAGGTTGTTACTTGTATATTGTATTACAGTGGAGTAAAGTATGATATCAACCAGGTTGTTACTGGTATATTGTATTACAGTGGAGTAAAGTATGATATCAACCAGGTTGTTACTGGTATATTGTATTACAGTGGAGTAAAGTATGATATCAACCAGGTTGTTACTGGTATATTGTATTACAGTGGAGTAAAGTATGATATCAACCAGGTTGTTACTGGTATATTGTATTACAGTGGAGTAAAGTATGATATCAACCAGGTTGTTACTGTTATATTGTATTATAGAGGAATAAAGTATGATATCAACCAGGTTGTTACTGGTATATTGTATTACAGTGGAGTAAAGTATGATATTAACCAGGTTGTTACTGGTATATTGTATTACAGTGGAGTAAAGTATGATATCAACCAGGTTGTTACTTGTATATTGTATTACAGTGGAGTAAAGTATGATATCAACCAGGTTGTTACTGGTATATTGTATTACAGTGGAGTAAAGTATGATATCAACCAGGTTGTTACTGGTATATTGTATTACAGTGGAGTAAAGTATGATATCAACCAGGTTGTTACTGGTATATTGTATTACAGTGGAGTAAAGTATGATATCAACCAGGTTGTTACTGGTATATTGTATTATAGAGGAATAAAGTATGATATCAACCAGGTTGTTACTGGTATATTGTATTACAGTGGAATTAGGTATGATATCAACCAGATTGTTACCGGTATATTGTATTACAGTGGAATTAGGTATGATATCAACCAGATTGTTACTAGTATATTGTATTACAGCGGAATTAGGTATAATATCAACCAGGTTGTTACTGGTATATTGTATTACAGCGGAATTAGGTATAATATCAACCATGTTGTTACTGGTATATTGTATTACAGTGGAGTAAGGTATGATATCAACCAGGTTGTTACTGGTATATTGTATTACAGTGGAGTAAGGTATGATATCAACCAGGTTGTTACTGGTATATTGTATTACAGTGGAGTAAGGTATGATATCAACCAGGTTGTTACTGGTATATTGTATTACAGTGGAGTAAAGTATGATATCAACCAGGTTGTTACTGGTATATTGTATTATAGAGGAATAAAGTATGATATCAACCAGGTTGTTACTGGTATATTGTATTACAGTGGAGTTAAGTATGATATTAACCAGGTTGTTACTGGTATATTGTATTACAGTGGAGTAAAGTATGATATCAACCAGGTTGTTACTTGTATATTGTATTACAGTGGAGTAAAGTATGATATCAACCAGGTTGTTACTGGTATATTGTATTACAGTGGAGTAAAGTATGATATCAACCAGGTTGTTACTGGTATATTGTATTACAGTGGAGTAAAGTATGATATCAACCAGGTTGTTACTGGTATATTGTATTACAGTGGAGTAAAGTATGATATCAACCAGGTTGTTACTGGTATATTGTATTATAGAGGAATAAAGTATGATATCAACCAGGTTGTTACTGGTATATTGTATTACAGTGGAATTAGGTATGATATCAACCAGATTGTTACCGGTATATTGTATTACAGTGGAATTAGGTATGATATCAACCAGATTGTTACTAGTATATTGTATTACAGCGGAATTAGGTATAATATCAACCAGGTTGTTACTGGTATATTGTATTACAGCGGAATTAGGTATAATATCAACCATGTTGTTACTGGTATATTGTATTACAGTGGAGTAAGGTATGATATCAACCAGGTTGTTACTGGTATATTGTATTACAGTGGAGTAAAGTATGATATCAACCAGGTTGTTACTGGTATATTGTATTACAGTGGAGTAAGGTATGATATCAACCAGGTTGTTACTGGTATATTGTATTACAGTGGAGTAAAGTATGATATCAACCAGGTTGTTACTGGTATATTGTATTATAGAGGAATAAAGTATGATATCAACCAGGTTGTTACTGGTATATTGTATTACAGTGGAGTAAAGTATGATATTAACCAGGTTGTTACTGGTATATTGTATTACAGTGGAGTAAAGTATGATATCAACCAGGTTGTTACTGGTATATTGTATTACAGTGGAGTAAAGTATGATATCAACCAGGTTGTTACTGGTATATTGTATTACAGTGGAGTAAAGTATGATATCAACCAGGTTGTTACTGGTATATTGTATTACAGTGGAGTAAAGTATGATATCAACCAGGTTGTTACTGGTATATTGTATTACAGTGGAGTAAAGTATGATATCAACCAGGTTGTTACTGGTATATTGTATTACAGTGGAGTAAGGTATGATATCAACCAGGTTGTTACTGGTATATTGTATTACAGTGGAGTAAGGTATGATATCAACCATGTTGTTACTGGTATATTGTATTACAGTGGAGTAAGGTATGATATCAACCAGGTTGTTACTGGTATATTGTATTACAGTGGAGTAAGGTATGATATCAACCAGGTTGTTACTGGTACATTGTATTACAGTGGAGTAAGGTATGATATCAACCAGGTTGTTACTGGTATATTGTATTACAGTGGAATTAGGTATGATATCAACCAGGTTGTTACTGGTATATTGTATTACAGTGGAATTAGGTATGATATCAACCAGATTGTTACCGGTATATTGTATTACAGTGGAATTAGGTATGATATCAACCAGATTGTTACTAGTATATTGTATTACAGCGGAATTAGGTATAATATCAACCAGGTTGTTACTGGTATATTGTATTACAGCGGAATTAGGTATAATATCAACCATGTTGTTACTGGTATATTGTATTACAGTGGAGTAAGGTATGATATCAACCAGGTTGTTACTGGTATATTGTATTACAGTGGAGTAAGGTATGATATCAACCAGGTTGTTACTGGTATATTGTATTACAGTGGAGCAAGGTATGATATCAACCAGATTGTTACTGGTATATTGTATTACAGTGGAGTAAGGTATGATATCAACCAGGTTGTTACTGGTATATTGTATTACAGTGGAATTAGGTATGATATCAACCAGATTGTTACTGGTATATTGTATTACAGCGGAATTAGGTATAATATCAACCAGGTTGTTACTGGTATATTGTATTACAGCGGAATTAGGTATAATATCAATCAGGTTGTTACAATGATTACTAGTATGTTTCATAAATAAACTTTTACAGGAATTAACAGATTTGAAGAACTATGAAGATCCAGCACCCGTAGATGTAGCGACATATGTGAGTATCTTTACCTTGCAATATGTTCACCTGTACATTCAACATGGCATTCTTTTACTGATTCATTAAGTATTAAGTTGTTTGTGAAACAACATTCACATAAGCTTCTCTGTCTGTAACCCCCCCCCCCCCCTCCCTTCTCGCTCTGTTCTTAGATAGGATCATGATCTTTTAATAATATTATTGAGAATAAATTTCTATTCTTATAGTATCAAGATCTTTAAATTGGTGGAAACAAATTGTATATTTATATTTGTGTTGTTATGTTAACAGTACTGTGTATCCTAAGTTAGTAGATATCTGGGTATAATCTTCTCTCAAAATTGAGATGGGTGAAATTTATTCACTAGTTGGTATCCAATATATTGCCATTTATCAAAGTTTGAAAAATTACATTACAGGAAGAAGAAGTGAGAATATTGGAAGAGCAAATTTCTCAGCAAGAATTACAGATAGAAAGTAAAACAACAATATATAAAGAACAAGAAGCCATACAGAAAACATTGTTGGAACAATACAAAGAAATTGATGAAAAACTTAAATCCAAAATAGAAACTGGGGATTCAGTCAAGGTTAGGGATGGTCTTGAAGTATTTTTGATGTGTGAGACACAAGTCTGGAATTTATGTCTTACTTGTATCCTGCAGTATAGTGCTGGTGCACTACAGTAATCATTGTTTACAGGGCAGACAGGTATCTGTTACCGTTTTGGTTTCCGCTCAGTAATGCTTGGGCCTCGTGTCCTCAAACTTGACAGGCCTCTTGGTTAAGTTGGAAATGAACTTCTTGATTAAATTTGTCTAGGATGAAGTTGGAAATGAACTTCTTGATTAAATTTGTCTAGGATGAAGTTGGAAATTAACTTCTTGATTATATTTGTCTAGGATGAAGTTGGAAATGAACTTCTTGATTAAATTTGTCTAGGATGAAGTTGGAAATTAACTTCTTGATTATATTTGTCTAGGATGAAGTTGGAAATTAACTTCTTGATTATATTTGTCTAGGATGAAGTTGGAAATGAACTTCTTGATTAAATTTGTCAAGGATGAAGTTGGAAATTAACTTCTTGATTATATTTGTCTAGGATGAAGTTGGAAATTAACTTCTTGATTATATTTGTCTAGGATGAAGTTGGAAATGAACTTCTTGATTATATTTGTCTAGGATGAAGTTGGAAATGAACTTCTTGATTATATTTGTCTAGGATGAAGTTGGAAATTAACTTCTTGATTATATTTGTCTAGGATGAAGTTGGAAATGAACTTCTTGATTATATTTGTCTAGGATGAAGTTGGAAATGAACTTCTTGATTAAATTTGTCTAGGATGAAGTTGGCAGTGTGGTGAATGAGATTGAAACCTGTAAAGCTAACAAAAAACACTTTGACACAAAACTTAAAGAACAAGAAAGGAAAATCAAAGAATTGAAGGATAGGATTGATAAATATAAAGCAGATATTGAGGTAAGTTTTATACTCTGTTAAATCCAGCAACAATAAGTCTCTTATCGCTAATCGTACAGAAATTCAAATTCATTTTGAAGAGGTTGTAGCCTAACTACCCTGGTGTATTTGCTATGGGTCACAGCGCCTTCATATTTTGACTTGGCAGGTCATTTTGTGTTGTATAAGTTTATGTTCTTATTAATGCTCAACCCCGACATATAGGTCTGGTTTTATTATTTACTTCAGAATTTTCCCATTGTATAATAACCTTATTATGTCCCCCTTCGAAGAAGTGAGAGCATATTGCTTGCACATGTCGGTCGCTCCGTCTGTCAGTCTGTAACCTTTTTGTTTCCGATCAATAACCCCTTGACCTATCATCCTCAAACTTTGTCCACACATTTATCTGGGGTGGCAGAGGAACCCTATTGATTTTGGGGTCAAGGTCACAGGTGCCAATTGTTCACAAACTGTTTCCATCAATAACTAAACCATGAGGGGGCATAATGTTTTACAAACATCTCTTGTTTATTACAACCTCAATATCAGGAACCCCATGGTCCTGAATTCTGGTCCATCTTCTTAACATTTTAAGGAAAACAATAAACCATTTACATATCTTAACACATTTGTAGACTGACATAGGGAAGGCATCAAGTATATGTAAGGAAAGGATCAACACAAGACGATCTCCTAAAAACTTGGAGAGTGAGCTTGTACAAATTGATAAACAGATAAAAAATGAAGCTAGAAGGTAATGTGTAAAAACTGGAGGTGAGGTTTGGATGCATGTAGAACCGGTAGGATAGCTCAGTTAGTTGTGTGAGGTGAGGTTAGGATGCATGTAAAACCAGTAGGATAGCTCAGTTAGTTGTGTGAGGTGAGGTTAGGATGCATGTAGAACCAGTAGGATGGCTCAGTTAGTTGTGTGAGGGGAGGTTAGGATGCATGTAGAACCGGTAGGATAGCTGAGTTAGTTGTGTGAGGTGAGGTTAGGATGCATGTAGAACTGGTAGGATAGCTGAGTTAGTTGTGTGAGGTGAGGTTAGGATGCATGTAGAACCGGTAGGATAGCTCAGTTAGTTGTGTGCAGGACTGTAAATCTGGAAGTTAAGAGTTCAAGTCGGGATGATCTTGTCTGCTATGCGCTTATGTTAGTATGGAATTGCACCCAGAAACACTAGTTGGATCAACAGAATGTTATAATGATTATGTACAGGGTGTTAAAAACGTTCACTCACTAAGTTTGAATGTTAGTATTCTTTAAATGCTCTTCCCATCTATGTCACTATGGACCAAAAGTTTACTTTTGTGTGAGAGTTCTGTATAAAACAGTCATGAAAAAGCAGTATCTTTCATTATGTGAAACAAAGCCAGTGTACACATCGTTATTTTCATTTTACCCAAATTCAAACTTTGTGAACAAACTGTTTTAACATGCTGTAGATAGAGGCTGACAGTACAATCATTGTACATCCTACATCTATGTGCTAGATGCTCCATATCCACCTGCCCTGGTAGCTGGGTAGGCTTGGCTGCCAGTCAGGAGGTTAAAAGTTCAAACCATGTTTGAGGTATACGTTCTCCATGATAATTGGACTGAGGATAATGGATCCAAGGTCATTAGAGTTATGTGTGGAACTTGGCTTGTGTAAGCACGGATACATACTGATTGGTGTGCTCGGAAGCACAGGTTAGAACCACTGACTGCCATACACACTGTAATGCTGTTGGAAAATGGCATACACTACCCCCCCCCCATGCAACAGTTTGCATATATTTGTATATGGATGCGAAGTTAGTTAATTCTGGATGATTTAGCCCAAAAAGTGACACAAAAAGTTTCTTTATTCCTACTTTTGGCAGCATAACAAATGATATTGTTTGGTATAATATGAAACACTGCCACGTTAGTTTGGTTTGGTTTATTATCCACACTATTACCTGAGCTGCTATACTATACCTGTGTATTATCACTGTAACGCAGATATTACTGTTGTATTTCAGACGTGGTGACCCAGAGGAAATTACGAGACAATACAAGGAGAAAAAAGATGCTTACATGAAAATAAAATATGATGTGAAACAATTAGAAAGATTTCTTCAGGTTTGTTCGAAAATTGTATTGATGTTCGTTAACTGTCATTTACTAAACAAGTATGTTGCAGCATCGTTCAGTAACAAATTGGTATCATCCTGGGAGGGTATCTCCCCTGAGATTCTGGCAAAATAAGGTTGTCCATATCTAATCCTAGATCAAGAGGGAGTCCCAAATTCATGTGCTTCCCTGTTTATGTCCAAAAATGGCAATTTACATTTCTAGAAAACCAATTGCATTGCAAAGCTCTAGGACTTCTCCTGATGTAAATTGCTGGATCTGTGCATGCACTGATTATGTTAAACTGACCTGATTATTGCTTTGAATAAATGATGAAATCATCAGTATCCAACATTTTCAAGAAAACACAGGACACATTCACTGCGAAATGGAAGTGTACAAGAATGGTATAATATTTCAGTCACCAGTCAGTCGTTTTCAAATACTTGATGCTTTCCTTTTCAAATGTCTACTTTTATTTGGTAATGTGTGAAAGTTAATTAGTTATTTGCCTTGTTGCGGGGAGTTAACGATGTTCGCCTGTTCGTAAATTCTGTACCGTCTCACTCTGTGCAGCTCATTAAATATTGATAAAATGAGTGTAGCCTCATAACGTCTTAGGCATGTGTGGTATAATTCCAAAAATATTTTGTGATAATTATATTCATACTGCATTAGGTTACAGTATTATTGTTTGCCAACTTGGTGAACAATATGGAGGAAGTTTTATACCTGTGAGAATTTATCATTGCCTTTAAATGTATTTCATAAAGGAAAGGAGTAGGTTCACTTAACCCAAAAATCGGCCCTGCGTCAGAATGTTATGAAATTTTTACAAAACGATTGATTATTAATTCCCAATGCAGAAGTGTATTTTGTAATTTGTTACAAAGTATACAGTTGCCATAGCAACGGAAACACTATAACGCACAAACAATGGGAAAACCAATATTTTTTTGGTGTCATGATTTATAATTTTATTTTTTCTTTGTAAGATGAAAGTAGAAATGAATTCAATTGTTTCGGTGATTTTCATTCTTCTGTTGCTATGGTAACAGTGAGGTCATGGGTGTAAGTGAACTTAGTGTTTCACAAGTTTTTATTGAGAAAAGTAATACATTTCATGTATATTTTGTTGGACAAAAATGCTGTTTTTTAAATGTTATCAAAGGGTGTTATCACAACAACGTTTTCAAAAGAATTTGACACAGGGCCGATTTTGGTGTCAAGTGAACCTACTTCTTTGTCCATGGGAGACAGTATCAAGTATGAAGAGTTAGTTCATACATTTAGGTTAAATTCCTTAATCTTTCTTGATTGAATCCTATTTATCTTAAAGTTGTGTTTCTTCATATAGATAAATTTGTATATATTGGTACAAGTATTGAATGTGTAAATGGAATGTTACATGTTTTTTTTACAGAAACTGGATAAAATACTTGCTAAAAGATTCAATAGTTACAAGGATTTCCAGTGTATTATGGCAGTCAGAGCTCGGTATTTCTTCATCACATATTTATCGAATAGAAATTATAAAGGAATGATGAAATTTGATCATAAAAGCCACACACTAGAAATGAGTGTAAGTATCGTATATGAGCGTTGCTATGGGGATTTACAACCTCTTCTGTAAGTATCGTATATGAGCGTTGCTATGGGGATTTACAACCTCTTCTGTAAGTATCGTATATGAGTGTTTCTATGGGGATTTACAACCTCTTCTGTAAGTATCGTATATGAGCGTTGCTATGGGGATTTACAACCTCTTCTGTAAGTATCGTTTATGAGCGTTGCTATGGCAATTTACAACCTCTTCTGTAAGTGACGTCTTTTCAAGAAAACGCAACAAGTGATGTCACTATATACAAGCAGGAAACAATATTTAATCCATATGGTCACTTTGTTTTCATATGGCAAAAAAATATTGCTTACTGTCAGTACATGGTGACGTCACATGTATACGTAATAATGATTTTAAGTTTACATTTCTGATGTTATGATATAATGGACGAGGGGGGTTAAAAAAGTTGGCCGAAAATATTCATAATGTTCATTATTCTAGTTTTAATCATGGTATTTCATATTGATATGAATACATATTTGGATAACAATCAACATCAAAATACACTTAATTAATTAACGTCATAACATTCTCAAGTTACATTACTTCAGTATTACATCTCCAAATACTCCCCTTTGTATCCCAAACATTTCTCCCAGCTTCATACCCAGGTTAGAAATAATCTTCTAAAACCATATTTAAGTATTTGAAGAAATGAACAGAAAGTCAAGGTACAGTGGGGTTAATGACTCACTAAATCTGATGGAAATGACATATTACAGGCAAGAGAATTTTACGCAGAATCGCAGAAATCTGCGGATTTGACGCTTGCATGGGCCGTTTTGGAGACAATTTAAGCCATCTTAGATGCTTAGAAGACATCAGTTTCAGCAGCCACCCGGACCCCTTGCCGATTTTGAAATTTTGCATTGTCATGCCTGATTTTAAGTTACATTCCAACTCTAGATCATAATACCATTTATGATGATAATCTAGTATTTATGTTGTAGGTTCAGCCGGTACAGTCAGCAGCTACAGAGTGCAGCAAGGATATGATGTCGCTGTCCGGCGGGGAGAGATCATTCTCTACGGTCTGTTTTATCCTTGCATTGTGGGAAGCTATGGAATGTCCATTCAGTTGTCTCGACGAGTTTGATGTATTTATGGTATGTATGATAATAGTCTGTCTGATCTAAGCTGTTTGTATTACTATAGACATCTCTGCTAGTGCGTATTCATTATATTTAAACTACACTGTGGATTTTGTTCTCAGCTTTCATGAGGTGTCCTTGAATAAGTATAAACATCTATTTAAGTAGTTTTTTATATTTCATTTTAAGAAAGTTTGGTAAATATAAATCACCATGTTGCCTTAAAAATTCATTGTTATTCAACATACGGTTTTATGGGCATATTTTAATTTGAAAGCAATATATTTTTAAAGTGTGAGTGCTTTGGATTGATTAGTGATGCTGGTTATGATGTTGAGTATTTCCCAATTACACTTTGATGTGACTAACTAAACACTTTCTCCAAAGTGTCTTTGGTTGCTCAATTTATATTTACAGAATTAAATTGACTTGAAAAATGTTTATTAGTGTAACATAATTTGTTATGTCTATTTGAAAAACTGAGTTTTGCAAGAATTGATGGACATTTGAGTAAAGTGTTTTGGAAGCAACATCATTTTGTAGTTTATTGTTGCATTTTGTTCCTAATACTTGAATTGCTATAAAAAGAAAAGTAGATGTCGATTTTAATGTTTTGTATTGAATGTATCTGTTAGAAAATGTAATAACCTGAAAATGGATTTTTTGTCACTAACATGTAGGTTTTGTTGTGGATTAGCTCAATTGTGTAATATATATTAGTGTGTGAATACTTTAGTCTGTTTTAACATGTTGCAAATACTCAAGTTATATATGTCTATGATTTAGAAACTAAGAATATATGAATATTTCAGGATATGGTAAACAGAAGAATCAGCATGGAAATGATGATGGAGACGGCTAAAACTAAGGTTGATCGGCAGTTTATATTTCTGTCTCCACAAAGTATGAGGTATGTTCAAGTTATGTGGTATGTCCCAGTGTCCTGGGGCCTTAATCACAAACATATAACACAGAGTTGGACTTTGAATTTACAAAATATATAATCTCCCCTCGAAAAAAGAATTTCTTTTGTTATACTGACTCAAATGTTTAATAACTTGTATTTTCACCACAATTTGTCAAACTAAATTAACCTATAATTGTTGAAGGACTTACATATACAATACACAATGTTTAATAATTAAAATTATGCGATACTTTCAGCCATATTGGAATTCAGTCGACAAAACTAATGAGGATTTTCAAGATGCCAAGTCCAGAGAGAAACCAACCAACCATTGACTTCCCATCAACAAGTGATCAGTAACAATGTGATGTCACATGGTGTCCAGCAATCAGATCAACTTTGAAAAGAAGAAATCTGGAGTTCACTGAAAGTGGGTTTTTTCCCACAGCACCAACAAAATTGGGGAATTATCCATATTTATACCATTCCTGTTTATATCTGTTGATATCACTCGTGTATGTGGTTATACGATGTGTTTATATCTGTTGATATCACTCTTGTATGTGGTTATACGATGTGTTTATATCTGTTGATATCACTCGTGTATGTGGTTATACGATGTGTTTATATCTGTTGATATCACTCTTGTATGTGGTTATACGATGTGTTTATATCTGTTGATATCACTCGTGTATGTGGTTATACGATGTGTTTATATCTGTTGATATCACTCGTGTATGTGGTTATACGATGTGTTTATATCTGTTGATATCACTCGTGTATGTGGTTATACGATGTGTTTATATCTGTTGATATCACTCGTGTATGTGGTTATACGATGTGTTTATATCTGTTGATATCACTCTTGTATGTGGTTATACGATGTGTTTATATCTGTTGAAATCATGCATGTATGTGGTTATACGATGTGTTTATATCTGTTGATATCACTCGTGTATGTGGTTATGCGATGTGTTTATATCTGTTGATATCATTCATGTATGTGGTTATACGATGTGTTTATATCTGTTGATATCACTCTTGTATGTGGTTATACGATGTGTTTATATCTGTTGATATCACTCGTGTATGTGGTTATACGATGTGTTTATATCTGTTGATATCACTCGTGTATGTGGTTATACGATGTGTTTATATTTGTTGATATCACTCGTGTATGTGGTTATACGATGTGTTTATATCTGTTGATATCACTCTTGTATGTGGTTATACGATGTGTTTATATCTGTGGATATCACTCGTGTATGTGGTTATACGATGTGTTCATGATGTGCTAGTCTAATTATTTGTGAGGATCTGTAAATATGGAGATATGAAAAGTATCGGTATGTGAGACAGATGTTGTTGTTAGCTCTCCTGAGAAAATAGTAGAAGTGAGCTTTTCTGATCCTCTGATCTTTGTCCCTTGTTTGTAGAAAAAAAGAATGGGGACATTGCAAGTATTATAACAGAAATGATCAGTTGATGAGCTTGCTGAAAATGCTAACATCAACTGAATCAGTAAACGAATGGCTGTTGGAGTAAAACTGTTTTTTATTTGACTGTTTGACAATAATTTCCTCTGCAACCTGTTTGATTCCATTTCACAGAAAAGATTCCAGTGCTTAATCGACCATTCTTAAGCAATTTGATTGGTCAGAAGACATTTACCATCATTCTTGTGTCAGCAATGTGGGGGGGTCATCATGGCCAGTTTGTTTAAACCTTGTGTTACTTGAATGTTTGCATCCATTAGGTAGAAACAAATAGTAGGACTGTAATGAACATGTATTAAGTTCTTGTGATATGTGATGTATAGGTAGCTGTTTTACTTCTGATGTTTTTGTCAAGTTTAATTAGAGGGAAGAAGCGAAAGCAGTCCATCGACACTTGAATAAGGCTCATTACTTTAAGTTGTTTAAAACCTCATATATAATTGCTAATCAAAAAAATGATTGATATTTGTAACATTTTAGTTTTTACATGTTTATTTCTTATTAGTTTTTACATGTTTACTTGTGTAACACAATTAAGGAGTTTGGAGTTGAATGAAATTACTAAAGTAAGAAAAATATCTACAGGCATAGCTTAGGTTAATGAAGCAATGTATCGTGATATGCTTCAAATGTATTGTGACACCCTTAAAATAAATTTGCGTGTTAATTTCAAAGAAGCACAGGAGATTGTTGAGTTCTTTCCCGTTATCCATTCTGAAGTGCTATGTATATATGTATGTACTCTAGAAGGGATAAAGGAAGAGAACTCCTGACTGTCTCCTTACCATACGGGTTGTTAACAAAATTATTATCGGTAAACATGTATGCATGTTAATTGCACATTAACTTACATCATCATTTCCTTCATTGTCATGTGATGTTTAATCGCACGTTTTGTTGACACTTGTCGTGTAGATACTTTAATTATACGCATTTGTAATTTGAAGTAGTAAGCATTTTTTTGCCAGTGAGGAAAATTTGATTATAATGAGATTGAGCTGTTTTAGTTTCTCAGTATGTTCGAAGAAGAAAATAAAAAACTGTTCTATGTTAACTGATATTAAGACTTGGACATTTGTTATCACATCAATGACTTCAAGTTTCCAATAAAATGTTACACATTGTTTGTGTTTGTGGTTGTACAGTAATACTATTCTAAAGTGGCCTATCAAAATGGCCGACAGTTAAGAACAAGGGAGGTAAATATTGTAGATGTGGGAACTATGTACATGTATACTGATGATGTACATGCGGTCTGTATTGATCTGATCACTGTTTGGGTCGCATGCTAGATCAAGATATACCCGACACAAACATTGTTCACATGTCGAATGTCTCGGTAATTTCAAACTCTAGGTTCAAACATAATTGAAAATAATGAGTAGAGAAGTATTCTTATAAATATATCAGGAAATAAAATTGAGACGTATGATATGTAAACAAGAAATATCTCGAAAAAAGAAGACGCAATTTGAAGGTTAACATTTGTTGTGCAACATAAAAAATTACCGAGATGTTACGATTGCTGGTCAATCCAGATCCAAAATGGATTTCGATAAATTCACCAAAATTCAGTGGATTTGTCACTCGACGAAGGACCACTGATACATTATTTATTGAAAGACGGCTGATACGTCACTCATTGAGGGGTCACTGCTATATTATTCATAGATTACGAATCAATCATTCATTGAACGATTTCTGATAGCTACTCATTGAATGCTTAAATCTACTGACCTATGTCTCACTGAAGGTTTGTATCAAACATTCTAAACTGTATACATGTAATGTATTTATCTGAACCATTCAAGTCCCGGTTGTATATTCTTACTGCATAACAAGTGTGACTCAACAACCTTCTGAATTGTAAACATCTCGATGTGTATAAATCACTGTCATGTCTGACTAAGTGCACCGTAGTGGATCCTAGGGCAGCCCCTACAGAACATCAAACTGTTGTATGAAAGAAGTGTCCGGCTGTTTATCGTAAAATTCGAGAATTCTGGAAACGGGTCAACTTTCTGCTGGGTTTATAACAAAAAATCGATCTCTGCTGGGTTTATAACAAACGCCACATATCTGCTGGGTTTATAACAAAAAATCCCTCTCTGCTGGGTTTATAACAAACGCCACATATCTGCTGGGTTTATAACAAACGCCACATCTCTGCTGGGTTTATAACAAACGCCACATCTCTGCTGGGTTTATAACAAACGCCACATATCTGCTGGGTTTATAACAAACGCCACATATCTGCTGGGTTTATAACAAACGCCACATATCTACTGGGTTTATAACAAACGCCACATCTCTGCTGGGTTTATAACAAAAACTACATTGCTTTGTACAACAATGAACACATTTTGGATATTTACTCTAGGTATTCTGGTTAGCATCATTTATAATACATGTATATTGAAAACATATACGAGTCGACAAAAGTCGTTCATTAATACGAAAAAAGGAAAGTTAATGGTACAAAATGTATTCACGTACTAAATTACTGGAACAATGGGTGATGTAAATACACAGCATGTACTTAATATCGAAGTGGCACAAAAATAAATACTATTCGTCTAAAAAGTATTCTATAGAAACTGGAAAAAACCGTCAATGACTGTCACTCTCACTGTTTGTCTTTAGCACATTCACAAACTTTGCGTTTGTGTCCAATATGGAGCAACTTTTCCCACCCTTTGTATATTCGTCTATACTTATATACATTCTGAGACTTCCGTTTACTCAGTGAAATCATCGCCCAATCCTGAATCCATTGACCATTCCTGATCAAACTTGTCTAAGCTTTTCACAGAATTCATACCCATGGAAATATCATGTTTATATTCTGTAAATTGTGTCCCATTATCATTGCTGACAGGATGACATTCATACAGGCCCCCTGTGTCTGACGCATGTTGTCCTGATACAGGAGATTCCTCCTGGCCTTTGTTTACACATGATGTTGTATATACAGACGAGCTTGTATCATAGTTTGAATTCCGTTCACCATCCGCAAATGAATAAGAGGAGCCATTGATATTTTTCATGTCACCGGAACTTCTATCATTAATGTCGCCTGCAACTTGATCCGTTGTTTCAAAAAGTTTATCTATACAGAAATACTCAGCCATATTATCGTCTGAACATGTTTCTTCTCCCATTTCTTCAAATATCCAAGCAAGATAATAAGATTCGTCACTAGTAGACTCCTTATCATGCGGAATGAACGATACTCGCCCGTCCACTAGCACCAAGAACTCGAAATCTTCGCTTTCAGGTTGTCGTTTCGCCAATTCCTTCTCCAGTCCAGGACTCATTATTCTACAAGTTACCAATCCGTCGTTCGTGTAGAGAAATTCAGGTTGGAATGATTCAATCTCCGTCTCTGATTCATTATTAGCGTCTAGCTCTGAATCGGTGAGCTCTTCAGACTCTTCGTTAAATCCACTATCTGCTCGAACTATACTATCCTCACACTTCTTAGTATCATTTGAATCCAAAGTCGCGTTGTCATCGGAACTCACATTGTCACTATGTTGATCTTCTTCTGTATCGCATTCTTTAGTAGCCGGGGTAACGCTCGAAGTGCAATATTGCGTACTATCTTGACATTTTGACTTTGAGCTCCAAGTTGTAAGCGGTGGAGAATGCTCATCTGAAATCTCTGTTTCATAGAGCTCCAAGACGTTATTTTGTCGATGCAATTTCGGTCTTGGTTGAATGTTCAAGAATGGTTTTGGTCCCGAAATAAAACTTTCGATTGTGCGGAGTAGGGTTGAATGTCGATATTGTGAGTGTAGCGGTTCAAATATTCTGCTCTGCATTCTAACCGACCCGAGAAGTCGGAGCGACCTTTTATATGATGAGGTCAGAATCTCTTCAGCACGGATTTCTGTGTCTTGTAATGTTTTCATATTTCTGGATTTCGTTGTTCCGTGCACCGACGGCGTACGAAAATTGTTCAGTTGAGGAGGAATAACGTTTCCGTTCGAGTTATGTAAGTCCTTTATTACCCTTATATCATAGTCCCGCCAGGTTGCTTTACATTGTTTTCTTAGTAATTTGCCTCGTGAGTCATTACTTACTTTCTTCGTGAGATGTCCATTATAACTACACGATCTTTGCCGGTGATTGCCCAACCAATTATCGTCATCAGAACCATGATCTTCGTTACCTTTCGGAAACTGATCACAATTATTTATCCATGATAGTATTCGATTGTCACTTGTTCCTGAGAGAGTCTGTTTACCATTAAATCGAGGAGAGCTAACTTCTAAATGTTCAGCCGCCGATACGTAACTTTCATCCGTTGATGAGTTTGTAGTGAATGAACTGAGCCGAGGTCTGAAGTTCTCGTACTGTTTAAAGTCTTCTTTCAGGTCGTGTATAGAATTCGAGAGTTCTGTGAGCTGCTTGTAAAGTTGAACATCACATCGCATCAGTTGGACCTGGAACAAAGTCAACGATATATATGTACATGTAGGCCATACAGCTTATTAAATTCAGGTTATTAAAATCTTAAAAAAGATACTAATACTATGGTGGCACATTTCTGCTACCAGTTAACTACTTAATTAAGCAGATTATTTAAACTTTCAAAGTTCCAATTCAGGATAAGGACGGATACATCCGAGATGCATTGTGGGAAAGCCAGCGATGCACATGTAGTTAGCAACGTAAATTTAACAACAATTGTACATTCTTTCACAACAGGCTACTTCCCGAATTACAGCCTGGTCACTAACCACAGACTCGAGGACTTTCACAACAAGCTACTTCCCGAATTACAGCCTGGTCATTCACCACAGACTCGAGGACTTTCACAACAAGCTACTTCCCGAATTACAGCCTGGTCACTAACCACAGACTCGAGGACTTTCACAACAAGCTACTTCCCGAATTACAGCCTGGTCACTAACCACAGACTCGAGGACTTTCACAACAAGCTACTTCCCGAATTACAGCCTGGTCACTAACCACAGACTCGAGGACTTTCACAACAAGCTACTTCCCGAATTACAGCCTGGTCACTAACCACAGACTCGAGGACTTTCACAACAAGCTACTTCCCGAATTACAGCCTGGTCACTAACCACAGACTCGAGGACTTATACAACAAGCTACTTCCCGAATTACAGCCTGGTCATTCACCACAGACTCGAGGACTTATACAACAAGCTACTTCCCGAATTACAGCCTGATCATTAACCACAGACTCGAGGACTTATACAACAGGCTACTTCCCGAATTACAGCCTGATCATTAACCACAGACTCGAGGACTTATACAACAGGCTACTTCCCGAATTACAGCCTGATCATTAACCACAGACTCGAGGACTTATACAACAGGCTACTTCCCGAATTACAGCCTGATCATTAACCACAGACTCGAGGACTTATACAACAGGCTACTTCCCGAATTACAGCCTGATCATTAACCACAGACTCGAGGACTTATACAACAAGCTACTTCCCGAATTACAGCCTGATCATTAACCACAGACTCGAGGACTTATACAACAGGCTACTTCCCGAATTACAGCCTGATCATTAACCACAGACTCGAGGACTTATACAACAAGCTACTTCCCGAATTACAGCCTGATCATTAACCACAGACTCGAGGACTTATACAACAGGCTACTTCCCGAATTACAGCCTGATCATTAACCACAGACTCGAGGACTTGTACAACAAGCTACTTCCCGAATTACAGCCTGATCATTAACCACAGACTCGAGGACTTTCACAACAAGCTACTTCCCGAATTACAGCCTGATCATTAACCACAGACTCGAGGACTTATACAACAGGCTACTTCCCGAATTACAGCCTGGTCACTAACCACAGACTCGAGGACTTTCACAACAAGCTACTTCCCGAATTACAGCCTGATCATTAACCACAGACTCGAGGACTTATACAACAGGCTACTTCCCGAATTACAGCCTGATCATTCACCACAGACTCGAGGACTTATACAACAAGCTACTTCCCGAATTACAGCCTGATCATTAACCACAGACTCGAGGACTTATACAACAAGCTACTTCCCGAATTACAGCCTGATCATTAACCACAGACTCGAGGACTTATACAACAAGCTACTTCCCGAATTACAGCCTGATCATTAACCACAGACTCGAGGACTTTCACAACAAGCTACTTCCCGAATTACAGCCTGATCATTAACCACAGACTCGAGGACTTATACAACAAGCTACTTCCCGAATTACAGCCTGATCATTAACCACAGACTCGAGGACTTTCACAACAAGCTACTTCCCGAATTACAGCCTGATCATTAACCACAGACTCGAGGACTTATACAACAAGCTACTTCCCGAATTACAGCCTGGTCATTCACCACAGACTCGAGGACTTATACAACAGGCTACTTCCCGAATTACAGCCTGGTCATTCACCACAGACTCGAGGACTTATACAACAAGCTACTTCCCGAATTACAGCCTGGTCACTAACCACAGACTCGAGGACTTATACAACAGGCTACTTCCCGAATTACAGCCTGATCATTAACCACAGACTCGAGGACTTATACAACAGGCTACTTCCCGAATTACAGCCTGATCATTAACCACAGACTCGAGGACTTATACAACAGGCTACTTCCCGAATTACAGCCTGATCATTAACCACAGACTCGAGGACTTTCACAACAAGCTACTTCCCGAATTACAGCCTGATCATTAACCACAGACTCGAGGACTTTCACAACAAGCTACTTCCCGAATTACAGCCTGATCATTCACCACAGACTCGAGGACTTTCACAACAAGCTACTTCCCGAATTACAGCCTGATCATTAACCACAGACTCGAGGACTTATACAACAGGCTACTTCCCGAATTACAGCCTGGTCACTAACCACATACTCGAGGACTTTCACAACAAGCTACTTCCCGAATTACAGCCTGATCATTCACCACAGACTCGAGGACTTTCACAACAAGCTACTTCCCGAATTACAGCCTGATCATTAACCACAGACTCGAGGACTTTCACAACAAGCTACTTTTCGAATTACAGCCTGATCATTCACCACATACTCGAGGACTTATACAACAAGCTACTTCCCGAATTACAGCCTGATCATTAACCACAGACTCGAGGACTTATACAACAAGCTACTTCCCGAATTACAGCCTGGTCATTCACCACAGACTCGAGGACTTTCACAACAAGCTACTTCCCGAATTACAGCCTGATCATTAACCACAGACTCGAGGACTTATACAACAACAACAAACCAGTTAGTACATTTCGAATTAAACTCTAAAGAGATAGAGGATATTTGTATGTCTCGGTGAAAGATCGAGTGAGCAGCGAATGCTCACGACGTCCTTCTTCATGTATTCATCCGCAATCATTGACAAGAAAAATGCGATTTAAGACAACTACATGTACATATAACTAGTTAACAACGTGTGAAACGAAATTTAAATTTTAAAGTTTTGTTTAAGTTAAAGTTCATTGAAAAAAATAATTCCGACACTTCTTGACAAAACAGTGAAATGATCAAATTGGTAATTTTCGCTGCTTTGAAACCGTGAATTATCAATTTATATTTCACTGATAAATCTCAGTATTTCATTGAAAAGCATACAATAAATATTGCTACTTCAATTGACTGTTCAAATGAAATATTCTAACCTGGTACTTATTGTAATAAGTCCTTATACACTTGTACGTTGCTGTGATGCATAGACTCGTGTAACATCCTTTCTCAAGATTCTCAAAGTTTAAAAGTAACACAAAATAGGTTGAAAAACGACTTTTCTGTCCAAGTTCATTTGCGTCATCAAAGAAAAAAATGCAAGAAAGTAAGGTTGCTGAGAGGGCATCTATTTATCATTTTACCATGGTTACTGTATGACGCGCGCGCATGCCCGGGGGTAAATGTCAGGACTATTACACTATATATGACATACTGATAAGTACAGTACACATTTTAAGGATGCTTTAGCGATGATGAAGACAGTAAGCAGTACGCATAGTCATATATCCTTGTAACAAATGTCCGCCATTATAAACTGACACGCCCTGTCAAAATACATATGTTGTCCATTAGCGAAACACAAGTGAGATATATACATTTGTAGCGGCTATAGTAAAACATTAATCGAGTACACATGTAATTGTGCTGTTATGACGCCCGAATTTATGTTTCAGCGACTTGTCCTTGGAGAGGATGTGGAAGTGTTATATTTAGCCAGCACACGTGTGTTCAAGATATCGAGGCTGCTTAGCGTTCCGTTTACAAAAGTACAGGATACGTACCGAGAAATAGTTTTTGGAGCACAAAAAAAAGAATTAATATTTATAAGACAAATGTAGATCTACGTTTTTTAAATTTTGTCACCAAATTAATGAATGTTTAAGTAGTAAGTCAATATATATTACGTTTAATAGAAACGATTATTTCTAATTAGTGGCTATTTATTGTAATATCTTTTTGTGGCAAAACTTGTTCTCCTTATTTTTTAATGTTACATTGCGTCAAAAATAACATGAAAAGTAATTTATTTAGTTAAAATGCATCAGATATATATTGGCTAGAACACGATTCATTCTTCATCTGAATCTGCTGGTTGGAGAACAAAAATCATACAATTATCAACTGTTGTACATGTACCACTAAGTTATTGACAAGATAATAACACGAGACCATCACTCGGTTTGCACGTATACAAAACACACAGAATTTAACAGAATAAGACTTAATCACACGGCTGTGACACAGATGTGTACACATACAACATGACCACACAGATGTGTACACATACAACATGACCACACAGATGTGTACACATACAACATGACCACACAGATGTGTAAACATACAACATGACCACACAGATGTGTACACATACAACATGACCACACAGATGTGTACACATACAACATGACCACACAGATGTGTAAACATACAACATGACCACACAGATGTGTACACATACAACATGACCACACAGATGTGTACACATACAACATGACCACACAGATGTGTACACATACAACATGACCACTCAGATGTGTACACATACAACATGACCACACAGATGTGTACACATACAACATGACTGACCACACAGATGTGTTTACATACAACATGACTGACCACACAGATGTGTATACATACAACATGACTGACCACACAGATGTGTATACATACAACATGACTGACCACACATATGTGTTTACATACAACATGACTGACCACACATATGTGTTTACATACAACATGACTGACCACACATATGTGTATACATACAACATGACTGACCACACATATGTGTATACATACAACATGACTGACCACACAGATGTGTTTACATACAACATGACTGACCACACATATGTGTTTACATACAACATGACTGACCACACAGATGTGTATACATACAACATGACTGACCACACATATGTGTTTACATACAACATGACTGACCACACATATGTGTTTACATACAACATGACTGACCACACAGATGTGTATACATACAACATGACTGACCACACAGATGTGTATACATACAACATGACTGACCACACAGATGTGTTTACATACAACATGTTGTGAACATTAATAACAACTGTCAACATAGAGGAAATAATACATGGAAGAACTGGTAGTGAATAGGTGAACAGTAGAACTATAATATCATTGTTTGTCCGGGTATGAACTAATCTAACTAATTTACACAATGTAATCTAACAAACTTGAGCGTATACTATCATTGTGTGTCAGGGTATGAACTAATCTAACTACCTTACACAATGTAATCTAACAAACTGGAGCGTATACTATCATTGTTTGTCCGGGTATGAACTAATCTAACTACCTTACACAATGTAATCTAACAAACTGGAGCGTATACTATCATTGTTTGTCCGGGTATGAACTAATCTAACTACCTTACACAATGTAATCTAACAAACTGGAGCGTATACTATCATTGTTTGTCCGGGTATGAACTAATCTAACTACCTTACACAATGTAATCTAACAAACTGGAGCGTATACTATCATTGTTTGTCCGGGTATGAACTAATCTAACTACCTTACACAATGTAATCTAACAAACTGGAGCGTATACTATCATTGTTTGTCCGGGTATGAACTAATCTAACTACCTTACACAACGTAATCTAACAAACTGGAGCGTATACTATCATTGTTTGTCAGGGTATGAACTAAATATATAGCTGCAACGTAATCTAACAGACTTAACAGATCAGAAACAGCAATTCAATTATTCTATTGTGGTACTTTCACACAGCTATATACGAATATAACACATATCGTTGTCTGTCTAGAATGCTTGCTGTTAAACTCGATGTTATTATTCATTTAAGAAGTACATTGACATTAAATGTATGATATAAGGTACTCACCATTTAAGAAGTACATTGACATTGAATGTATGATATAAGGTACTCACCATTTCGTACTTTAGTCGCATCAAAGTTTTCTCAAATGAACTTCCAGAATCCGACTGGTACTCCATATCTATCGTGTATCTCATTGCCAGCTCCTCTTTATCTCTGAATAGTTTGCCAACAACATCCCTTTCATTCCTAGTAAGTGTTCTCAATTCCATTATTTCCACAAAACTTTCATCTAAACCAGAATTCCAGTATTGAACCTATATCCAATGTCCAGTATGCCCAGAGTTCCTGCCCTGCCGAAATGTTAAATTTCAATCTACCTTTTCAGAATCCGTTCATTCAATTAGAGTTTTTTAAGTGCTTAAAGGTTGCACACATGCATTGCACACATTGTTTTAATTTCTTGACCTTTGACTAAAAATATCACCGAAGATTATATGTAGCGACTTATTTTTATATATTTCGCATGTCGCAAATGCCTTTTATAAAATGTCACATTTCATTATTTTTACAGGTCCATTTGCGTATGATAATTAACGATATTTCGTGATGAATATACTAAATGAAAATGGCAGTCAATAAAGTGTTCATTGATGCATATAAGTGGATATAAGGCGATAAAATAATGAAAAATGATTAACCGCTGGTTTCAAGTTTTGACAGGTAATAATCTATATTTTGAAGTCGTAATTGATTGATGATTTTTGATGCCGTAAAGTATGTTCAAATAACGTGCATATAGATTCGATGGTTTTACTTAAACATAAATTCCTCACTTAAAGACCACCTCATTAGTAAGACCACCTCAAAATTATGAACACAGTGTTCAAGTCCATTTTCACTGTTTTGTTCTTTAGTCACCCTCAATATTAAGACCACTTCAATATTAAGACCACCTCAATATTAAGACCACCTCAATATTAAGACCATTGTTCAATGGTCCAACAGGTCGTCTTATTATTTAGGTTTTATTGTATATACTCGTACATACACATATTTGATTGAAACTGGAATTGTTGTTCTATTGCATGTATATGTTTCTACAAATATATCTTGTGCGCCCATGGTCAGCTCAGTGGGTAAAACACCGGACAGCCATTTATAGACTGTAGCTGGGAACACGAGGCGAGGTGTATGACCACTTGACTGAGGAGAGGATAGTCATCCTAAGTCATTTGTCGTCAGCCTCTGATTCATGAGTCTGTCACTTACTTGCGGAAGAACATGCTAGTACCGTATGGTAACCTAGGAAGAACATGCTAGTACCGGTTGGTAACCTAGGAAGAACATGCTAGTACCGGTTGGTAAGCTAGGAAGAACATGTTAGTATTGGTTGGTAACCTAGGAAGAACATGCTAGTATTGGTTGGTAACCTAGGAAGAACATGCTAGTACCGGCTGGTAACCTAGGAAGAACATGCTAGTTCCGGTTGGTAACCTAGGAAGAACATGCTAGTATTGGTTGGTAACCTAGGAAGAACATGCTAGTATTGGTTGGTAACCTAGGAAGAACATGCTAGTACCGGCTGGTAACCTAGGAAGAACATGCTAGTACCGGTTGGTAACCTAGGAAGAACATGCTAGTACCGGTTGGTAACCTAGGAAGAACATGCTAGTATTGGTTGGTAACCTAGTAAGAACATGCTAGTACCGGTTGGTAACCTAGGAAGAACATGCTAGTACCGGTTGGTAACCTAGGAAGAACATGCTAGTACCGGTTGGTAACCTAGGAAGAACATGCTAGTACCGGTTGGTAACCTAGGAAGAACATGCTAGTATTGGTTGGTAACCTAGGAAGAACATGCTAGTACCGGTTGGTAACCTAGGAAGAACATGCTAGTACCGGTTGGTAACCTAGGAAGAACATGCTAGTACCGGTTGGTAACCTAGGAAGAACATGCTAGTATTGGTTGGTAACATAGGAAGAACATGCTAGTATTGGTTGGTAACCTAGGAAGAACATGCTAGTATTGGTTGGTAACCTAGGATGAACATGCTAGTATTGGTTGGTAACCTCGGAAGAACATGCTAGTATTGGTTGGTAACCTAGGAAGAACATGCTAGTATTGGGTGGTAACCTAGGAAGAACATGCTAGTACCGGCTAGTAACCTAGGAAGAACATGCTAGTATTGGTTGGTAACATAGGAAGAACATGCTAGTATTGGTTGGTAACCTAGGAAGAACATGCTAGTATTGGTTGGTAACCTAGGAAGAACATGCTAGTATTGACTGGTAACCTAGGAAGAACATGCTAGTATTGACTGGTAACCTAGGAAGAACATGCTAGTATTTGTTGGTAACCTAGGAAGAACATGCTAGTATTGGTTGGTAACCTAGTAAGAACATGCTAGTATTGGTTGGTAACCTAGGAAGAACATGCTAGTACCGGTTGGTAACCTAGGAAGAACATGCTAGTACCGGCTGGTAACCTAGGAAGAACATGCTTGTACCGGTTGGTAACCTAGGAAGAACATGCTAGTACTGGTTGGTAATGCTATCTAGTGAAACACTAAGTCTCTAGATATTTGATGCTGGGTTTGAATGTGCAAGCCCCGTTTGGTACTTGAATATATAACAACGATTTCGTAAATTCCTTTCCGGACATAAAAAAAACTTATCACCACAAAGCTGAAATTTACATCAATGATTAATGAAAATTATATGCTACCGTCTTGTTAATTAGTAATGAGTGTTGTACTAGCAATAACATTTGTAACTGATTGGTCTAATTAACACGCTTAGGGCGACATGACAAATTTTCCCGTGGGTAACTACACCATTTAGATTATTCATTATTGAACATTGAAGTGCAAATTATTATTGTATACGGTTGTAAGAATGTTAAACGCGCCTAAATTGTTTAAGATATTTTATAACTCTTGATGTGGATTTTTCCACCCTTTTTATATTCTTTACGATTTCAGCTTCTATCATAGCCTTTAATTTTATTCTTGTAATTGCTAACTTGGTAATATCAAGAGTAGGTACAACAAAGATTAAAATAAGAAATTTTATGATTTAAATAGAAAGTGCAAACATGAATGTTATTCACCAAAAACAATCGACGTTTTGAAAAATACGCAGATTGCCATGAATCCGAATACAGATACGAATGTCATAAACAAAGGTTACACAAAGTAAAAAAATATTGTCAAATTTAATTAAATAGTAAGTCTTAAAATTCACGAAAGAAATATTCGGTTAGACAAATGAAAATTGTTCTTAGAAGACAACGTTTTCACATTAATCTTGCATTTATTCAATCAGCTGTCGCGGTTTCGTTATTGGCTATTGTTACATGAAGGGACAACACAAATAATGTGATTTTTTGTTGAACAGAACAGAACTTCGGTTAAGTGTTATACATGAGAATATCGTCTTGCCTACATACACTACATATAATAAACATTATCACGTGAATATGTACAGAGCACGTGACCGACATAAACAGGTACACTCAAAATGAACACAACAAAACTCACATTCTACAAGTAATGAGAATAAACACATTTATACTTTGATGGGTATTCAAAATTGCATATCTCAATGGTAATTTCATTGTTCTATATTACTTGCAAACACAATAATGTTTGTTTAATTACATAACATTGAGTTGGTGCATGTATTTATTAGTCATCGCCTCTCGTGTTGGATACAATTGTTGTACTCGTCGAGTGATCGCCTCTCGTGTTGGGTACAATTGTTGTACTCGTCGAGTGGTCGCCTCTCGTGTTGGATACAATTGTTGTACTCGTCGAGTGGTCGCCTCTCGTGTTGGATACAATTGTTGTACTCGTCGAGTGGTCGCCTCTCGTGTTGGATACAATTGTTGTACTCGTCGAGTGATCGCCTCTCGTGTTGGATACAATTGTTGTACTCGTCGAGTGGTCGCCTCTCGTGTTGGATACAATTGTTGTACTCGTCGAGTGATCGCCTCTCGTGTTGGATACAATTGTTGTACTCGTCGAGTGGTCGCCTCTCGTGTTGGATACAATTGTTGTACTCGTCGAGTGATCGCCTCTCGTGTTGGATACAATTGTTGTACTCGTCGAGTGGTCGCCTCTCGTGTTGGATACAATTGTTGTACTCGTCGAGTGGTCGCCTCTCGTGTTGGATACAATTGTTGTACTCGTCGAGTGATCGCCTCTCGTGTTGGATACAATTGTTGTACTCGTCGAGTGGTCGCCTCTCGTGTTGGGTACAATTGTTGTACTCGTCGAGTGGTCGCCTCTCGTGTTGGATACAATTGTTGTACTCGCCGAGTGATCGCCTCTCGTGTTGGATACAATTGTTGTACTCGTCGAGTGGTCGCCTCTCGTGTTGGATACAATTGTTGTACTCGTCGAGTGATCGCCTCTCGTGTTGGGTACAATTGTTGTACTCGTCGAGTGGTCGCCTCTCTAGTTGGATACAATTGTTGTACTCATCGAGTGGTCGCCTCTCGTGTTGGGTACAATTGTTGTACTCGTCGAGTGGTCGCCTCTCGTGTTGGATACAATTGTTGTACTCGTCGAGTGGTCGCCTCTCTAGTTGGATACAATTGTTGTACTCGTCGAGTGATCGCCTCTCGTGTTGGATACAATTGTTGTACTCGTCGAGTGATCGCCTCCCGTGTTGGATACAATTGTTGTACTCGTCGAGTGATCGCCTCTCGTGTTGGATACAATTGTTGTACTCGTCGAGTGGTCGCCTCTCGTGTTGGATACAATTGTTGTACTCGTCGAGTGATCGCCTCTCGTGTTGGATACAATTGTTGTACTCGTCGAGTGATCGCCACTCGTGTTTGATACAATTGTTGTACTCGTCATGTGATCGCCACTCGTGTTTGATACAATTGTTGTACTCGTCGAGTGATCGCCACTCGTGTTGGATACAATTGTTGTACTCGTCGAGTGTAGCACGTAATAATTGAACATATACAAATAGATCAAAAAACTAATTCCTGTGCTTTTAAATATGTTCGCCTGTATACATTATTCAAATGCACGTTTGATAAAATAAGCTGACATTGTCCTCCACAACTATAACTGGAACAGTTACAACATTGCATAACCCTGTCTGTTGAAGTGACTTAAAGAATCATAAGTGACTTAAAGATACATTCCAAAACAATATCTACACGTATACATTCATTTACATCGCCATCTCAAATTCAAACGGTCCCCCCTGAAAAATATTTACCGCAATTTTCATTACAGATTTTCATTTGGAAATAAATACACACAACGACACATGTATGGCAGTCGATACTCAGCGCTTAATTCCGTTCATGCAAACATGCAAATCACGTGCAAGAATTTGAGTGATATATGTCCCGTCCACCTGTATCTACACTAAAGGATATATAATTACTTTTTCTGAATCACCTCAGGGTGAAATCGTTATTTGTTCTTCGTTGTTACCAGGAACAGACAATAGGTATGATTTATATTTCAAATTTGAAACAATTTTCTCGGCGTTTTTTATGTGACAACTACAACTTTATTTCTTCAAGCAGCATCACCAAGAAGGTTTATTGCTCAGTGATCTACACTGACCAAAAATGAAAACTTTACACTTTATTTTTTTGAATATTTGTTGTTGTAAGTGTTACACACGATTTCATTGCGGATAACGATTATGCAATTGTTTTAAAAATCGACGGTATATTGATGCATCCAAACAGGAAAACGTTTTCCTTACTTTGCACGTGCGCAGCAACATTAGTTTCACTTACAGGTTTTACACCGACAAGTAATCATTTGCTGCTTAGCACAGATACAAAATATTGAATTTGTTTTAAAAATCAATGCATTTAGTGATGCTACGTCTTTCTGAAGATCAGAGAAACCAGGCTATTGGTATGCTCCGGGTGGGGTCAATGGTAAATAACGTAGCGCGTCATTTTGGCTGCTCCAGACAGACTATTCATAATCTTGCGAACCGGTGCAACACTACTGGATCTGTCAGAGATCGTGCAAGACCTGGTAGCGTACGTGCTACAACGTTACGTACTGATCGCGTTATCACGTTGACTCACCTACGTAATCGTTTTTTACCAGCAACCATTACTGCTCGGCGTTACGGGGTTCATGCACAGACGATCATAAACCGTTTGAGACAGAACCGTGTTCCTATTCGTGCTCGTCGTCCATATACTGGAGCTGCCAGACTGTTATGGGCATGACGTCATTTGCATTTCACGCGCAACCAGTGGCAATCGCTAATTTTTAGCGATGAGTCACGGTTTACTGTCAGCCGTGCAGATGGCAGAATACGCATCTATCGCCGTAAAAAATGAAAGACTTGCAGATTGTTGTATTCAGGAGAGAGACATATTTGGTGGTGGCAGTATTATGGTCTGGGATGGAATAATGAAAATTAAATTTTCAATGAAAAAATATTAACCCCGAATATACATTTATCAGCAAAATATTTACTTTTGAAATCGATGTAAAGTTTCATTTGGGTCAGTGTACATATGCAATAGAAAACAGTTTTTGAAATACAATAACACTATTAAGCCGTGACATTCAAAGTTTTTTTCCAACTCAGTACGTTTGTAAAGGGAGACACAGAGACCGAGGGGTAGTCCGTCTGAATCTTGGTCTGCAGGTCGTTGGCTCGAATCTAGTATAAATTTGAAAACTTTGTCCGACAAATTATGTAGTTTAATCTTAAACAGTACAGTGGAAATCAATATCAGCATGTATTTTGTCGAACATTGATGGTTGAAAACAGAGAATGATCCATTTCTATAAGGCTAAGCTTAAGCATAAAAACACACGATGTTTTGCTACACAGAGCTCTCTAATGAACTTCCTGTCAATGTAATTTAAAGGTCAAAATGTAAAAATATGTTAAAAAATACGTTTTTACCCAATGTCGTTTAAATTCAGTTGCACAGTTTTGACCACAGACTCGCAAAATAATGTGCACGATGTTTTGCCATACATATCTTTATTCGCTAATTTTTCTAAAGATTAACGCAACAGTAAAAAAATAAGTAAACATTGCACATCACAGAATATAGTCATTAAATTAGAATAGAATGAGTGTGTGGGACGAGATGTGAGGTTGGTTATATGATACATGTTGTGTTACTGTAGTTAGCGTGACATTGTGAGAGATGTGAGGTTGGTTATATGATACATGTTGTGTTACTGTAGTTAGCGTGACATTGTGAGAGATGTGAGGTTGGTTATATGATACATGTTGTGTTACTGTAGATAGCGTGACATTGTGAGAGATGTGAGGTTGGTTATATGATACATGTTGTGTTACTGTAGATAGCGTGACATTGTGAGAGATGTGAGGTTGGTTATATGATACATGTTGTGTTACTGTAGATAGCATGACATTGTGAGAGATGTGAGGTTGGTTATATGATACATGTTGTGTTACTGTAGTTAGCGTGACATTGTGAGAGATGTGAGGTTGGTTATATGATACATGTTGTGTTACTGTAGATAGCGTGACATTGTGAGAGATGTGAGGTTGGTTATATGATACATGTTGTGTTACTGTAGATAGCATGACATTGTGAGAGATGTGAGGTTGGTTATATGATACATGTTGTGTTACTGTAGTTAGCGTGACATTGTGACATTTCCTGATAGATGTTGAAGTATCTCTCCATAATATATACCAATAGTTCATGATAAATTGTTTCTGTATCTCTCCATTCATTCGATGATTGTAACTTTCGTCAATCGGGCGTGCTTTAATTAATCACATGTAAAATTCACTCTCATTCCATGACAAGTCCATGATTGTATCGCCTCTTGTGTCATTCTTATCCGTCAGAGTATTCGTTCGAAACAATATCAAGCCCGGGTCTATTTCAAATAAATATTCTGTAAATGTCGAACTCGGGAGCTTGCCAAGCTTGTTGCGATAAATTAAAGTGTTTTTGTTTTATAATTTATAAATCAAAAGTGGAATAAGTGATGGATAAACGGCCAAATTTCATAATCGATTATCGGATCGGTTTGAAAACTCATAATCGATAATCGGATATAATCGAAACTAAGTTTTTTTAGTAAAAGTATAAGCTGACAGTTAAGTTCATTTATAAATACAAGTTTATTTATCTCTTCGTAACAACATTGAACATCTATGGGGGATTACATTACTTTTATACAATTAGAACATTTTATCATTCAATATGTTATTTTTTTATGTTTACTTTGTAAATTTGACTGAATAAATCGAAAGTCATATTTTATTTTCTCTGTGCAGATTATTACTAGTACGGATGTTAAACAAGATTTGATCTATAGCTTGAAGAAATAGATAGACACAATTTACAGATGTCAAAAAAATAAAAAAATCCGATTATTATCGATTATTGTAGCTCAAAATCGATTGTCGCGGATGTCGGATGCTAGCGACGATTTTTCGATTACTTTCGATAATCACACCATCACTAAGTGGTATACAGTAAAATCTCACTTAAAAGCCACCTCAACAATAAGACCACCACAATAATAAGACCATCTCAATATGACGCCTATTTTTTCAGGGGTCCCAATGGTGATCTTAGTATTGAGGTCAGTCTACTGTATTTAGACGTGAAATCAAATTACCTTTCATGAACACAAATAAATAATCGCCTCGGTCGACAATGATATCTTGGTGCATATTAATATCATGTACAACAACTGAGACAGTATATTGTATGACCATGTAAATTTCGTCGTTTCTCCCTGAAATTTTAACAGGATATTTCACCACCAATGAGCCGAGTAATTTAATTCAAAATGAAATGGGCGAACTGAGGTTTATCCATTGTTTAGTATATATCGTCAGGTGCTGACGTGAAATGATCTCTGTAACTGCTTTAATCATGGTCATCAGAATCGAGCTTCGGCAATATTCCGTAGCTTTCGTGAGAAACCGATTGCCATATAAGGAAAGCTCATTAGGAATCCCATATTGCTATCAGTCAAACCGAAAATATCACTGACAATTGGTGAACGTGCCTGAAACACCACTGGACCAATCAGAAAGCATTTATTCCTAGATTATATAATTAATTGAATATATGATTTAAGAGTTTAATTATATTTTGTCTCCTTCGCAAAAGTATTCTAGTCGGGATTTGTGCATTCAAAATGTGTATCTGTAATTACGTGAACATGATGAAGTGTTTGACTAAGTGTAGTACGGGAAAACGAAAATTTATACATTTATATTAATTAAGTGTTATTGTAAAATATTGATTGAGTTTGGCTGAGGAAAGCCAAAATCACACATTAATATCGTCAAACTTGAGGACTGCCTGGTATCGGCGGCACATGTAATATACAAGTATGTTTGTGTCGGTCTGTGGAATATTGCTCTGGTGAAACAATGCTTTCCTTAGTTCATTATGAACAGTTCGACGGCAGGTTGGGGCGGCGTCAGGTTTGTCTAAATATTCATGGAGGCATTCGTCGCCACTCAAGTCAGATCTGAGCTTTTAATGAGTTGGCTATCAATACTAGTATTGGTCCTGAAGAATGTACTGTGTACCTAGCAATAATAACAGTATGTTAAAACAGAGTTATATTTGTTTTGTTTCGAAACAATGGTTTAATTCGCAATACTCTCATCTCGGTAAACGTTGTGCATTCATTTTACCATCAGTCACGTGGAGAAGTGATCGATTACCATACACAATACCTGCTCAGACCACGACTGATCTATCTCTCCCCAAAAGGGTATCGTTGAAGCAAATAACACGGTATAATGCTCATTACTTCCACGGTATACCAGAACTCAGTCCTCACTTCGATGAATGGAAAATCTCGACACGTCAGAGAAAAGAACGCTCTGTTCCACTACTGCCTCATCCAGCCATGCAGACCACGCTCAAGTAGACGGCCTCATCCAGCCATGCAGACCACGCTCAAGTAGACGGCCTCATCCAACCATGCAGACCACGCTCAAGTAGACGGCCTCATCCAGCCATGCATACCACGCTCAAGTAGACGGCCTCATCCAACCCTGCAGACCACGCTCAAGTAGACGGCCTCATCCAGCCATGCAGACCACGCTCAAGTAGACGGCCTCATCCAGCCATGTATACCACGCTCAAGTAGACGGCCTCATCCAGCCATGCATACCACGCTCAAGTAGACGGCCTCATCCAGCCATACATACCACGCTCAAGTAGACGGCATCATCCAACCCTGCAGACCACGCTCAAGTAGACGGCCTCATCCAGCCATGCAGACCACGCTCAAGTAGACGGCCTCATCCAGCCATGCATACCACGCTCAAGTAGACGGCCTCATCCAGCCATGCATACCACGCTCAAGTAGACGGCCTCATCCAACCATGCATACCACGCTCAAGTAGCAACCTCATCCAACCATGCATACCACGCTCAAGTAGACGGCCTCGTCCAGCCATGCATACCACGCTCAAGTAGACGGCCTCATCCAACCATGCAGACCACGCTCAAGTAGACGGCCTCATCCAACCATGCATACCACGCTCAAGTAGACGGCCTCATCCAGCCATGCATACCACGCTCAAGTAGACGGCCTCATCCAGCCATGCATACCACGCTCAAGTAGACGGCCTCATCCAACCATGCAGACCACACTCAAGTAGACGGCCTCATCCAGCCATGCATACCATGCTCAAGTAGACGGCCTCATCCAACCCTGCAGACCACGCTCAAGTAGACGGCCTCATCCAGACATGCAGACCACGCTCAAGTAGACGGCCTCATCCAACCATGCAGACCACGCTCAAGTAGACGACCTCATCCAACCATGTAGACCACGCTCAAGTAGACGGCGTCATCCAGCCATGCATACCACGCTCAAGTAGACGGCCTCATCCAACCCTCCAGACCACGCTCAAGTAGACGGCCTCATCCAGCCATGCAGACCACGCTCAAGTAGACGGCCTCATCCAACCATGCAGACCACACTCAAGTAGACGGCCTCATCCAACCATGCAGACCACGCTCAAGTAGACGGCCTCATCCAACCATGCAGACCATGCTCAAGTAGACGGTCTCATCCACCCATGCAGACCACGCTCAAGTAGACGGCCTCATCCAACCATGCAGACCACGCTCAAGTAGACGGTCTCATCCACCCATGCAGACCACACCCAAGTAGACGGGCACGTGGAATTTGACTTTCGCAATAAGTCCGCGCGAAAGTTACAATTGGTTTTATCTAGCAGTCAATCAATACATGTTTTCATGTTTGCTGACTAATAAAATGTATGTATAAGTATTTGTTAAATTTGAAATTACTTCCAACAGCTTTGAGCAAATGTCCACATGTTGAACATTTACATTTCCTTAATATTGATACATGTTGACAATTAGCTAACTCGTACATAAATGTGGAGTATATTCTACTGAAACCGCGTAACTTTTCATAAACAAACTTCCTAATGTATCAAAATCCTTTTCTATTATATGAAACACTCGTTCTTGATCAGTGCACGCCATTGTCTACCATGGGTATGGTAGATACGGGTAGATACGTGTCTTCCCTTCAATGCACGTCATACCTTTCTTTTGTTTTATCAAATGTCAGTTTTAAACAAAAGTGTTTCTGTCTAGTATATGCACTGGTTATTAAAAGCCTGTATATGCAACATTGTCCGAGTGATCATTTTATATCTGGGATATATCTGAAGGACATTAAATGACTGATAATTAAGCTATCGGAGATTTAAAGCAATTGTAAACAACTGCAGTATTATAATTGAAAACACTGGAACGGCATACTTTAATTTGTTAACTAGATAAATAGTTTGTTTTCCTGTCGAGCGTCTAGATGTTTCTGGAACGATATATTGTGTAATTTACAGTGAATGCAAAATTGTGAAGAGAAACTTCACGAATATTATTAGAACTATTGAACAAAGTGTACATATTTCGCCATGGGTGAATCTAACAATATAGTGATACAAAGGGAAGTTAACCAAAACTTGTCGGTTGCGACACACCAAGCATTTGCTCTAACAAATGAAGAGATGGAATTCAATGCTCAGAAACTAATGTTGGCAAACCGGAGCAACAGAAGAAGGAACGTTTCGGAGAAGAAAGAACAGCAAAGGGATACGTTAGAGTGGGTACACAGAACAACCGCTGATAATATCATGGAAATCGGCTCATCGGATAAAAATAGGGGTTCTGACATGTGGGCACATAATGTTAACAAAGATAATTTGATGACAACGCAACAAAACAATAAAAACAGTTCAGATAGCCTGGAAACGATTAGAGAAAATATCAGAAACAGTCAAGAAACATTGAAAGGGAGAAGTAGTGAAAGTTTTACTATTGAAGAGGCCTATTTGAGGAACAGAAGTAACAGCATTGATTCTCTTAAACAACGTGTGGCAGCTGAACCAGTGTCAGTTCAAGAAGGGACTGTCAAGAGAAGCAGTATAGAATTGAACAAACAAAGAAGGAAGGATAGTGTAGACTCGCTGAATGAAAGTAACTATGACTTATCTCGATCATACATGCATGCATCGATGAAGGACCCTCACACAGCGGCCATCGACTTGTCAAATAATTGTAGACAGTTTTATTTTAATCATCTTAAGACAGCAGAATCAATTAAACAATCAGTACGAGCAGCCAAACACAACAGAGCCAGGGAGAAAATGGAAGGAAAACCAAGTTCGAGTATTGACAATGCTATGGACAGGCTGCGTTCTGAAATGGTGAGTACGACACTCATTTTAATTGCCTATGACTATGTTTAAGATTCCGAATACATACCAACAGAATTTAATCATAACAAAGAAAATGCAACATATTTACTGGTTGTGGTTAAACGAGACTTTTACCATAAACTTCTGTGTTTCGGGTCTCCCTATTATCTTGGTCGTGTCTCACAAATTATAAAAACTATCTCGAATTTGTTACAGACTTCATACTTTCTTCTGTGGTCCGCCCTGTTAGCTCAGATTGTAGAGCGACGGGCTGTCACCTGGGAGGGTTGAGTTCCATTCCCGGGGGGGGGGGACCGATCATGCCTTTGACATTTGGCTTCGGTCGTTGAAATTTGTGCTGGTAGAGGTCAACTCACCGCCATGTATAGCTGAACAATGTAGAAATATAGCATTAAACCGAAAAGATACAAAACCACATAAAACAAATGTTTCTTTGTTTGAGTCACGTTCACCGTCATCTGCCGGTGGTTCTGTATTGAAGGACTTAGATTCATTGATGTGAATAGTAAGGAAGAGATTATGACATCATGGCTTCTATGATACTAGCATGTAATACTCATACTATTTAAACCTACTTTGCGTGCTGAATTTCAATAAAATTTGGAGTTCGTCAATCACCAGAGAGTCTTCCAGTTCACAGAAGCCAAGTTTAGCATCGACAGTCCCTTACTTTCAGTAATAAAAAAATAATGATTGCATTAGCTAAAACTTAAACGTGATACAGATATAATGTTACGAACTATGACTGAGTTTTCTACTTTTGTAGACAATATAACAATATGTTTTACTGTAACTGTTTCAATGATTGACCACATTGTTTTGTATTGTTCTGTTCATTCCAATTGGTAGTGATAACTCCACGAACATTGTTTGAAATTGTCAGGTGTGTAATGATCATTTAAAACTCTAAACAAATTTAAAATGACAACTATTCTAAACAAATGACTAGGCACTCTGAATGTCTGAAACATGATATGAACAAAACATAAAAGTGAACACCGTGTTACAGAGTACAGACACTGTCAACAACTTTCAATGTTTTATGTAGCAATATATACTAGTATGTACAATACAATACAATACAAATAGTTTATTGCATTAAAACATAACATGTTTCATAGCAACATATGTACATAATAACAAAAGACATGGTTTTGTAGGAGCACATGATGTTATACAGTGCATATTCAAATGTTTATATTTCATTACATGTATTAAACAAACAGTTATGGTGATAAATATATTGATTAACAATATGTGTTCAAGTTTCTGACATTAAGGATGTATATGATATACTAGTAGTTAATATATTATCAGTTTCTAACAAGACTAGCATAATAAATGTATTTGGATAAATTAATAAGAACATTTCGAGAGGTAGCTCTCATCAAATTAGTGAATTTCTGTTTCGTTGGCCACGTATAATAATAACGTTTAATATAGTTTGATCTTAAGTAAGCGTATTTGCGTACTATATACTATTTTGTAAGAAACATTCCTTTGTAAATATTCATGCAAATGCCACTAGAATAATGCAATGTAAATTTAGAAATTCTCATAAAATACGGGAATGCGTATTCGTTGCTATTATCATTATCATTTATTTGTTTGTTCACATTCGCATGTTCAGTTTGAAGATTTTGCTCATTTTAAGTTCTTGTGATGTTCATTTTCAGGCTGACTTGATGGACCAGGATCTATCATTGATGTCACAGCTCCTGAAACTGAATGACAAAATCGAAGAAGTCAAAAATCACGTATGGTACGGAAAGAACAATGAAGCGTTCAGTCAAAGTTCTTGTTACCTTAGCAATAGTGAAATATCCGATTCCGAAGTCGAGGACAATGACGACAGTGGGGTTGATCGGTCCCATTCGACGCGAAGTTTTGCGAGACAATCTATCGAATGTCCGGAATCGGAATCGGAAGAGAACCAATTGGTACTAAGAAGAATAACGCCCGCAAACAGTGATATCATTATATACAGGAAGAAAGCGCGGAAGGGTAAAAGACGCCGACTGACCAATCAGTCAAGATCTGGAACAGACGATGACGACACTGCAGCAGAATCGGATACAAGTGACACCGGCTCACATTCAGACACAGAAAGTACTCTCAGTTATAACAGTGATAATCAAGAGAACGGTGAAGAAGTTTTTGATGGTGAAACAAAATTAGATAAATCTCTTGACACTGAGACCGAGCCGCCTAAACAAGTGGAAGGTGGTGTTTCCCAAAATAGACGATTTTTGAGTTTTCTCAAGAAAAATGGGAACACCGCGTTACCAGGGAAAAATCCACTATTGACAATGCAAGGACATAATATTCCGTTGGACAAGTATTTTGTTCCACAAGGTTTGGTTTATCTGAAACATTCAAACAGCGATAACGTGTTTTGTCAGTTTTCAAACTGATTTGTTGACCATCTTACATTGTTTTTACTTGGTGTTAACTTTAAAAGTTTGCCACGTCACTTCCGTTATATAATTGTACAAAACTGATACACGTCACTTCCGTTATATAATTGTACAAAACTGATGCACGTCACTTCCGTTATATAATTGTACAAAACTGATACAAGAAATAAAACCGTTCATGAAAATTATTTTATTTTTTGTTATTTGAAACGTGTCTTGTCCATTGTTCGAAGGTTTCACAACTTGCAAGTAAAGAACAACCGATCGATTGGTGGGAGACACACATTTATATGTATTCAGTTTTAGATATGTGTTTAATACAGAATACTTGAACAAGTAAAACATAAATACACGAAGCCAAGATTATAGTGATTAAATATCATTTCACCATTTCAATGCTTGAACAGTGACCTTATATTAGGTGTATTGGCGATGGCTGTTTATACGTGAACCCAAATACCAACAGGATGTTACTACCTAGCAAAATGAACCAAAATATTAAGATATGTTTATAGGTCAATGGAATATGTGCGAGTAGTGAAACATACACAGTGTCCTTATCCTTTACAGATGTACCGGTATAAAGAGTTCGAGCTTCTCCCTACTCAAGTTACCCCCCCCCCCCCCCCGCCGCTAATCTGCAATAGAGTTCATATTACCCCGGGGTTTACCTGAATCCGATTTTATATTTTATGATTTCTACCTGGCTATAATGGAAAACATAGTTGCTCTGTACATTATAATCGGTTAAATTTTATCTCTTCGTCATCTCTGTACCTCTGAGTTTGTAAGAGTTCCTTCCCTTTTCATATATAAATACACACGTATGCATTCACTACTATATGTTCTTAGTGGCTTTTATAAAATAGTTAGAACATATTGATTGTCATTCTGTATTATTCTATAGCTAAGAACAGTAACATAACATCATGTAACATGGTGTCAGAAGTTCACAGCTTGAGTTACGTGTACACGGACATACAACAGATATACATGTACATATGTTGTACACGACTTAATCTCAACTATCTGTAAGCATATGCCGACACTGTAGGTTTAATACGTGTTTACTTGTAAGTCAAATTGATACAAGTGAAGTTGAAGACCACAGTGTTGAGCGAACATACCACACGACAGGTAGAATTTCTTTCTTTTATATTGATATTAGTTCTTCCTTAGTTTAAGCCGTAACCATTCGCGTAAACGATTGCATTTTTAAGCACGACCGAATTAAAACGAGAAACGACTATCATTGTTAAACCTCTACAACTATTTTGCAAGTTATCTCCCTTCATTTTACAGAAGTATGGTGCAGTGTAAATGCCAATTTGAAGGTTATTTAATATCGTTATGTATACATTTATTATGATGTCATGTTAATTTCTTTGTTGTGGTGCGATGCAAGGACATACCAATTTTAATCATATGATGATGATGAAAACATTTGGTCCCTTCGAGTACTAGCTTGCATACAGCGATATAAATAAGTACATGTTATATTTGTAGCTGTAATATTGCATAATGCAAAATCGCCATTTTAAGTTAGGAACTGTTAAGTTTACTCATTTTGTATCGTCATCAAGATGACTTCGCAGATAGTTGATGCCTATTTATTGAATACAGTTAACGCAACTAGTACTAAATTTACATATTTGTCTTAGAATGGGAACACGAAAACTCCACGTTGACGACGGCGTCGGGAACACATACAATCTGATTGACGTGGACGGAATTCTGTTCCCCGATTATTTCACCGACGATCCGGTACAACGTTTGAAAGATGTTCTTGAACTACCCGGACGTGATGATGACGTCGTTATAGTCGCATACCCGAAAGCAGGTTATTTTTCAAGTTTTATAAATTCACAAGATGAAAGAGTTAAATGTAGAAACAAATATGTTATGGGTGTATAGATGAGTTTTCAAGATATCCACATAGAAACATAATACGTCGATCAGACGTCAATGCACATACAGGAACACAGCTTTATCTTTGACACAACGCTCGTACTGAATTATAACGTATCCAAGGATTCGGACATCTAACATCACTGCTTTAACGAAGGCCAGTTGGTCTTTTTATACACTCAAATGTTTTTTATAACTGGTCACTATTACATTGACAAATTAATCAAAAGAAATGATCAAACTGACATTTTGTTGTACTTCGTAACGGCTCTTATAGCAGTCTTAACAACCAAAATGTTGACATGGACAACCGCATCACAGTCATCGACAAGTTAAGTGTTTAATGAAGAACATAAATTCATTAGCAATACTTCACTAACCATACAAACATAGGATGAGACATTAGAGAAGTGGGTGAGCGTATACAGCAAGCTGTGAGAACATTCAATACTTTTAGGTCGTAGACTTCTCTCAATTTGTATTCTTGGATTTCTGTTAAACACAACCAAAGTCAGTACCACGTTAAGCTTATATATGTGTGCATCGTGAGTTTAATTGTGAAACACTAAATGTAGCATTCAAGTAGTAAATTACAGGAAAACCTCGCTAACAATTGTCAGTTCTACATACAGTGAATGTTTTCTGTTTATCTGTTCGTGTCGGAATATATCTCGCTTACGTCAACATCAAGCTGAATTACGTAACAAACTTAACATAGAATTCATATCGTAAACCATTAATCGATATACGATTAATTTTCCATCAATCAAATTTTGTTATAAATGTATCCTTTTGATTTATTATTCCCTTCAAGCAAGCGAGTAAACTGCTTTTGAAATTATTATTTACTAACTCTACATTGTATAACTGGAAGATAGGAAATTGTTCTTTGGATATTTGATTAATGTAACTGTAAAGTGCATAAATAAATATAAACTTATAAATACATGTTGTAGTAAGTTTCACATGCACTGATTTGTTGTTTCTATGTGAAAGTCGTCACAGGAGATCGTCACGAGTTCTCTTGTTTTATCCCTTCTTGAGTTATCTCCCTTTATCTCTTCTATAGTATATGTATATATAGAAGACGCTATGCGCACGAACAAATTTGCATACTACATTAGAAAAAAACATGGTTTGAGTCATATGTACTTGATCAGATAAGCAATAACTCGATGGCTTGATCATTTCGCAGTCTTTACGAGTATTGCTGTTATGAAGAGTTATTTTTGCTTCCTGTTGATCGTCCTGCACAGTCAGTCTCTATTATAGGTACACACTGGGTTTGGGAAATGACCAATATGTTGCTACGTGGCTCAGCTGAATATCACCCTGCCATGAAGGAAGCTCAGATGATCGAACTATCTGGTACTACAAACATCGATAAAGTCACTTCACCGAGAGTATTCAATACGCACCTGCCATTTAATAAATTACCGACTGATATGATCAAAAGGTAATTAACTGAAGTTAGAAAGGTTGAATCTTAACATTGAAACAATTTGCATAACATATGCATAACATACAAGTGCTAAGTCATTATCTATATACATAATTCATCATACCGATCAAATATAAATCCTTGATGGTGTTGACTGGAGTACATGTTACTATGTTTAACTTTGTTATTGAGCTCGACCATGTATTAAAATAATGAAGAAATGTATGGTCTTACAACTGTCGTAATTAGCTAATGGTTGTGGAGCGTTTATCCTGCATGCATGGATACCAATATATAATCACTGGTTGTTTTATGCAAGATAGAACAAGACATATTTTATTTAACACCTGCATGACAAATAGTAACGCTACGTAGGCTCAGACAACACACGAACTTGTATTGCTTTCCGCTTCATGTAGTCTGACGAACTTGTGCCCTGACGCTCTTTCCATGCGGTATCATGCTGCCACTGTACATCTCTTTCCATGCGGTATCACGCTGCCACTGTACATCTCTTTCCATGCGGTATCACGCTGCCACTGTACATCTCTTTCCATGCGGTATCATGCTGCCACTGTACATCTCTTTCCATGCGGTATCATGCTGCCACTGTACATCTCTTTCCATGCGGTATCATGCTGCCACTGTACATCTCTTTCCATGCGGTATCATGCTGCCATTGTACATCTGTACATACATCAAACAATTAACTATCCTGCACTTCATGTATGCGGATTGAATTCGGAAGAATACAGTTGTACTGAGATACATAAACTCGTTGTATGGACAGGTTCACGCTGCCGACATACCCTGTGGAGTATATGTTCTCTCTATGGTAACATGTGTAGTGTGAAACGCCTTGCTTCAGATTCTAGAATCGGTTTGAGGACAAGAATAAAATCAGTACTACAAGTTGTTAGCACTCTCCCGGTGAATTCATCTTGTTGCTGTACAAATACACGAACTTGAACATGCGTGGCATGTCCTTACACTGTGTTTATATCATCTCTGATATTGTTTTACGAAGTATTGAAATAGGTGCACGTGTAATAATATGTTTAAAAGTGGTAAAATATCGATGATAAGACCACCAGGGATAATTAAACTATTGTTCTCTTTACAGAAAATGCAAGCTTATCTATGTGACAAGAAACCCGAAAGACATGGCTGTCTCCAGGTATTGTCATAACACAAAGGGTGGTGTTGGTTACACAGGAACATTCTCGGACTACCTACCATTGTACGCGAAAGGACAAGGTCAGTGACATACATCCACCAGCTTCCTGTTCAAAATAAGATTGATTATTTTATCACATAACATACGGCGAGGAAGTGGTTATAACATATGCATTATTCCTTGTAATCCATCAATGGATGAGTTATACAAATTAGGGCCGCATCACAATACGTGTTGCCAGAAACCTAAATAAACCTGGCCGACTTTCGCGTATGGCTGGGATGCATGCTGCTCGATTGTAAATCGCCTGACCCTTGATACGATGGTCGACAGTTCAAATCCCGAATGAATAACGAACTTTTTAATCTCAGTGTTTGGAGTGAAAGCTGGTCAGTAACCCAGGAAGCAGTCAACGAGAGGAAATTATATTAGGTACACACTTGTTCAATAAATACTTTTTAACTACATTTGTATATTTTTTTTCGGAAGAGTTTCTGTTATTATACATGGTTGAAGTTTTCTAGAATACCTATTTTGTTTTCCTTTGTAACGTTTTTACTGATCACTATTGTGTATGCTTCAATAATGGATTGCCAATCCTAACTGTCTGTGTACATTATAGTGGCATTTGGATCCTGGTCTGATTACACTGTCGACTGGAATACAACAATTAACGAGGACCCTGATTATCCGATACACACAGTGATTTATGAACAAATGAAACGGGTATGTTTTTTATTTTGTTTGTACTACATATGTATAAACTTCGTCAAAGACAACACGGCATTAAAACACATAACATACATCTGTATTAATCATTTACATGCAGTTTCACAAAAAACGTGGTAACACATATGACTTCTTTGCAGATATTTTTAAACATTTCTCATGGACTAATTCATTTATTCGAATTGAATGTGTTTTTTTATATTAAAGCCGAATGAGATTGTTTGATAAAAGTATTCTTGTATTTAAGGACACGGTAAATGAAGTGAGTAGGTTGGCTTCCTTCCTCGGTACCAAGACAGACCCGTCGTTCATTCAGGATGTATGTGATAAATGCAGTTTTACAAGCCTAAAAGATAGCTACATGAAATCTAAACAACTCCATGTTTTTGAAGACAATCACAGTCCACAAGCATATGCTTTTAGAAAAGGTAAGTACACTGCAACCTGTCCAGAGCAACACACTTTTGACGATGCCCTTTGAATGTACTATAGAATGGATAAAGGGAGAGAACCCATGTCAATCTCCTGTGGTTTCAATACAAGACACAGACGTTGCCGGGTTGTCGGGTAACGAGTCAAACGAGATTTGTCTCGTTCCGAGTTCAGCTCCAATGAGATTTAAAATGACAATGGAAATAAGCCTGACGTGAAGTTCGGTAATACCGCTGACCCACTGTTGAGTCATTTCATTGACTGCATACTGAAAATGATCGTTTAAAATGTCACGATTGTTTGTTGAAATAACACTGGAACAGCTAATCATGAATAAATTCGACAAATACAATTTCATGCAAATTAAAAGAACATTCAAAGATTTGTCTGATTTTTGACATCCAGAGCAACTTCATTTGTCTCTTGATATTCCTTTCACTACAAACACGGCAGTATTCTGGATATCTTACAGCTTGTCTGGGTTTATTAGAAAATTCACAAATGGGTACAAATTTACATACATAGTACACATGTATCAGATCATAAAGAAGTATTCTCTCAGCTTGACACAAGTTGCATACATCTGACCTACGCATGTTTACATTGCAGGCGAGATAGGGGACTGGAAGAATTGGTTCACTGTAGCACAGAGTGAAATGTTCGACGCAGAAGTGATCAAGAAAATGCCTGAGTTAGCAAAAAGATTTGTTTATGAGTAAATTGTATTGTCATAAAAGAAGAATAAATCGCTCACTTCTAGCTTGTTGTTTCACTGATTTTTCACGAGTTGAGTGAACAAATTTATGAATATTACTGTATTTTAATATCTTCTGTTATAATCATAAACATATCGTTCTAAACATGATATAAAGTGTTACTGACAAGGTGTTCATGTGATATATTACGTGTTTTAAAAATGAACGGAAACTCCTTAAAAAATAATGCATCGAATCAATAGAAGTTATTTTACATATTTATAACATTTTTCGAAATTATGACGTCAGAAAGAGAGCCAGTCCACGAACTTTTTGGACAGCCGCCGTATTTACCTCGTTTTGAAACAGTATTAATTTACAACAAATACATCGTCCAGTAGACTGTGTGTCACTAAAACATTATTGATATCTAGTCCAGCCACGGACGTCACATATCTATACTGTCGTTGCACAACTCTTACGAAGACGTGTATACAAGTCGGAGTACAGAGACACGTATGCGGGGTTAATTCATGTATACACTGATACAGCTTCTTTCGTATATAATGTTACTGACATAAGTTATCTTCACCTACCGTCGTGATAAGATAGCGGGGTATTTACCACCGATGTGTAAACAGTAGCGTCCCTTTGATTGGTTTTGCCTATGCAAACTTAGTGAACATTATTAGATATGTAACTATTAAACTAGTATCAATCTAATTATCGAAATACGGACAGAAATGGAAACCACCTTGAATCTACATATGCGCAGTATTCAAAATATTATGATGTAAGCGGTATGTATATACATGTACAACACATCAGATACATTGTGTCAACCGCAACAATTAGATGGGTACATTTGTACTGATAACATATTGCTGTGATTAGGAGTACTTATCAAAAATTATTGTACAGTTTATTTTATCAAGATTAATTTGGTCAATGGTTTATCTTTTTGTGTATGTGTATACTTACTTCGGGGTGAATGCGAAAGTGGCATATTAGCATATTACTTTACTTATTTTTCATGAAATGTACTATTGATATCTCACAGTTCAGTTTTACGCTTCAACAGTAATGTTCATATTCTTACAAACTGCAAACATCTGAACAAGGCTTTGCAAGAAGTGCTAATCACATCGTTTTAATACGTTGCTCCCTTCCAAGGGACAGAATGTGATAGCTGCCTTATGAACATATAACTCGATTTATCAGCGATATATGAGCAACAATGGTTTTAACGACTCAACATTTGACATCTGATGTAACATCCGTACTTGGTAGCTCCAATCCAGCGTCAGACAGTGAGACCACAACATCTGTCCGTGTTGCAGCCACTGGAAGCACACTGGCTCATACATCATGGTCTTCGACAGGAAGTATTCTGACGTCAGGACGGAGTGTGATCGGTGCAGGATCTACAATCACTGCAGAAATAACAACAGTTCAAGCAGTAGTACAAGGTAAGAGAAGCATGTACGATGTGCTGTATTTAACGAGTATGGATATTGTACTTCCACGATATTAGCATCGCTGTACGATTTCCAATCTTTTATATTTTTCAGAAAACGTCACATGTGACATCACCACATACTTACAGTAAGCAATATTTGCCCTATATGCCATATGGAGTAAATATTGTTTCCTGCTTGCAAATAGTGACATCACATGTTGCGTTTTCTTGAAATGACGTCACTTACAGAAGAGGTTGTAAATCCCTAGCATCGTCGAATATGATTGTGTGATACGGTATGGCATAATGCATCGTCAAAGATACACCGCTTCCTATCAAGCGCCTAAAGTACGAGATTATGCCTATTTTTGTTCCGTTGTTACCTTAACACAAATGAATATTATACTGCATATAGTTAAAACGCCAATAAATATGCATTATCAAAGAATTCACTGACAATACACTCTTCTATATTTGTTGAAAAGTGAACTTTGTAAGATCTTTGAATTAAAAAAAATCCAGCTTTTTAACGAGCGGATATTCGTAGATATTTGGATGATAGACAGGGTTTTTTGAATCAGTAATACATTACAATTGTTCCTATACTAGATGTGTTAGCCAATGTAGCAAGAACACTGAATGGCGCTTGTTCTTGATTAAGTTACGTTCAGATATGCCAGATACATTACATATTCTTCAAGACAAATTCCATGTCGATAAAAAATATTCTACATGTATTTATGTAATCAGAGACGATTCCAGTAGTCAACCTTTTCGTTTAGATATTTTTTATTAATGTGTGCATACAATTTGTTGTGCATTATACGCATCATTATTAATCAAATATTTGATATTGGTTTTAATATTAAATATTGCCCCAGATGATATGAGAGAAAACCAGGGCTAATGCGGGAAATGAGATACTACATGTATTTGAGATTCAAGCCGTTTGATTTGTTGATTTGTTGAGAAGCATGGCCTATACGCAAAACAGGGTCAATATCAAATTGAAACCGTTTGATTGGCTGAGAAAACAGTGCCAACACGAGAATGACGTTTTGTGAATAAAAATGTAACTTCCAGTTTATTAAGGTTGTTAAAGGTAAACTAGCAAGATGCTGAAAAATTAATATTAAGTTCATAATTTAATGTTTAGTGTAAATAAAATGTACAATGTTGTATAGTTAATTAATAAAGCTTACTGGCTTTTTTATTTGGCCTCGGACAATCCTAAATAACAAGGCCAAATGTTGAAATAACTATAACTAAACACTTCATTCACAGAAGCTGGACTAGCTCCCGGAGCGATTGCAGGAATCGTGTTGGCCATATTGTTCCTTGTTGGCACTGTTGTAGTGGTTTTAATTTTCTTCTGGCGGCGTCGAAGGTTTGTGCCTATAAACATTGACATTAGCAGTTACCACGGCGTCTGGGTATTCATTGATTGTTACTGTTTCTTATATTGTAATACGTTGATTAGTTCTGGACATTTATATTTTGTTTCAACCGCTTGAATTTCGTAATTTCTACCTTAATTATGACTTTCCTTCTTTTAATATTCCGAATATTCTTCAGTATGTTTGCGTGTATGAGTTGTTTTGCCATAACAAATTGTAAACGGCTAATTGCTATTTATTTCCGAATTGCCAATCAATTCATTTATGTATATATAAAATGTACATTGTATGTGTGTAGTAACATCATTTGTATATCAACATGTAATATGTCCCATCAGTAAGCAACATGTCGAGTTAAAAGTTGGCTCTGTATGGTTTAGGGAATGAATGAAAAATAGCGAATGCCCAAGCCAAAATAAACTACATGTAGCAAAGTTTTAGTTTGGTAGTCATGTAGAGTGCAATCTCAAAATTGATACGGTTGTTGTAGAGAGGTTATTACTTAAGAGAATGTCACCCTGGAACGGTTGTCCTGTAACTACAATCGTCACTCACAAAAACTACAATCGTTAATCACAAAGACTACAATTAATGCTCACGCAAACTACAAGTGATACTTGAACGCAAACTACAATTGATGCTCAGAAAAACTACAATTGATGCTCACACAAACTACAATTGATGCTCAGAAAAACTACAATTGATGCTCAGAAAAACTACAATTGATGCTCACACAAACTACAATTGATACTTGAACACAAACTACAATTGATGTTTATAAAAAGCTATAAATGGTGCTCATAAAAACTACAATTGGTGTTAATTAAACTACACTTGGTGCTCATAAACTACAATTTGTGCTCATAAAACTACAAACGGTGCTCATAAAAACTACAAGGGTTGCTCATAAAACTACAAACGTTTCTCATAAAGTTACAAGTGTTGCTCATAAAACTACAACTAGTGCTAATAAAAACTACAATTGGTGCCCATAAATCAACATTGTTTTCTCCGCAGGTCAAGACATGATCATGTTGTTCGAGTCTGGCACGAGCTTAGTGTTCATGCCGTACCAAACCTGACCAAACCACGCACACAATGGCACGAGAATGAATCAGAGTGGGCGGATGGAGAATGTAGTCAGTATTGTTTCATTGTTCCATAGTTTGTTAACCTTATACTGATCAGTACATGCGCGTTGCTGTGAGATTTCCAACCTCTTCTGTAAGTGACGTCGTTTAAGAAAACTATTCACTATTTGCAAGCAGCAGGAAACAATATTTACTCCATATCGTCACTCCGTTTTCAAATTGCCTAAAACGGCTGTCACTACATGATGACGTCACATGTTACGTTTTCAGGAAATGACGTCACTTATAGAAGAGGTTGGAAATTGTTCTGTGACGCTCACATGCTATCTGTTATTTTTATTTGGATAGCCAGATTAATTTCTGTGTTATAGTGGCATCATTAAATATACAAAAATAATGAAATAACTTCTTGCAATTTTGTCTTAGAAACAGCAGATTCTATGTAAATATTGACCATATATATCGGTTGCTTAGAAATAAATGTTATCTTATTATACATGTACCAGCAGCGAAAACATCTTTGGCATGTTCTGCATAACTTTAAATTGTCAATTTAACAAATTTAGACTTTTCACTTGGAGTGGGTTTTAAAGCTTTGATTTTATTATTGTGTGTTGACATACCGAAGCAGATCTACATAGTCAGCTTTGAGCTCAAAACAGGAAACTGATTGCAAACGCTTCACGGCCTGTAAACCAATCGTTTTCAGTACATGGCATGCGAAGGCAATCATGTCGTCGCTAAGGTTAACTGTGACTGAACACAAACAGTTTGATACGGCTAGTTGTCTCTTGTAAGATAGCATACCAAAAATAAAATTCACTTGCAGGCACATCAATGTTGAAATAGAATATTGCAGAAAGATGACAACATCGACACGTTGGTAAGATCAATCATTGCAATTATGTGTTGCATACGCAATAGATTCATCAACACACAGCTGATAAATTCAACCTTGTCGATGTTTATATTGTATTACAGGTGATTTCAATCCTGATCTGGAACTACAGCCCGCTAACATATTCCGAGACTCGTCTGCCTTTGTGAATAGTGATGATGACAGTTCTGTGTTTACTGATTCCATACAACTGCCTGCCACGCTTCATCCTGATAAAGAAACCGTGGTATTCGATTCCAAAAATAAGTCATTTCAAATTCAAAACAATGATGAAACAAATATGCCCACTGCAATAGATGACAAGAATACTGACAATGATGAGAAAGCTCATGCTACTTCACCAGAACCTGATGGTGCAGGAAATATACAGTATGCTGCCATTCAAAAGATCTCTAGCTCGTTTCAAGTTGTCGACGAGGTAGATCGAGTTAATACTCATGTTGACGACGTTGCTGGCGACGAATCTAATAACAATGAATGTGACGAATCTAAACCACATGCAGAAGGCACTGAAACCACTATGATTGAAAGTGCTAATGGTGAGCTAGAAGAAACAGCAGGGGATGTGTACACCAATGTCGAAATAATACGACGAGTACAGAGTGTACATTCATCTAATGAAAACAATAATGAGAATGCCGTTCAAGTACCTAAAAGGACTCTTAGTGAGACCCGAGTATCTGGACCTAAGCCACCTGTACCAATCCCAAGGGACTCTAAAAAGAAAAGGTTTGACAGTTACGATTATCCTCCACAAAGAGCTCTGACTGACAACCAAGTGAACAAGTTTATGAGCGCCGAGTTACCTCCGGGTTATGACCATGTTGATGAAGCCACTTTTATTGCAAATAGAGAGAGCCGAACTACCAAAGATACCACAGACGACATTTATGATGTACCGCAGAAGAGAGATAGTGAAAATGATAATGAAGACGATGAAATAGAGCAAGTTAATTCAAAATCAGCAGATGACATCTATGATGTTCCCCCAAGGAGAGGTCGTGAAACTGATGAAGAAGACGACGAAATAGATGTTTAGTTGAAACTCGAATTATGAACGGTGATAAGCATAGTAAAGCATGGTATGGTAGTCTACAAGGCAGAAGTGTTACATGTACATCTCTACAATTCCATTTTAGTTCGAATGTTTTATACTCGGACATAAAGCCGAGACATATATAATTGTATGTTGTGTTTTATAAGTCTCAATGTACGACCAGCACTATTTCTATTCATAACAATACCGGTGTTAATATTAAAGAAAGTTGTAAAGCTCGCTTGCATTTTAAATAGAGATGTCAGTGGGTAACTGATTACCCCGTTCATCATTCGAAATTGTGAGTGTCGGTTAAAGCAATAAAAATGATAATTGAAAAATATTTGCCATTTACATGGGTTTGAAATTTTCTGGAATAAAGTCGATTTTCAAACATATTTATCAAATTTCATTTACAAATTAGACCTTTTATAATTCAGTGACGAGACAGTTTATTTGAATTAAAAAGTCAAAACCGATTAAGTGTGAGAGGAAAGAAGAAGGAAATAGTTATCTAATATATGATATGCGGCTGATTTTATATGATTCATGTACTTGTATGTATGTGTAAGTGTCGCGCATTACTTTATAACGGAATAAATACAGTTTTAGTTTAACAGTACCTAAATATAAGACAATCCATGAGTTTGTAACAGTGTTACGCGGTACATCTTTGTTTCAAGTAAATCACAAATATAGTCGTACATAATTATAAGCCTGTCATTTATGAATATTCGTACGAGTTCGTAAATTACCAGAGCGGTCCGAGCACGAGAGCGACATGATGTATAAAAGAATCACGTGCCAGCTCGACATGAACGACTACTGTGTATCAAGTGGCGAAAATGTTGTCTATAGAAACAATTTGAGCCGTGAGCTATAACCTATCAGGCGAGTCCATTTGAACGTGTGAACTAAAATATCTTACGTTTACCAGTCATTTACAATCGATTGGCGATTTAATGCAGTTAGCGAGGTACAAAAACTGTAACCCGGAATGTGTTTGTTCAGTCCCCAAACAATTGCCCTTTTTGAACAAATAGAAGATTCTTTTTCTGATTATTGAAGGGAACATTAGATTTATATTATTCGCAAACCGGTTATTTATTCAATGCATAATGCTTTATTTCATTTGTTTTAATTTTCCCGCTGTTATGTTTCGTGATTTTATATTTATTAATAATTAAGGTTCATCGAATAACATATACAAATAAATTCGATTGTGACATCTTTTCTTTATACAATCTTACTATACACACATATGTCGTTGTCATATCCATGTATCAGTGCTTTGTTGCTCAATTTTACTGCCGAATTTCGGCTGTTTCCGCCAGCAAAATAGACTCCATTTTCTCCCAAAAAGTGTCCGTTTTCCCCAAAAGGTAATTTTTTTTATTTTCTGAAATTTTTACCATCCTGAAAAGAGCACTTTGAGATGAAAGAGGGAAACTAATAGTACATTCGTTGTCATGTACTAGTACAGTTTAATGTTTACATGTTTTTTGTCTGCAATTAAATAACCCGAACTTACCCCGATCTCACAGAAGTGCTTATGTGGGGCGCTTTACTGTCGCGACCATTCACACAAACATTTTTCTGTTAATTAAGCATCATTGTTTGCTAAATAGTTAAACCCTTACCTACCTTTATCAAGAATGATTGACAATTCTGTTAAAGGTACAGTCAAGGCTCAATGCACGAATGTTTTTCCTGTTTATACTTTTGCTCATAAAGTGTGTTTTCATTACATATATTATGAAACGCCAACATAGATTGGGGCACCTAAGTTAGTTCTTTAGCTATTAAAACTTCCTTTAATATATTGTACCATGTACAATTGTATATTATTGTGAATTTATATCATATATTAAACATGAAACTGATGCTTATCGTAGTTGGTCGTGTTGTTTGTTATGAATTTACTGACAATGTGTATCTTGATTATTGAATGACGCTTCATAAAAAAAACATATTTTAGCGTCGCACATACACGGGAGATTACTCGTGCTGACTTATAATACGAGTAGAAATATAACACCCGGATTGGATGCCACGTTTGAACAGGAGATAATATCAAACAGCTGTAAATTCCAACGACTTCTCGTGTTGGTATCATGTTTTAAGCCAGTCTGTTGCAGCACGTGGGATATGGAAAGCAAATGTTTTCTCGGATGTTTATTGTGGTTGGTATAGTCGGGTCATGCTAAACACATTATATATATATCAAAATGTAGCAAAGTCAGTCTAATATCTAACGAAGTCAGCTTAAGAATACGTATGTTTTATTAATTGAATATTGCTTATAAGTATTTATAAACTGATTTTCTTAATGATGAGGCTGACTTTGCTACATTTTGCCTGCCTTTACTAGACTTTGCATCATACGACGATACAGATTTGTCATTCAAATATGCCAGAATTTCTGCCACAATAAGCTGTTAATATAACAAAGATACGTTCCATTAATTAAATATTACTTATAAGTATTTATAAACTGATTTTGTTAAACATTAGCCTGGCATTGCTAGACTTTGTAGTGTTTAGTAGGACCGGGTATAGTCAGATCACCATGCGGAATGTTATATTTACCTTCTATATACCATTAGAGAAAATAGCAATTTTCACGTTCCTTAAATGATCAGTTAGCTGGCATTAGAGTAACATAATGAATTAAACAAATTGCGCGATACTTCATATGTGTATTTTCATTGAGGGTGGGGTTTCATGACAAGTGAGGACGAACTTTTTTAAGTTATTTTAATGTTACTCCAATACCATTCAGGAGCGGATCCAGTATTTGGTCTTAGGGGTTGGGGGCGTTACTTTTTGGTATTTTTTTGGGTTTTGCTCAAGCCTTATAAAACGGCAATGACTGTTTTATTCTTTGTCTTTAAGTTACATAAAACCAATTCAGAATCGCTTATTTGAAAATATAATAATTAAAGATCTCTGTATAGTTTCGTATTTGTACTCAGACATAAATGTAAGGCTGGGGAATATTAGGTGCATCCACCCCCCTTGGATCCACTAATGCCTTTGCAACTAAATAATCATATATAAATACGTTTTCACTTTAAAATTGTCAATACAACCGCCTGATCCGATTTCACGAAAAGAAAGTCTAATGTAAATGGTTAAGAAATAATGACCAATTTGCCGATATTATAAGTTGGTTATGGTTCCAAGGATTTGGAACCACATTATAAATTAACGTACTTTTCCCGTCATCTTTCGCTTATTGCAACTGTGGAAAGCGAACTTCTAAGCATTACATTTTCGAAATTTTATTACTCTGACGCCTGAATCAGTTATCACGAGCCGATTAATATTACGGCGGTAGGATGCTCTTCAATTGTAAACTATGTGATGGAAACCAACGTAAACATTCAGTTTCTTTAGAATAAATTTTGTCACTTTAGATAATTGAAACAGAAGGTAAATATTCTTCGTGCATCTTCTATTTTATTTAAGAATGAGTACAATGTTAATGACCTAGGCAACTGTCATAAGACGTGTTTATATATTAAAGAAGTGTTTCTGAAGTTCAATTAAAATATATATTGTCCAATCACATTAATTTCCTCAAACAACTAGTCCAAAATATTAGACGTTTATACATACCCATTTAACCATTAACATTCATTATTTTGTTATTTTACTTTCACTTTGTATGTAACGTCTAAACGATTAATGAAAATCACCTTTAAAATCTTAATTTTCGATAAAATGTTCTGTAATATTTCCTACACATTTTAGCAAAATAATATATTATACAAAATCAATGTCTAGACGCCTGGAAATAATTTTCGCACATGTCATTCATCCCACTTCAAATGATGCCGGGTTCCGAAATCCGGCTTTTTCACTATTCAAAAATTCCGTCTAATTTTCGATTTGTATATTGACCATGTTAATTAACCCGGTACGTTGCGCAGCCATTACGCTGAATCTCTGTGAAATCTTCACAAGATGGAAACAAAAGCATCATACAATTAGCGCATGGCATTTGGAATTCTTGACCTTATCAGGCGTAGAAAGCATCAATTGTGTATTGGAAATGTATTTTCCCTGCTGGTGTTGTTTGATAGTTCAAAATTAGCGGAAAAAGAGCGACACAAAATCGTGTCGGAAAGTGCTACATGACATTGATTGGAAGCCGATAAGACCCTACATCCCCGAAAAAAATGTCATCCCCGAAAAATGTCAAAATGTGAAATAAGGTATGTAGGGTCTTATTTATAGGACTACTCAAACAACCAGATTTCGACCGGTACCGGAAAATACCAAAACCTAGGTAGCCAGACCAAACTTTCTGCTATGCGCACTCATATTTGTATACATTGGATGCAGAATGGTCAAATGATGTAATCTAGTGAAAAATAGAGATAGGAAATGTAAAACACAAACATTTCCGTAAAGAATGTAAAAATATTGTGTATTTAACTACTTCCAAATATATCCTTCAATAAAATCATTTTTTACATAAAAATGGCTGCACATTCCTGTTGTTTTTATTTCGTCTGCAACTATGCCTATTCCAGGGCCCAAAATCCTGTATCACACGATGCTTGAAGTACAGTACACTACAAAAATATTGTAACACAAATGGTTTGTGTCTTAATTCATAAATTCTCAATATGTGCTAGTTTGGATTTAATTGGCTGTGTATTAAGTGACTGTGTTTCATCTATTTACAGGCCAATGTGTCATCTAGGGTTGCCTACAGAGACTATGACTCATATGATTTAATCAGAGCTCATAATGCTATAATATATAATGAGTTATCAATCAGAAAAGCATCATTGACAAGTTTTATTCATTTGAATTCAAGAAAAAAACTGCACCCTCTAAATATGGTAATTTACTTAGTTAAACAGTCCAGATTGACTGTTAGTTACATTAATGAGTTCGTACAGTTACACATTTTACATGTAGGGCATAAACTTTTGTTGTGTACTGTAGTCAAGGGAAATTACTCCAAAGTGGACGAAAACTGGTCGTGAACATCCAGGTTAACAGAAAATGAGGTCAGCGTAATTAAACGTGTATAATAAACAAACTATGATAGTTAGGTCCTTATTTTTGTTGCATCAATGTGGGATAGGGTTTGTTTAAATCATCAGTATATATAAAAAATGCCGTCGGACGAGTTATGGAATGTGTGATGGGAAAATCACGTTAGGCGGTTGAAAATATGGTTGTGCCAGGATACCTCATTTTTTTACAGTCCTGAATATGGTAATTTGGTGTAATGTTGCACAAACTCCAATAGTTGTATCTGAATATGAATGATACGTGGTAGAATCCAATACCAACTGAAGCAATCTGTTAGATTTACGTAAACAGTCAGCCACAGAAATGCTGTTAATACGCCAAGAACGCCCAGAACTCGTAGACAACTCTCAGACAGGTCTTACTCACACAAGGGCTTCTACAATTTCCCCGAATCCTCGTCATAGATAAGATAAGACCCATGCGAACCATTCCGTGACCGAGACCCGATTCGAAGGTCACTACAGTCCATATTCTTAGCCACTTTTTAGATGAAAAAACCACAGCCTAACTATTTCTATGTAATGAAAAAACATTTTAAATGTTTCGTACAAATATGTTCATCAAATCATTTCAGAAATGCTTTATATCCAAATTTGTTTCATTACAGTGTGATTTTTTTATTTATCAGATCATTGTGTAGTCCAATCCAGTAGAAGTATTCAAGTCGGCATGTTAAATTTCTGACTGCTTCCTGTTCTCAAATTGCAACCATGAAACATCAGATCATAAAATGAGCCATTTAGATAATCTCAATGAGTAAGGCCAATAGATAGTTCCCACATCTACAATATTTACCTCAATTGTTCTGAATTGTCGGCCATTTTTATAGGCAAATTTCCTAAATGTTTATACGGAATATAATGTAAACGATGATAAACTTATCTGAAATAACTTATTCATTATCCTCAGGTGGGCATTTGGCTCAGTAAGTTGAAGAAAATGTGGTTGTCACATGCAAATTCTTGGTAAATTAGTAGAACCAGTGCAGAACTTAGTAAGTGGCTGTGACAAATCAAAATAGTATCTAATCCTGCCCTATTAACTTGCAGAACCCAGACAAGTTTATTAACAGTTAAACTTCGAAACCTCGAACTGCCGTCGGACTAGCAATTAGTTTCAGCCATCTACTGTTTGAGGCATCTACGGTATATGTTTATATGTACGAACACACTGTCCCTGGTACCAGTGTACTATAGCATGCTGAACGCATATCATATATGTGTTGAGATTTCATACTGAACGCACGTTGATCAATATATCAGCATTATTCAAAATTTAATAAGTAAAAAAGAAACGAAAGAAAAACAAAAACAGATTTAAATAAATGATTTGTTTATTCTTAAACACATGAATTGTTTGTCAACCATCAAATAATTATCATGACGTGCGAATAACATGTGTGGCTAATTTTACCTGTCCACAAACAATAGAATATTAAGCAGTCATTAAAAGGTGTGAATTATTGTATTGTTTGACTAATCTAGGTGAACAATGAATGAAATGATAGCTAGGGACCGCAAATCCAGTTCGAGTGTTCGACCTATCTCTGTTCGAGTGATCTACTGTTAGATAATATGAAATAGGAAGGGATTTCGCCGGGACTTAAGAACCTGTACGAGGTATCTACTGAGTTTGATCCAAAACTGTTTGTGGTATCTACTGTGTTCGCGCCAAAACTGTTCGAGGTTTTGAAGTTTTACTGTATGTCAACAACAAACTGGTCGTACTTATTCAGCCATCCAAGAACAGGGAACAGTGAAACATTAAACCAGTGTTGCCTTAAGTGTCCTGTTATTTGGTCTTGTCAAATATTTTCTTTATACTATTATTCTCATCAAATGTTAAAATGCTGTTCATAATGTTAACTTCACAATTTGATGAATTTGTATGATGCTTACAACTAACCTGACAGGAGAATTGAAGACTTCAGGTTAATGTTTTACAATTATAGAATCTGGGTGCTTTGCACTGAAAACCAAATAAATGCATGCCTATTTAAATTGCAACAGTATAATGTCAGTGTATTTTTAAAAATAATTTTACTACCTGTGCCTTTTCAATTTGGAAAATATGCTCGATAAGTCCCAAATTTGGGAAAATAAGAGCATGGTTATTTTACATACAATGTTTTAATTTCCTGCTTTTGCTGAATGTATTATTACTTTTCCCTCTTCATCTCAAAGTGCTCTTTTGATTTTTGGGGGGGGGGGGGGGGGGAAATGACACTTTAGGGAAAAATTGAGATTTTTTTGCTAGGGAAAACTGCTGAAACTTCGACAGTAAAATTGAACATAAATAATCACTGCTATTTAAACTGCAACAGTTTACATGTAATATGGTACTTGTGCTTGATGCCCTGACTGAATCAATCTTAAGAAAATGCTGTTATATGGACTGTGTGTTAGCTAGACATTTACACCATTTTCATTCGAAGTCATAAAAGCCATTTGCTTTAAAGTTTTAAGTCAGATGGTAAACAGAATTGATAATGATTGTTGCAATTTGCTTCATTCTTAGTGACATTTGTAGATTAGAAGGCTTGAGGATGAATGTAGAAGTGGTCGGTCGTATTCGACCAAGTCTCCGGGCAGAAGGGGCTGAAAATCTGGTTATTGAGGGTCAGAGAATAGCTGCTCATCCTAGGGGACCTTACCTGAAGTAAGTATACAGAGTTATAACAAGTAAAAACTCATTATTGATAATCATATTCATATGTAATGGCTTGGGCAAAATCTTTGATCTATGAAAATTCATGTAATAGATAAAGAAGATTCTGATATACAGTGCAAACTGCTGATACCGACACCTTTTGATAACGACAAACTGCTGTATCTGACATTTCTAGTCGGTCCCGGCAAATCTGCTATATAATCGGTATAACAGTCATGGCGAATGACTTCCAAGACTTGTTAGTCATTCGGTCTGACAACCTTGGAAAACTTGTCGGACCGAAAACATGTTGTTAAAAATAACCGCTAATTTCAAAGTGAAAGTAAACAAATCAAACACAAATGGGCAAATAATTGGCGTATTTCGTTAAATTACAGTTAAAAATTATTATTTACTTTAACATTCACTCCTGAAATGCCTTTTTGACGACACAATCAAAGTTCAAATGTCCGAAAGACAAGCGAATGTACAGACAATCGGTGCGCGTAAGAAGACCGCATTGTGTAAACAGCAACGGATGTTGTAAAACCCGTCTGACCCGTACCATATCGGACATACGGACCGATGCACAGGCCTTCTGCATCGGACCCGGCCGTTTTGTATCGGTCAGGTCCGACTGTCCGATGGGTATTCGCCATGACTGATATAACCTAAACCTGCTGATACGACACTAATTGGCAGTCCCGCTAGCATACTATACATACATGTATTTCACACCTTCTTATCGGACACTTAAAATTGCCGCAGATCAGATTGCCTTACCCGCGAGCATCTAGCGATTAGGTTAAATGTTTACCAGTATAAATCTTTATCAAATAAAGTTATCGTCATGGTCATGATTTTGAATGCAATTTATACTATACCGATACATTTGAAAATGAATCACTGATTGTTTGCATGCTTTTGTACGAGTTTTATTAAGTATCCAAATAAAAAAGGAAAATTATTGATCTTTGTTGCTCTGTTTCTTTATGATGAATAGAGTCTATAATTGTGTTCAACTGTTCAAGTTTTTGCATTATACATTCAAACGTTGTTTCCACATGCAATGTAAAATGGCTAAACCAAGAAATAGACATAGGGACACAGATGTGCTTTCACATTATAGGGACACAGATGTGCCATCACATTATAGGGACACAGATGTGCCATCACATTATAGGGACACAGATGTGCCATCACATTATAGGGACACAGATGTGCCATCACATTATAGGGACACAGATGTGCCATCACATTATAGGGACACAGATGTGCCATCACATTATAGGGACACAGATGTGCCATCACATTATAGGGACACAGATGTGCCATCACATTATAGGGACACAGATGTGCCATCACATTATAGGGACACAGATGTGCCATCACATTATAGGGACACAGATGTGCCATCACATTATAGGGACACAGATGTGTCATCACATTATAGGGACACAGATGTGCCATCACATTATAGGGACACAGATGTGCCATCACATTATAGGGACACAGATGTGCCATCACATTATAGGGACACAGATGTGCCATCACATTATAGGGACACAGATGTGCCATCACATTATAGGGACACAGATGTGCCATCACATTATAGGGACACAGATGTGCCATCACATTATAGGGACACAGATGTGCCATCACATTATAGGGACACAGATGTGCCATCACATTATAGGGACACAGATGTGCCATCACATTATAGGGACACAGATGTGCCATCACATTATAGGGACACAGATGTGCCATCACATTATAGGGACACAGATGTGCCATCACATTATAGGGACACAGATGTGCCATCACATTATAGGGACACAGATGTGCCATCACATTATAGGGACACAGATGTGCCATCACATTATAGGGACACAGATGTGCCATCACATTATAGGGACACAGATGTGCCACCGCATCATAGGGACACAGATGTGCCATCACCTAAGAGGAGTAGAAACATTCTTAGTTTAGAACAGAAAATGAGCTTGACTGTTTCATTATTAATAATGTTTTAAATAACCATTTCACAACTTAACACTGAATAAAGTTTGACCTCTGTGAGGTATCACATCGACTAGTATTTGATTTGGTATTCAATAAACGTTTATTTCAACTTCTTCTTACCAAAACTGCTGAAAACCTGTTTATCCGACAACCTGCTATATCCAACATTTATACCCGAACCACCTGATGTCGGATATATGACAGTTTACACTGTACATTAATTGTTTGCTAGTCAAAATTACTGTTTGTCCAACCTACCATTGATATTTTCAGGATCAATATTGGTTGAGTATTAACAAGACATTATTTTATCCTAAATCAAAGTTGTACCACTTAATGTTAAAATGATACTTTATATCTCTGTAGCTTCAAAACTCTTCATCGTCAAGATGCCAGTAACTTGGACTTGTTTCGAAGTTCTGTTGACGAGCAGATTGATTTCTTCCTGGCTGGATTTAATGTATCTTTGTTATTGATGGGTGAGAGTGGATCTGGGAAAACTTATACAATGGCAGGAGAAGGAACATCTAGAGCTGGCATTATCCCCATGATTTTCGATACAGTGTTTACAAGACTTCAGGGAGGTATGTTACATATGATTGCTATTGTCATTTTAAAATAAGACTTCTGATTAATTTATTGGCACATTTTATCTTTGTGGCTTCATTGTTTCTTTTTCCCATTTTAACCCTATATCTTAGATCTTTCTTAATGATCACCATGAAATAACAAGCACTTCATTAGTAGAGCAGTATTTTCATGAACCAGGTATTAGTTCTACTTCAATGTTTTAGTTTGATGATCAGACACATTGACAACTAAGACCGACCTTCCCAACCAATGGTGGTGTTATTATTCACGTTTTACTGAATTCACTGAATATCAATATCTCCTTCATTGCTACATTTATTCATACTTGTAACTTTTTATAATTATTAACAGAGCGTTTCATGGCAGACAGTCGAGTGAAGAGACAGAATCCTACTGTATCCTTGGAGATGTATGAAATCTACAATGAGTTGGTGAAGGATCTTCAGCAGGTCCCAGCTGGGAACAGTTCTTACCTGGAACTTGGGACTAATGCTGAGAAAGGGACTTATGTCAAGGTGATCAAGAGTTATTAAAAATTTTGAAACACTGTTACGACCCAGACTACATGTTTTGTGTTGCCTCTACATAATGCTTCTCTCTTGAGTTACGATCTCTCGTCAACAACATTATCAATTTTACCAGTGCCAACATTTACACTCAAATATCGTCTAGAGCCACAACCTCTCAACAACAGCCCAAAAACTGAATCTCCCACAGGGTAGTGTAGTCTCCCACAGGGTAGTGTAGTCTCCCACAGGGTAGTGTAGTCTCCCACAGGGTAGTGTAGTCTCCCACAGGGTAGTGTAGTCTCCCTAAGGGTAGTGTAGTCTCCCTAAGGGTAGTGTAGTCTCCCGCAGGGTAGTGTAGTCTCCCTAAGGGTAGTGTAGTCTCCCACAGGGTAGTGTAGTCTCCCACAGGGTAGTGTAGTCTCCCACAGGGTAGTGTAGTCTCCCTAAGGGTAGTGTAGTCTCCCACAGGGTAGTGTAGTCTCCCTAAGGGTAGTGTAGTCTCCCACAGGGTAGTGTAGTCTCCCTAAGGGTAGTGTAGTCTCCCACAGGGTAGTGTAGTCTCCCACAGGGTAGTGTAGTCTCCCACAGGGTAGTGTAGTCTCCCACAGGGTAGTGTAGTCTCCCTAAGGGTAGTGTAGTCTCCAACAGGGTAGTGTAGTCTCCCTAAGGGTAGTGTAGTCTCCCGCAGGGTAGTGTAGTCTCCCTAAGGGTAGTGTAGTCTCCCACAGGGTAGTGTAGTCTCCCTAAGGGTAGTGTAGTCTCCCTAAGGGTAGTGTAGTCTCCCACAGGGTAGTGTAGTCTCCCACAGGGTAGTGTAGTCTCCCACAGGGTAGTGTAGTCTCCCTAAGGGTAGTGTAGTCTCCCTAAGGGTAGTGTAGTCTCCCACAGGGTAGTGTAGTCTCCCACAGGGTAGTGTAGTCAAATGTTGCACTGTTTACAGTTAATGTTGTTTTTGACCATAGAAAATTAAAGCCAACTTTAATAATTATGGCTTTTACAATTTGTTGGTTTTTGTATGGAATGGCCTGTTTGTACTATGACATACTCTTATCTATATCATAATTTATTTTAAATAACATGATGTGAGATGTTGAAGCTGTATTCAGTATATCTATATTATACTTGACTTCTTATTTCAGCATGGAACCAGTTTTACTGTCAGGGATTCCAGTGAAGGGGGCTCTAAATTCCGTGAGGGGCTGTCCCGTAGAACAGAACAAACCACTGATTATGGGCCCGCCCAGCATAATGCTGCTACAGTGATATATATAGATTTACAGATGGTGAGCAGTTTATATATCTGTCTTTTAGAGTTGTTACTGTCGTAGCTGATGATGATCAATTTTGGCTCATTTCAGGAACCATCTCAGCTTGAGATCCATCTCAAGTTGTCGTTTTCCAATTTGACATTTTATATTGAAAGTCAAACATTGAATAGTGTATTCCTTTAAATGTTTGGTAATGATGAGAGCATGTCTCGTTATATACTGCGTTTCCTTGTTCTTCTGGGCTTTGTTTCTTAATATTACTTAAGATAGTGAGAACTTGAAATGGATTCAAGCTGAGAAAGTTGATGAATTCCAGGCCTATCACATTGGTTTATATGTATTGTCACACAAACATTTTATGAATTCCAGGCCTATCACATTGGTTTATATGTATTGTCACACAAACATTTTATGAATTCCAGGCTTATCACATTGGTTTATATGTATTGTCACACAAACATTTTATGAAACTAATGCTTAGGAAATGTTTTCAAAAATAGTAACTGGCACTGCACACATGCAATATGCAATTTCACATAATCTGACTGTAACAATGGTGTTATTTGATGGTGGACCAACATTATGTTAATGTTTTGTACTTTTTATTTTAAAATTATAAGCATTTTTTCATTTGTTAGAATTAACGAATGTTTACTATCTGTGTCAATCTGTCAGACACATTTTTCGCAAGAAATTGTGATTCCTAATATGGCATTGCAAAGCATTATTATGTTGGTCTGTCAAAATCTTCCATTTAGTTTCAGTATGCTTTCACACATAGTAATATATCTTACTGTGAAGTTCTACTGGTTGCCCTCACATTGAACCATGTATCTAGCTTGCCTTTCTTAATTGTAACCATTCACTTATAATGTTTAAAATGATCAATACAGGAATATTATAACTTTTTTCACATTTCTATTAAGGGTAATCATGCAGTCATAAATACAAGTTTTCTCTTGTTACATTTTGTCTCTATTCATTTCCATTAGTTAAGAACAAAAGCATTCATTTAGCTGTGTATCAAATTTCATTTCTGAACTATAATACCGTACACCCAGTTTTATTTGTCATGATTATATCTTGCACATGTATGTATTTATTTCATGCTTATATTAACAATTCTGTTAAATTTGGTCCAACTAAATTAATATTATGTTGAAATTAGCTCATACTTAGCATATTATTAACTTAGTATTTTATATGAAATTGCACACACAATGGTAAGGACATCTCCCTTATTACAATTGAACAATGAGATATCAATCAAAGATAGATTCAGGCAAACAATGTCAATATTGAACTGGATTTACTGTATTTACATTGCAAAGTTTGACAATTATACAGTAACTGTTTTGTTATATACCAACAATATATTTATAGGCTAAAATAAGGGTAAGACTTTTCTTCTTTTATCATGAAGAGTTTATATCTCCCTCTATTTCTCCTACTATCTTTCTCTTATTCATTCATAATTATGGTCCATGGGTTTTACTTATGTTTAATATCTTATATAGATTTGTATCAAACAGTTTCATGTAATAAATGAGACACAAAGGTATTAAGATATTCATTTTTTATTTTACTATATTTTCTATGTTCTATGTGAGGTGCTTGATAGCTTGAGTCTCTCTCTTACAGTACTATCAGCATTGTAATACAAACAGTTCTATGTGAGGTGCTTGATAGCTTGAGTCTCTCTCTTACAGTACTATCAGCATTGTAATACAAACAGTTGACAGTGAGGTGCTTGATAGCTTGAGTCTCTCTCTTACAGTACTATCAGCATTGTAATACAAACAGTTGACAGTGAGGTGCTTGAAAGCTTGGGTCTCTCTCTTACAGTACTATCAGCATTGTAATACAAACAGTTGACAGTGAGGTGCTTGATAGCTTGAGTCTCTCTCTTACAGTACTATCAGCATTGTAATACAAACAGTTGACAGTGAGGTGCTTGATAGCTTGAGTCTCTCTCTTACAGTACTATCAGCATTGTAATACAAACAGTTGACAGTGAGGTGCTTGAAAGCTTGGGTTTCTCTCTTACAGTACTATCAGCATTGTAATACAAACAGTTGACAGTGAGATGCTTGATAGCTTGAGTCTCTCTCTTACAGTACTATCAGCATTGTAATACAAACAGTTGACAGTGAGGTGTTTGATTGCTTGAGTCTCTCTCTTACAGTACTATCAGCATTGTAATACAAACAGTTGACAGTGAGGTGCTTGATAGCTTGAGTCTCTCTCTTACAGTACTATCAGCATTGTAATACAACCAGTTGACAGTGAGGTGCTTGATAGCTTGAGTCTCTCTCTTACAGTACCATCAGCATTGTAATACAAACAGTTGACAGTGAGGTGCTTGATAGCTTGGGTCTCTCTCTTACAGTACCATCAGCATTGTAATACAAACAGTTGACAGTGAGGTGCTTGATAGCTTGGGTCTCTCTCTTACAGTACTATCAGCATTGTAATACAAACAGTTGACAGTGAGGTGCTTGATAGCTTGGGTCTCTCTCTTACAGTACTATCAGCATTGTAATACAAACAGTTGACAGTGAGGTGCTTGATAGCTTGGGTCTCTCTCTTACAGTACTATCAGCATTGTAATACAAACAGTTGACAGTGAGGTGCTTGATAGCTTGGGTCTCTCTCTTACAGTACTATCAGCATTGTAATACAAACAGTTGACAGTGAGGTGCTTGATAGCTTGGGTCTCTCTCTTACAGTACTATCAGCATTGTAATAAAAACAGTTGACAGTGAGGTGCTTGATAGCTTGAGTCTCTCTCTTACAGTACTATCAGCATTGTAATACAAACAGTTGACAGTGAGGTGCTTGATAGCTTGGTCTCTCTCTTACAGTACTATCAGCATTGTAATACAAACAGGGAACACAAAACAATGTTAACAATGCCTTTAACCTTCTCTGTATCACAATGAATTGAACAATCTTACATCTATTCAAATCTACTTTCATTGATCAATATAACGTTTTATGTATTGACTTGTCCAATGTGTTTGTGTTCATATATCAGATCAGCAAGAAAGTATTTAGGTTGAAGAATTTTGAAAGAGAAATTATCTGTGTTTCCATGTACGTAGTGACTTTGGTATTTTGATAAATTTAAATAGTTGAGTTTACGTTTGCAGTTAGCCAATACCGCTACTATTGATTGCAGATATTTTGAAAGTGATAAGTTAGCGTAGAATGTGATGGATTTTCTATGTTTATGTCTATATATGGATGTCACCCTGCTGTGATAATCTGACTTAGAGTTTATAATTACATGTATGGATGTATATAATGTCTTCGTTCCTATTCATGGAGTTTTAAGGTGTGTAACCTGTGAGTTTTACTATTGATTAATATTTTATCATTGACATTTATTTAAAAAAAGTTTATTCAACTTCAAAACATGAATAATTATGAATGTAAATGTGTATTTTCTGGAGACATTTATTTTATCATAACAATATATATGGCCTAAAAAGTTATGTCTGTATTTTTGTAACCTTACTAACACTAATAGTTTATCATCTGATAAAGTGATCTCTGTCCCGATACAAAATTACGAAGGAATGTATGAAACAAAATCCTTAGATATGGATGGTCCATAGGCGATCGACAGCGTGGGCCCTGGGACCCAAATGTTTTTCAGTATGGTACAGAAAACAAACATATTTTTTCTAGGCCTTACTGGTTGGTGTCTGATATACCATACATTTGTTACATTAGCCTTAAAGCATTATTAATTCCCTCTTGATTAATCATGCTTGATTAAAAGTTCTATTTATTTACCAAGTGGTTGGTAGTACAAGTACTGAGATGTTGTATAGGTTGAGTTCCTGGTGGAATTTTCACAGATAATATGTGCCCCTGTCTATATATTATACCATGTTAACATGTGCACCTGTACTAGACTATGAAAGGATTATTTAAAATGCTGTATTGAAGGCATAGTGGTGGAGATGATATCCAGTTATGTTTATTATTGAATGTCAATGGTACTTCACAAATCTTAACTTATATATAATGAATATTTGATACTCAGGTATATTGGTTATAATGTCTCTTGACTTTTCTCGCCTTTTTTTATTATAAAACATCACTGTTAACTTATTATATTACGATGATGTATGTGATAAATGTGCATGGAATACACGGGTACAGTTTGTATATTTTATGTGACATATTTTCTACATAAAATTTTATAATTTTATATAATTATGTGCTTGTAGAAAAGGAAGTTTCTCAGTCCTTTGGTAATTAACAGCTTAATTGTTGTTTCTTCGTTATTTAATTGGGCATTTCATTGTGAATATCAGAAGTTGTTTATTCTGTGGTTTATTTTATTGTTTACTAAGGTTGAATTTGTTAAAGAATTTTTAAATAATTATGTTAATTTTATTTGCTTGAATGCCATAATTAATTTGTATTATAATTTTATAGCATTTGTTCAACAACTTGTTTCATTTTGTTGATTTTGTGTTCAGTTGATCTACAGAATGTAACCTTTTATTTCTTGTTCATATAATCAGTGTATGTATATCTATATATGGATTGACCTTGTTCTCTGCGCACCTCATGTATGGATTCTTTGATAAGATGTTTTGTCTTTTTTAACCAATAATTATGAGATCTTCTTGTCTTTATACACTAAGAATACTGATAGTAAACTTTTAATTCAACCCTAACATAGCTGAAGGCTATCTGGAATATAAAAGTGAAATGTTATGTATTTTGGGAAAAATCACACCAATAACGTATTACGATCTTGTTACTAAGATTGAATAGTTATCATAGACAACATTACCCGATGTAACAGATTGTTCTTTACTTGAGACATCGATTCTTGTACTTAATTTGTTAACAAAAGATAAAATGTATGCTTTCATGACATAACCTACACATTAGTGACGTTGGTTATGATGTTGAGTTATTTCCAATGAAGTTTTGATGTCACAAACTGATCACTTTCATGGAAGTGTCTTTCGTTGCTTAATTTCAATTTATAGAATTAAATGAACAGGAAAATGTTTATATGTTATAAAATTTATTTCTTGTCATTTGAAAGATTTTTAAGAGTTAATGTAAATTTGAATAAAACATTTTTGACTTGATGAAGTTGAACATTTGCATGATGCTCTTTATATTTGAATTGCTATAAAAAGAAATGTAGGTGTCTGATTTTAATATTTTTGGTATTAAATGAAATTAGAATAATATATGTGTTAGAAAATGTTAAAACCTGAAAATGAATATTTGGTCAGCAATACAGGTTTTGTCATGTAACAGGGCAGATATGTTCAGAGTTTGGCACATAACTATTGTAAATGCTGCTTTACACAAACTGGCTTACAATACTTTGGTGCTTATAATAGTTGATTTGCTTCTTGTTTTCTATAAAGTGGTTGATTAAATCCTTTAAACTATAATCATCATGTTATATATATTACAGCTGGTTGGTGAGAACCCAGTCCCCAACAAGTCAAGATTTACAATTGTAGAACTTCCAGGATTGGAAAAACTATCTGACGATCCAAACCAGTTACGTCAGAGAGAAGGTCCAGCCCTTAGCAAATCTCTCATTGCTCTTAATCAGGTTGTCTCGTCGTTGTCAAGCAATCCCTTTCCTGACAGAGTTATCACTTACAGGTGAGAATTAGGGTTTTTTCAATACTATAAGTACATACATGTATTATTATTATTATTATTGGTACAAACTAAGCTAAAACCACAGGAGATTGTCACGAGTTCTCTCACCTTCTATATCCCTTCTGTAGTTTACATATATATAGAGGGGATATATAGAAGGGAGAGAACTTGTGACTGTGGTTAATACTAATGGTTCTGTTTTGACATATACTAGCAAGTTTTCACGGAAACAACGCTCAGGTTTTTCAAGAACAGGTCCAGAGGTTATAACTCTGAGCTTGGAGATCAGTTTCAGATTGCAATCTTGTAATTGGTCAGTTTTTAGACTTCACTCTGAAACAACCAATCAGAAGCTTGAATGTGGAGACTGGTCTTAATTCTCTGTATTATAACCTTGTCTGAATTCTCTGTATTATAACCTTGTCTGAATTCTCTGTATTATAACCTTGTCTTAATTCTCTGTATTATAACCTTGTCTTAATTCTCTGTATTATAACCTTGTCTTAATTCTCTGTGTTATAACCTTGTCTTAATTCTCAGTATTATAACCTTGTCTTAATTCTCTGTATTATAACCTTGTCTTAATTCTCTGTGTTATAACCTTGTCTTAATTCTCTGTATTATAACCTTGTCTTAATTCTCTGTATTATAACCTTGTCTGAATTCTCTGTATTATAACCTTGTCTTAATTCTCTGTATTATAACCTTGTCTTAATTCTCTGTATTATAACCTTGTCTTAATTCTCTGTGTTATAACCTTGTCTTAATTCTCAGTATTATAACCTTGTCTTAATTCTCTGTGTTATAACCTTGTCTTAATTCTCTGTGTTATAACCATGTCTTAATTCTCAGTATTATAACCTTGTCTTAATTCTCTGTATTATAACCTTGTCTTAATTCTCTGTGTTATAACCTTGTCTTAATTCTCAGTATTATAACCTTGTCTTAATTCTCTGTATTATAACCTTGTCTTAATTCTCTGTATAATAACCTTGTCTGAATTCTCAGTATTATAACCTTGTCTGAATTCTCAGTATTATAACCTTGTCTTAATTCTCTGTATTATAACCTTGTCTTAATTCTCTGTGTTATAACCTTGTCTTAATTCTCTGTGTTATAACCTTGTCTTAATTCTCTGTGTTATAACCTTGTCTTAATTCTCTGTGTTATAACCTTGTCTTAATTCTCTGTGTTATAACCTTGTCTTAATTCTCTGTGTTATAACCATGTCTTAATTCTCAGTATTATAACCTTGTCTTAATTCTCTGTGTTATAACCTTGTCTTAATTCTCTGTGTTATAACCTTGTCTTAATTCTCTGTGTTATAACCTTGTCTTAATTCTCTGTGTTATAACCATGTCTTAATTCTCAGTATTATAACCTTGTCTTAATTCTCTGTATTATAACCTTGTCTTATTTCTCTGTGTTATAACCTTGTCTTAATTCTCAGTATTATAACCTTGTCTTAATTCTCTGTATTATAACCTTGTCTGAATTCTCAGTATTATAACCTTGTCTGAATTCTCAGTATTATAACCTTGTCTTAATTCTCTGTATTATAACCTTGTCTTAATTCTCTGTATTATAACATTGTCTTAATTCTCTGTGTTATAACCATGTCTTAATTCTCAGTATTATAACCTTGTCTTAATTCTCTGTGTTATAACCTTGTCTTAATTCTCTGTGTTATAACCTTGTCTTAATTCTCTGTGTTATAACCATGTCTTAATTCTCAGTATTATAACCTTGTCTTAATTCTCTGTATTATAACCTTGTCTTAATTCTCTGTGTTATAACCTTGTCTTAATTCTCAGTATTATAACCTTGTCTTAATTCTCTGTATTATAACCTTGTCTGAATTCTCAGTATTATAACCTTGTCTGAATTCTCAGTATTATAACCTTGTCTGAATTCTCAGTATTATAACCTTGTCTGAATTCTCTGTATTATAACCTTGTTTTGTTTTGGTACATATGAAAGATCTGACAATGATTCAAAGTCTGTTGCTATGGAAATCCTCCATGACAGATATTTGTTTAGTCTAATAGCATTGCTTTTGTATGTTACAGTGATTCGAAGTTAACGCAACTGCTTCAAAACGAGTTAGGAGGAAACTGTAAATCCCGCGCCATACTGTGTCTGAAACCTACGACCAACCCTGACAATCTTACAGCCATACTCAACTTTACAACTCGAGTAACACAAGTGAAAAGTTTCCCGATAGTTAACGACAGTTACGCACAGGTACAGATATTAAGTTTGTGTGTATAGATAATATTATCCAGATAAGAATATGATTTGTCGTCTATAACTAATCAGATAATCATCTTATCTCAACTACTAACACTTATTTTCATTGTCAGAAAATACTTAATTTGCTGATTTAGAAATGTTTTAATTAACTGTTAATTGTTTTTGCTATTAACATCTGTGCTCCATTTAGTGACTATCTGACTACACAAAGATCTCAAATTTGTCTTACATCAGTACAGAATGTTTTTTAATAATGAAATGACATTTTAAGTCAGAAATTTAGGCTAAAGAAAATTAATACTGTAAGGCAGGGCTATTGATCTTGTTGTGTTAAACAAACGTTACTGAGTGTTTATGACGATTGTTGAAAAAGATTATTCCTGTCTTAATTCTTTTTCATTGGATTGAATTAGGAAATTTTGCCAAATATCTGTTTCTAACAAGCATGTTAACTAATATATTGATTTAATGTATATTTGATCTAGAAATGCCTATCTAACAATTGGTAATATACTGACACAGTGTGTATATTGGATTTGTTTGCTAATACTTAAACTGCAATCACTCGAAATTTCATGATCAATATAGACTGTTAAATTTGAAAAATTCTATTAAAAAATATATACTTTGATTTTTCTATATAGACCGTGAATGTAACTGTGAGTGTATGCAGTTTTCCATGAGCCGTCGTAAAATCATAAAATGATGCTCTCTATCCAACTATTGGGCATTTGGTCTGAATTGTACTTATATTTTATCCACTGTTTGTTCAGTGTTTTTCTGTTAAAGTGAGTGTAATATTTCTCGTGATTGCAGTGTTACTTCTAATTGTCTATACAGCATCTAGCTGTTAGTGAAAGTTGATGCCACCAATAATTGTCTATATAGCATCTAGCTGTTAGTGAAAGTTGATGCCACCAATAATTGTCTATATAGCATCTAGCTGTTAGTGAAAGTTGATGCCATATAGCATCTAGCTGTGAGTGAAAGTTGATGCCAGCAATAATGAAATACTGATACAATATTTGCCGCTTTTGTTTGATTAAGTTAATAATGGATTTTTTAAAACTTGTGTAATAGAAGTCTATGTCATTTTCTGCCTCGTTTTTGAGTCATCTTCTTTGAAAAACCTTATATTTGACTTCTGGCCTAAGTTATTCATGGGTCTTATAACTGACTGCAATAGAACACCAAACATTGTTTATCATATACAATAAAAATCACTTACTTGATTTGGTGTGTACCATATTCATAACAAATAATCATTTGTTTGCATGACTGTATACAGTGGTTTTTGAAAAATGCCTGGAGAATGTATTTGCCAGAATTTTGAACAGCCCTCGTTTCTGTTTTCTGGGTTTTACGTACAACCCAAGCATAAATCCAACCCAAGCATAAATCGTTTGCTAACAATATAATATATTTGCATGTTAGATAGATGTGTGTGATTTGCTGTGTATATATATGATATGTTTTAGGATCACCTGACATGGAACCTTCATCTCACACTCACTTACCAACCAATAACACACAAGTCTTACAAGTATAACAAACATTTTCTATGAAAGTTATCTCCCTCTAGTAGACTGGTTGTCATCAATATGTACTATGGCATTTTATAGACCGTAACTCCAAAATGTGGTTGAATGAAATTGCTTTTAACAATAACAAACATATTTTTGTAAACTGTAAATTTTTAAGACATGTTTCTTGAATTTTTTTTAAAAACAGCAGAAAACAGTTCGCTGGTTATAAGTTAAATGTTCATAATATTGCAAAATATCACATTGTGTTATAATTGCGACTACTCAGTGTAGACAATTAAGGATTATTAACAAGTAATGCATAAAAATGGCAGCCATTTTCTACTGAGGATGGTAGATGTTTAACGGTGTGAAAACCTTTAATTGATTTCTAATTGGACAGTGCTTAGTTGATATTCTGAATGTCTACACACTGATATATAACAATACATTGCAACCTGTCCAGGGTAACTTACTTGGGCAATGCACATGTTGATAGCTGTTGTTGAGAGGTTGTTGCAATGAAGAGGTTAAATTTGTAGTCTATACAATACTCATGAATTCTATTAAAAGAGAAAAGAAATTGGAACAATAGACTTAGATGTAAGTTTCCAACTACCGGGTAGCTTACAGGGATTCAAGAAGCTTTTATGCCTTCATACACATAGTGGAGATACATGTAATCTTAACATGTCAACTTCAGTACTGTCCACTTAGATTTCATGTCAAACATGTATCTATAGCTATCAGCATATTGATGTAGTGATCCCATCTACATTCAGTAGGAACTAAGCAGGTTGTTTGGTAGATATCGAGGAACCTGTACTTTTCTTTCTAGTCATTTTGTGTATTAGAAACTGGTGACATGACAATGCTCCATGAATGTTGTTTCCTAGGCTGAATTCCAGGTTTGTGGGATCACTGCTCTATACCCTACTTATTGAAATATCTATCTATTTGTGGGATCACTGCTCTATACCCTACTTACTGAAATGTCTATCTATTTGTGGGATCATTGCTCTCTACCCTACTTACTGAAATATCTATCTATTTGTGGGATCACTGCTCTATACCCTACTCACTGAAATATCTATCTATTTGTGGGATCACTGCTCTATACCTTACTTACTGAAATATCTATCTATTTGTGGGATCACTACTCACTATCTTACTTACTGAAATATCTATCTATTTGTGGGATCACTACTCTCTATCTTACTTACTGAAATATCTATCTATTTGTGGGATCACTGCTCTATATCTTACTTACTGAAATATCTATCTATTTGTGGGATCACTACTCTCTATCTTACTTACTGAAATATCTATCTATTTGTGGGATCACTACTCTATACCTTACTTACTGAAATATCTATCTATTTGTGGGATCACTGCTGTATACCCTACTTACTGAAATATCTATCTATTTGTGGGATCACTGCTCTATACCCTACTTACTGAAATATCTATCTATTTGTGGGATCACTACTCTATACCCTACTTACTGAAATATCTATCTATTTGTGGGATCACTACTCTCTATCTTACTTACTGAAATATCTATCTATTTGTGGGATCACTACTCTATACCTTACTTACTGAAATATCTATCTATTTGTGGGATCACTGCTGTATACCCTACTTACTGAAATATCTATCTATTTGTGGGATCACTGCTCTATACCCTACTTACTGAAATATCTATCTATTTGTGGGATCACTACTCTATACCCTACTTACTGAAATATCTATCTATTTGTGGGATCATTGCTCTATACCCTACTTATTGAAATATCTATCTATTTGTGGGATCACTACTCTATACCCTACTTACTGAAATATCTATCTATTTGTGGGATCACTGCTTTTTACCCTACTTACTGAAATATCTATCTATTTGTGGGATCACTGCTCTATATCTTACTTACTGAAATATCTATCTATTTGTGGGATCACTACTCTATACCCTACTTACTGAAATATCTATCTATTTGTGGGATCACTACTCTATACCCTACTTACTGAAATATCTATCTATTTGTGGGATCACTACTCTATACCCTACTTACTGAAATATCTATCTATTTGTGGGATCACTACTCTATACCCTACTTACTGAAATATCTATCTATTTGTGGGATCACTGCTCTATACCCTACTTATTGAAATATCTATCTATTTGTGGGATCACTACTCTATACCCTACTTACTGAAATATCTATCTATTTGTGGGAGCACTGCTTTATACCCTACTTACTGAAATATCTATATATTTGTGGGATCACTGCTCTATATATACCCTACTTACTGAAATATCTATCTATTTGTGGGATCACTGCTCTATATCTTACTTACTGAAATATCTATCTATTTGTGGGATCACTGCTCTATACCCTACTTACTGAAATATCTATCTATTTGTGGGATCACTGCTTTATACCCTACTTACTGAAATATCTATCTATTTGTGGGATCACTGCTCTATATCTTACTTACTGAAATATCTATCTATTTGTGGGATCACTACTCTCTATCTTACTTACTGAAATATCTATCTATTTGTGGGATCACTGCTCTATATCTTACTTACTGAAATATCTATCTATTTGTGGGATCACTACTCTCTATCTTACTTACTGAAATATCTATCTATTTGTGGGATCACTGCTTTATACCCTACTTACTGAAATATCTATCTATTTGTGGGATCACTACTCTATACCCTACTTACTGAAATATCTATCTATTTGTGGGATCACTACTCTATATCTTACTTACTGAAATATCTATCTATTTGTGGGATCACTACTCTATACCTTACTTACTGAAATATCTATCTATTTGTGGGATCACTGCTGTATACCCTACTTACTGAAATATCTATCTATTTGTGGGATCACTGCTCTATACCCTACTTACTGAAATATCTATCTATTTGTGGGATCACTACTCTATACCCTACTTACTGAAATATCTATCTATTTGTGGGATCATTGCTCTATACCCTACTTATTGAACTATCTATCTATTTGTGGGATCACTACTCTATACCCTACTTACTGAAATATCTATCTATTTGTGGGATCACTGCTTTATACCCTACTTACTGAAATATCTATCTATTTGTGGGATCACTGCTCTATATCTTACTTACTGAAATATCTATCTATTTGTGGGATCACTACTCTATACCCTACTTACTGAAATATCTATCTATTTGTGGGATCACTACTCTCTATCTTACTTACTGAAATATCTATCTATTTGTGGGATCACTGCTGTATACCCTACTTACTGAAATATCTATCTATTTGTGGGATCACTACTCTCTATCTTACTTACTGAAATATCTATCTATTTGTGGGATCACTACTCTATACCCTACTTACTGAAATATCTATCTATTTGTGGGATCACTGCTTTATACCCTACTTATTGAAATATCTATCTATTTGTGGGATCACTACTCTATACCCTACTTACTGAAATATCTATCTATTTGTGGGATCACTGCTTTATACCCTACTTACTGAAATATCTATCTATTTGTGGGATCACTACTCTATACCCTACTTACTGAAATATCAATCTATTTGTGGGATCACTGCTTTATACCCTACTTATTGAAATATCTATCTATTTGTGGGATCACTACTCTATACCCTACTTACTGAAATATCTATCTATTTGTGGGATCACTGCTGTATACCCTACTTACTGAAATATCTATCTATTTGTGGGATCACTACTCTATACCCTACTTACTGAAATATCTATCTATTTGTGGGATCACTACTCTATACCCTACTTACTGAAATATCTATCTATTTGTGGGATCACTACTCTATACCCTACTTACTGAAATATCTATCTATTTGTGGGATCACTACTCTATACCCTACTTACTGAAATATCTATCTATTTGTGGGATCACTACTCTATACCCTACTTACTGAAATATCTATCTATTTGTGGGATCACTGCTCTATACCCTACTTACTGAAATATCTATCTATTTGTGGGATCACTACTCTATACCCTACTTACTGAAATATCTATCTATTTGTGGGATCACTGCTTTATACCCTACTTACTGAAATATCTATCTATTTGTGGGATCACTGCTCTATACCCTACTTACTGAAATATCTATCTATTTGTGGGATCACTGCTCTATATCTTACTTACTGAAATATCTATCTATTTGTGGGATCACTGCTCTATACCCTACTTACTGAAATTGCTATCTATTTGTGGGATCACTACTCTGTATCTTACTTACTGAAATTGCTATCAATATTTGTCATTGTTTTTGTTTCATTAATTTGTTTATAAATTTTATATCAAGTAGACTTTCATTTGACCATTATTCTGTGTGGAATGTTTTGGTCTGTAAATTTATAATAACTCTTTACCCTAGAAAACTAATTTATTTCTTTTCAACTTAACATATTTTACTCAGGTTTTACATTTGACTTGTCTCTGGGTTTTTTTAATAATTAGGTTTGCAGCCTATTAAGTTAAAATAATTGTAAACCAAAACACTGGTTTATCTTCAGATACTGATGTGTACATCACTTTTGTGTATTGGTGACAGATTTATGAATCTTTTAATTGAATCAGTCATGTTTGGCACTGTATTGGTCATTTCTGATCCATACGTTTGATTGTTGAATCCATGTACTATTTACCATTTTATATCATTATATTCTATCACTTGTCTGTCATGATAGTCTATTACATTTACAGTCGGACCTTGCTCATTGAAAATGACTATGAGGTTGTGATGTGTCTCAGGCACATCAAATTGGAAGGGGATATTCGCTACCATGTATTATTTAAAAAAAAAACATTTCGGACCTGATGAATCGAATGAACGAAGTCTGACTGAAATTTAAATTGAGATGTATATAATTATCTTTACTTTTTAAGAGAGATTTTCTAAAACAATCTTAAGTGTCTTCTTGATTTGATCGGTCCTATGTTTTGTTAATTGTCATTATAAAGTTTGTAAATATTTTAGACCTTATCAAATACTATTTTATATTGCTTGCCTGTATTCTCTTCATATTTTTACTAAGGTAAATATTTGTATGATACACAGATACTGAAATGATGAATTCACTGATCATGCTGGCCCTCGATACACAGATACTGAAATGATGAATTCACTGATCATGCTGGCCCTCGATACACAGATACTGAAATGATGAATTCACTGATCATGCTGGCCCTCGATACACAGATACTGATACACTGATCATGCTGGCCCTTTATACACAGATACTGAATGATGAATTCACTGATCATGCTGGCCCTCGATACACAGATACTGATACACTGATCATGCTGGCCCTCAATACACAGATACTGATACACTGATCATGCTGGCCCTCAATACACAGATACTGATACACTGATCATGCTGGCCCTCAATACACAGATACTGATACACTGATCATGCTGGCCCTCGATACACAGATACTGATACACTGATCATGCTGGCCCTCGATACACAGATACTGATACACTGATCATGCTGGCCCTCAATACACAGATACTGATACACTGATCATGCTGGCCCTCGATACACAGATACTGATACACTGATCATGCTGGCCCTCGATACACAGATACTGATACACTGATCATGCTGGCCCTCGATACACAGATACTGATACACTGATCATGCTGGCCCTCGATACACAGATACTGAAATGATGAATTCACTGATCATGCTGGCCCTCGGCTTAGTATAGAGATTGCTAACCTATCTTTGTACTTGACAAGTAGTGTATGTAGTGATACACAGATACTGATATGATGAATTCACTGATCATGCTGGCCCTCGGCTTAGTATAGAGATTGCTAACCTATCTTTGTACTTGACAAGTAGTGTATGTAGTGATACACAGATACTGATATGATGAATTCACTGATCATGCTGGCCCTCGGCTTAGTATAGAGATTGCTAACCTATCTTTGTACTTGACAAGTAGTGTATGTACTGAACACGGTGTTCTATCTTACAGAATCTGCTGACACAATACAAGGCAAAGATCATAGATCTTCAACAACAGTCTGGTGTCGGACCCGCACCTACAGCTGCAAGAATGACCAACACCGGTGATGTTAAGGAAACAATTCATGGCCTGGAGACAGAAAATGTAAGAAATATTCCAATTTTTAAAAATCATAAAATATCATATCAATCCTTTAAAAAAAGTTTTGCTTTGTGCTGTATTGATAATATGTATTAAAATATAGAAATACTGTTTGCAACATAAAAGTACATGTACTTAAAATGTTGTAAGGTTTGTAGCTGAAATAAGCTTCCAGTATTTATACTGACTGTGTCAAGGTTGACTATTGTTTATCACTGGAAACTTATGTTTGCCTCTCATGGTGTCTGTGAATTATGATGATTATATCTTATCCTTATTTATCTCTGTGTTTTGAAGTTACGTCTCAAAGATGAGAATCAGCGACTTCGTGTACGAATGGACAGTATGCAGCAGAAGTTTGGTTCCTTGGCTCATACAAAGACAGATTTATCCACAGAATTATTGATGACCGAGGAAGAAAAATTGAAGGTTAGTTGGGATAAAATGTTTTCATTCTATGGGGGGGGTGAGGGTGGTAGTCAAGGAGGGAGGGTGAATGGGGGATGAGGAAGGGAGTCAAGGAGGGAGGGGGAATGGGGGATGAGGGAGGTAGTCAAGGAGGGTGGGGGAATGGGGGATGAGGGAGGTAGTCAAGGATGGAGGGAGGGAGTTGGAATTGGGGATGAGGGAGGTAGTCTAGGAGGGAGGGAGAGGTAACGTCGTTTGAATGTAACGTCTGCAATAACGCTGTTTTAACCTAGTTTTAATCCAGTTCCTAATTTTCTCCTTTTATAATGATCGCGGTTGCACTGTACACATTTCTCATGCGCTGAAACCTTTGACATACCGAGAGATTCTGTCAAAATCTTGTGAGCAGTCGCTGCACCTATATTGCACAAATTTGCAATATCCTTCACCATCATTCGCTGATCGGTATTAAGCGCGTTCTTTACAAATGCAACCTTTTCATCAACCACAGACAGACGACCAGATTTTGGTTGTCCTATGTGTATGTTCTATCGTCACAGAAACTTTTATGCCATCTGTACACAAGTGCTCTGCTCACAGATTCTCCGTTATTAGCCTTCTCCAACTGCTCCTTTGTTTCCGTCGGCGTTTTCCCAAGGTTGACATAAAATTTTATGAAAATTCGCTGTTCCTCTTTTATTGGCGTTTGCATAATGCGCTTAGTATTTAAATTATTACTTCCGGAATACTTTCAGGAAATAACGTCATGATTCAAATATGACGTCATGTACTTTTTACAATGTTTTGCACATTTTTATCATGATTGTGTGTTCAATATATCGCTGTGTAATCGAGAAGTTAAGGGTTGCGCCGGGTCTTTGCAACGCATGTTGCTATGGATACAAACAAAAAATTATGACTGACCTCGAGTATAATAATCTAAACATAAGCTTTTGCAATATAATATCCTCATATATGCTTAAATTTCATAACGATTTATCAAAGGAACATTGTTAAATGGATGTTGTCTCAAATCTTTCCTCGTATGTTGAGAGTTTTCTACTATCAGATGGTTTTAAAATGAAAAGTCATAATATTTCTTCTTTTTAATTGTATTCAAATAATGACCAGCTATGTCCTCGGTACTGTTACATTTGTAGTATATTGTTTAATTCCAGCTATCACAGACTTTGGTAGAAATGCAGATTGAGAATAATAAGATCAGAGAAGAGGCAGAAGCAACAAAGTTTGAACTGACAAATAAGGTAATCTCAGTGTTTGCTGAGTAGGTCCAGGCTTTACCTGACAAATAAGGTAATCTCAGTGTTTGCTGAGTAGGTCCAGGCTTTACCTGACAAATAAGGTAATCTCAGTGTTTGCCGAGTAGGTTCAGGCTTTACCTGACAAATAAGGTAATCTCAGTGTTTGCCAAGTACGTCCAGGCTTTACCTGACAAATAAGCTAATCTCAGTGTTTGCCGAGTACGTCCAGGCTTTACCTGACAAATAAGGTAATCTCAGTGTTTGCCGAGTACGTCCAGGCTTTACCTGACAAATAAGGTAATCTCAGTGTTTGCCGAGTAGGTCCAGGCTTTACCTGACAAATAAGGTAATCTTAGTGTTTGCTGAGTAGGTCCAGGCTTTACCTGACAAATAAGGTAATCTTATTGTTTGCTGAGTACGTCCAGGCTTTACCTGACAAATAAGGTAATCTCAGAGTTTGCTGAGTAGGTCCAGGCTTTACCTGACAAATAAGGTAATCTTATTGTTTGCTGAGTACGTCCAGGCTTTACCTGACAAATAAGGTAATCTCAGAGTTTGCTGAGTAGGTCCAGGCTTTACCTGACAAATAAGGTAATCTCAGTGTTTGCCGAGTAGGTCCAGGCTTTACCTGACAAATAAGGTAATCTCAGTGTTTGCTGAGTAGGTCCAGGCTTTACCTGACAAATAAGGTAATCTAAGTCTTTGCTGAGTAGGTCCAGGCTTTACCTGACAAATAAGGTAATCTCAGTGTTTGCCGAGTACGTCCAGGCTTTACCTGACAAATAAGGTAATCTCAGTGTTTGCCGAGTACGTCCAGGCTTTACCTGACAAATAAGGTAATCTCAGTGTTTGCCGAGTACGTCCAGGCTTTACCTGACCAATAAGGTAATATTAGTGTTTGCCGAGTATGCCCAGGCTTTACCTGACCAATAAGGTAATCTCAGTGTTTGCCGAGTACGTCCAGGCTTTGTGACAAATAAGGTAATCTCAGTGTTTGCTAAGGTAGGTCCAGGCTTTACCTGACAAATAAGGTAATCTCAGTGTTTGCCTAGTACGTCCAGGCTTTGTGACAAATAAGGTAATCTCAGTGTTTGCTAAGGTAGGTCCAGGCTTTACCTGACCAATAAGGTAATCTCAGTGTTTGCCGAGTACGTCCAGGCTTTGTGACAAATAAGGTAATATCAGTGTTTGCTAAGGTAGGTCCAGGCTTTACCTGACCAATAAGGTAATCTCAGTATTTGCCGAGTACGTCCAGGCTTTGGGACAAATAAGGTAATCCCAGTGTTTGCCGAGTAGGTCCATGCTTTACCTGACAAATAAGGAAATCTTAGTGTTTGCCGAGTAGGTCCAGGCTTTACCTGACAAATAAGGTAATGTTAGAGTTTGCTGAGTAGGTCCAGGCTTTACCTGACAAATAAGGTAATCTTAGAGTTTGCTGAGTACGTCCAGGCTTTACCTGACAAATAAGGTAGTCTTAGTGTTTGCCGAGTAGGTCCAGGCTTTACCTGACAAAGAAGGTAATCTCAGTGTTTGCTGAGTACGTCCAGGCTTTACCTGACAAATAAGGTAATCTCAGTGTTTGCCGAGTACGTCCAGGCCTGACCTGATCAAAACATATTTTCCTTCTTTGGTTATTGTTAAATGTTCAGTAGTGTTAGTAGATAAAAGGATTTTTTACCAGACATGTAAGGTGGTCAGACATATTCAGCAGACTGTATTTAATATAAACACCATTGTATATTGAACATGGGTCTATTTGACTAATACAGCATTATGTCTGTATTGTATCATCAGTATTTTATGCAAAAATAAAAATGCTTGTTTGGTCAGTTTTTGTTTAGTTATTTGCTATGTGGTATTGGAATAAAGTTTATGTGGAATAAATTAATAATGTTACATACAAATGTCTCAAATCAAGTGAAAAGGAGAATCTATGTTGGTTTGATTTATTGTGACTATATGTGTATTTATACTTGTTTTTATACAGATTATAATGTTGGAGAGTGAGTTGATGGAAGCCCAACAAGAAAGTGATAAATGTCGAAAGCAAGCCAAACACTCGAAGGAACGTCTTGTAGAACAAGAGAAAGACAGAAAAGATCTTGCTGATGAATATGTTGTACTGAAAACCAACTATCTGGCTCTTGTCAGAGAGCATGAGAAGGAGGTAAGCATGTTTGCTTTTATAGACCAAGAGTTTTGAATGGAAAAAATTAGCTAATCTACATTGACAGAGTATCAGAGAGAGAATGTCATTTTGGCAAAACAAGGCTCCACACTGATCCCTGGGGTACAGAAAACAAGGCTCCACACTGATCCCTGGGGTACAGAAAACAAGGCTCCACACTGATCCCTGGGGTACAGAAAACAAGGCTCAGTGAGGCTCCACACTGATCCCTGGGGTACAGAAAACAAGGCTCCACACTGAACCCTGGGGTACAGAAACAAGGCTCCACACTGATCCCTGGGTTACATAATTAAATAAACATGAGGAAGGTGTATAATTAAAACTATAAGCAACAAAATGAGCTTGTCACCACTTGTATTTATTTCAGAATGAACGGAATGAAGAACTTAGTTTGGAGTTACTGAACCTTGTCAATGCTAAGGCAGCATTAATGAAACAAGTGGCTATATTGAATAATGGAGATGGTTACAATGCTGGGGAAGCTGATAGGGAGGTAGATAGGGTCAAGGCTATAGTTATACAGAAGTCATCTGGTAAGGTGAAAGCAGACGAGATACTTGGTACACAGAGAGACAGAGAATCAGTCGAGCAGACGGTAAGTAATGTAATCAATATGTAAACCAGATATTGTTATTAATATGACTTTCTGATTGATTGATTGATTGATTGATTGATCGTTTCACTCCATGCATGCATTTATTCATTCATTCATTTATTCCTTCTTCGTTCATTCATTCATGTGCAATTTTTGAAAATCACATGTCTAAATATACTATCCATTATGTCAAACTGCATGCCTTGTGATAGCGTTGTTATCACTTCTATTAGTCAGTGTTCCTAAAACCAACTATTGATTTATCACTTTAGATGGCAAAGGATCAAATGGATTTTTTTGAATAAGACACAAATGACTTGCACTTTAGAACCATGTATATTTTGTTACCATAAAGTAACAATGGTTCGTATATAGAACAAGAGAATATCAGTGAAGCATGTAGATACATTGTTAATTTACATAAAGAATGTATGTGTAATCTGATGACTTTGTGAAACAATTACACTGGTAAGTCTTACACAAATGGAATATTTGTAAATTCACTATTATTGGTAGTCATTTTAATTCTCCCATCGTTGTTGTATTATGTTGATGTATGTGTTATAAGGGGACCAAATATTGGTGAATATAATAAGTCAATAAATGTCTCTGTGATACTGTATAGTAGCTTTCGTTGTTAGAAACAAGTTGATTCTTCAGTTGATTGAAAAATATCATACTGTCTGAAATATCATACTGTCTAATGACAATGGTGGTACGGTATCAGTTGTAACTTTTGTAACTGAGGAGTTTAAATGGACAAAATAAGTTTTTGCTTGCATTGTTTTATGATTTAATAACTTTTAAAGTGAATTAATGTATACATGGAAATGTTTGAGAACAGGTGACATTTGAATGAATATGTAAAGGACAAAATGTTTAAGGAGATTAATGTTCATTTAGTGCCATAGTTTGCTCAAATAACAATCTAATATTATCAAGTATTTTATACAAAGTTCTCATGATTTTATTGCATGTTAGATAATTATTAAAATAATGAAGTAGGAATTTATACAAGTATGTTAGTATGGTGATAAGGAAAGCAATTGGTTATGTTTCCCTCGGTACACACAGGGAGTCAGAGTGGTGTAGCTAAACTGTACGAGTTACAGGTAATATTCTTACATTTCACACACTATAATTATATGGAAATATGAGACTGAAATGAATATTGTTAATGTTTTATAACCCTGTTGATAACTTACTGTTGTGTCTGGTGCTTGCAATGACCATTTGAGTTTGTTGGCTAAATTTAATGAATATATATATGTATATACAGTAAATCTCAATAATAAGACAATCATTAGGGCCCTTGAAAATTGGTTTTAATATTGAGATGGTCTTTATAGTGAGATTGAATAAAGAGTAAAACAGTGAAAATGGACTTGACAATTATGTTCTTAATTTGAAGTGGTCTTATTAATGGGGTGGTCTTAAAGTGAGGTTTTACTGTATGTACATTTGTATCAATTTATTTAAACTCAAATGTAATGAAAGCATGATGCTTATTTGAATCATCCTTAAGCCTAGCTCTGTGTTACTGTCTTATAAGGAGGTGTGGTCATGATGGGGTTTGGATCCACAATCTTGGGATTGAGCATTCAGCACACTATCCACTTAACTCCTTTTATTTGAGAAATTGATCTAATTTAGGTACAGTCTTTGTTGATATGTTGTCTGAAAGGAATGGTTCCTGTGGAGATCATTAATTGTCATTGAAAATATTTATAATGTTGTCATAATTTGCAATGTATTGTGTTTTAACCATAGGAGATTGTCACAAGTACTCTGCCTTTATCACTATATGTATATATATAATAAATATAGTACTTTATATACATACACTATAGAAGCAATATAGGGAGAAAACTTTAGAAGGGACAAAGGGAGAGAACTTGTGACAAACTCCTGTGGTTTTAACTTATGATATTTCTAGCTGAATACCGGTGGACATGTTGGATGTTTATTGGTGCATTCTGCTTTCACTACTTTAAGCCTTCATCTTTATTGTGTTCACTGCAATGATCAGTTTAACATCTACATTGATGTTGTTCTCTGTATTGTGTTCACTGCAATGATCAGTTTAACATCTACATTCATGTTGTTCTCTGTATTGTGTTCACTGCAATGATCAGTCTAACATCTACATTGATGTTGTTCTCTGTATTGTGTTCACTGCAATGATCAGTTTAACATCTACATTCATGTTGTTCTCTGTATTGTGTTCACTGCAATGATCAGTTTAACATCTACATTGATGTTGTTCTCTGTATTGTGTTCACTGCAATGATCAGTCTAACATCTACATTCATGTTGTTCTCTGTATTGTGTTCACTGCAATGATCAGTTTAACATCTACATTCATGTTGTTCTCTGTATTGTGTTCACTGCAATGATCAGTTTAACATCTACATTCATGTTGTTCTCTGTATTGTGTTCACTGCAATGATCAGTTTAACATCTACATTGATGTTGTTCTCTGTATTGTGTTCACTGCAATGATCAGTCTAACATCTACATTCATGTTGTTCTCTGTATTGTGTTCACTGCAATGATCAGTCTAACATCTACATTCATGTTGTTCTCTGTATTGTGTTCACTGCAATGATCAGTCTAACATCTACATTCATGTTGTTCTCTGTATTGTGTTCACTGCAATGATCAGTCTAACATCTACATTGATGTTGTTCTCTGTATTGTGTTCACTGCAATGATCAGTTTAACATCTACATTCATGTTGTTCTCTGTATTGTGTTCACTGCAATGATCAGTCTAACATCTACATTGATGTTGTTCTCTGTATTGTGTTCACTGCAATGATCAGTCTAACATCTACATTGATGTTGTTCTCTGTATTGTGTTCACTGCAATGATCAGTCTAACATCTACATTGATGTTGTTCTCTGTATTGTGGTCACTGCAATGATCAGTCTAGCATCTACATTCATGTTGTTCTCTGTATTGTGGTCACTGCAATGATCAGTCTAGCATCTACATTCATGTTGTTCTCTGTATTGTGGTCACTGCAATGATCAGTCTAACATCTACATTGATGTTGTTCTCTGTATTGTGGTCACTGCAATGATCAGTCTAACATCTACATTGATGTTGTTCTCTGTATTGTGTTCACTGCAATGATCAGTCTAGCATCTACATTCATGTTGTTCTCTGTATTGTGGTCACTGCAATGATCAGTCTAGCATCTACATTCATGTTGTTCTCTGTATTGTGGTCACTGCAATGATCAGTCTAGCATCTACATTCATGTTGTTCTCTGTATTGTGTTCACTGCAATGATCAGTCTAGCATCTACATTCATGTTGTTCTCTGTATTGTGTTCACTGCAATGATCAGTCTAACATCTACATTGATGTTGTTCTCTGTATTGTGTTCACTGCAATGATCAGTCTAACATCTACATTCATGTTGTTCTCTGTATTGTGTTCACTGCAATGATCAGTCTAACATCTACATTGATGTTGTTCTCTGTATTGTGTTCACTGCAATGATCAGTCTAACATCTACATTCATGTTGTTCTCTGTATTGTGTTCACTGCAATGATCAGTCTAGCATCTACATTCATGTTGTTCTCTGTATTGTGTTCACTGCAATGATCAGTCTAACATCTACATTGATGTTGTTCTCTGTATTGTGTTCACTGCAATGATCAGTTTAACATCTACATTGATGTTGTTCTCTGTATTGTGGTCACTGCAATGATCAGTTTAACATCTACATTGATGTTGTTCTCTGTATTGTGGTCACTGCAATGATCAGTTTAACATCTACATTCATGTTGTTCTCTGTATTGTGTTCACTGCAATGATCAGTCTAACATCTACATTGATGTTGTTCTCTGTATTGTGTTCACTGCAATGATCAGTCTAGCATCTACATTCATGTTGTTCTCTGTATTGTGTTCACTGCAATGATCAGTTTAACATCTACATTGATGTTGTTCTCTGTTTTAGTTGTTTGCTAACAAGAAACGTTATGAAGGAGAACTTGACCGAGTGAGACGTGAACGTGACGACGACAAGGGGAAGTTGTCTCAGCAAATGTAAGTACTTACTGTCTGATTACACAGCAAATGTATGTGCTTACTGTCTGATTACACAGCAAATGTATGCACTTACTGTCTGATTACACAGCAAATGTATGTGCCTAATGTCTGATTACACAGCAAATGTATGTGCTTACTGTCTGATTACACAGCAAATGTATGTACTTACTGTCTGATTACACAGCAAATGTATGTACTTAATGTCTGATTACACAGCAAATGTATGTACTTACTGTCTGATTACACAGCAAATGTATGTACTTACTGTCTGATTACACAGCAAATGTATGTGCTTACTGTCTGATTACACAGCAAATGTATGTACTTACTGTCTGATTACACAGCAAATGTATGTGCCTACTGTCTGATTACACAACAAATGTATGTACTTACTGTCTGATTACACAGCAAATGTATGTGCCTACTGTCTGATTACACAGCAAATGTATGTACTTACTGTCTGATTACACAGCAAATGTATGTGCCTACTGTCTGATTACACAGCAAATGTATGTGCCTACTGTCTGATTACACAGCAAATGTATGTACTTACTGTCTGATTACACAGCAAATGTATGTGCTTACTGTCTGATTACACAGCAAATGTATGTACTTACTGTCTGATTACACAGCAAATGTATGTGCCTACTGTCTGATTAACAACAAATGTATGTACTTACTGTCTGATTACACAGCAAATGTATGTGCCTACTGTCTGATTACACAGCAAATGTATGTGCCTACTGTCTGATTACACAGCAAATGTATGTGCCTACTGTCTGATTACACAGCAAATGTATGTACTTACTGTCTGATTACACAGCAAATGTATGTGCTTACTGTCTGATTACACAGCAAATGTATGTGCCTACTGTCTGATTACACAGCATGTGTGTGCCTTCTGTCTGATTACACAGCAAATGTATGTGCCTACTGTCTGATTACACAGCAAATGTATGTACTTACTGTCAGATTAACAAAACACATTTTTACACTTTTGCCTTCCATTGTCAGTGAAATTGTAGATTAAGTAAAGAAATAATTATAAAGTAAACACAAACTCCAGTAAGGTACTCATTTGTCACACTTGTTTTAGGGTACAATTGGCCTGGTGGTAGAGTGTTTGCCTCTTGTGTGGAAGGGTTTAGGCCCTGGCTGTAACATACCACACTTGTTTTATGGTACAGTTGGCCTGGTGGTAGAGTGTTTGCCTCTTGTGTGGAAGGGTTTAGGCCCTGGCTGTAACATACCACACTTGTTTTATGGTACAGTTGGCCTGGTGGTAGAGCGTTTGCCTCTTGTGTGGAAGGGTTTAGGCCCTGGCTGTAACATACCACACTTGTTTTATGGTACAGTTGGCCTGGTGGTAGAGTGTTTGCCTCTTGTGTGGAAGGGTATAGGCCCTGGCTGTAACATACCACACTTGTTTTATGGTACAGTTGGCCTGGTGGTAGAGTGTTTGCCTCTTGCGTGGAAGGGTTTATAAGGCCCTGGCTGTAACATACCACACTTGTTTTATGGTACAGTTGGCCTGGTGGTAGAGTGTTTGCCTCTTGTGTGGAAGGGTTTATAAGGCCCTGGCTGTAACATACCACACTTGTTTTATGGTACAGTTGACCTGGTGGTAGAGTGTTTGCCTCTTGTGTGGAAGGGTTTAGGCCCTGGCTGTGACATACCACACTTGTTTTATGGTACAGTTGGCCTGGTGGTTGAGTGTTTGCCTCTTGTGTGGAAGGGTTTAGGCCCTGGCTGTAACATACCACACTTGTTTTATGGTACAGTTGACCTGGTGGTAGAGTGTTTGCCTCTTGTGTGGAAGGGTTTAGGCCATGGCTGTGACATACCACACTTGTTTATTGGTACAGTTGACCGGGTTGTGTGGAAGTTGTTGACATTAGGTACTTCCCTGTCTAGGCATTATGAGGGTTGTTTTAGGACAGTTTTGCCCATTGTCAGATGAATACACGGTATCATAATCTGACTTCTCTGATATCTGTAGGGATGTAAAAACTGATAGGTGTTCAGCTATTTATGACCATTAGATGACGTGCTGGCAAGATGGAGCATATTTCTGTCTGGTGAATAATCAGTATAGTTGAATCACGAGATTATGCAGAAAATCAGATTTTTCAGACTTTCAACTGGTTTCTGTGTGTTACAGTTATTTTGCGCTAAACCCTCAGTATTCAAATTGATTATCTTTACAATTAGAGTCAGTATCATTATCTGTCTGCAGAATGTTTCTAAGTTGTACACCGATTGCTTGTAATAAAGCAGAATGTCTCAAGTTCTCTCCCTTTATCCTGTATATAGTTCTCTCCCTTTATCATGTCTTTATTTTATGTATATATAGTATACATATAGTACTATATATTCATAATTATACTAAAGAAGGGATATAGAAGGATCATATACTATAGAAGGGATATAGAAGGGGAGAGAACTGGTGATCATATACTATAGAAGGGATATAGAAGGGGAGAGAACTAGTGATCATATACTATAGAAGGGATATAGAAGGGGAGAGAACTAGTGATCATATACTATAGAAGGGATATAGAAGAGGAGAGAACTGGTGATCATATTCTATAGAATGGATATAGAAGGGGAGAGACCTGGTGATCATATACTATAGAAGGGATATAGAAGGGGAGAGAACTAGTGATCATATACTATAGAAGGGATATAGAAGGGGAGAGAACTGGTGATCATATACTATAGAAGGGATATAGAAGGGGAGAGAACTAGTGATCATATACTATAGAAGGGATATAGAAGGGGAGATAACTGGTGATCATATACTATAGAAGGGATATAGAAGGGGAGAGAACTGGTGATCATATACTATAGAAGGGATATAGAAGGGGAGAGAACTAGTGATCATATACTATAGAAGGGATATAGAAGGGGAGATAACTGGTGATCATATACTATAGAAGGGATATAGAAGGGGAGAGAACTGGTGATCATATACTATAGAAGGGATATAGAAGGGAAGAGAACTGGTAATCATATACTTTAGAATGGATATAGATCTCCTGTAGCTTGTATATACATTACATAAATATATTTTATTCTTTGCTTGTTATACAATTATTTCAGGAGTGACATGCAGAGAGACTTGAAGGATGCAAGAAATCTCACGAGAGAAAGACAACATAAGATTGCTGAAATCAATGCTGTAAGTATGCTGAAATAAATGCTGTAAGTATGCTGGAATCAGTGCTGTAAGTATGCTGAAATCAATGCTGTAAGTATGCTGGAATCAGTGCTGTAAGTATGCTGGAATCAGTGCTGTAAGTATGCTGAAATCAATGCTGTAAGTATGCTGAAATCAATGTGGTAAGTATGCTGAAATAAATGCTGTAAGTATGCTGAAATCAGTGCTGTAAGTATGCTGAAATCAGTGCTGTAAGTATCCTGAAATAAATACTATAAGTATGCTGAAATAAATGCTGTAAGTATGCTGAATTCAATCAATGCTGTAAGTATGCTGAAATCAATGCTGTAAGTATGCTGAAATCAATGCTGTAAGTAATAAGTATGCTGGAATCAGTGCTGTAAGTATGCTGGAATCAGTGCTGTAAGTATGCTGAATTCAATGCTGTAAGTATGCTGAAATCAATGCTGTAAGTATGCTGGAATCAGTGCTGTAAGTATGCTGGAATCAGTGATGTAAGTATGCTGAAATCAATGCTGTAAGTATGCTGGAATCAGTGCTGTAAGTATGCTAAATCCATGCTGCAAGTATGCTGAATCAATGCTGTAAGTATATATGACATGGTTTGTGCTGAAATCAATGCTGTAAGTATATATGACATGGTTTGTGCTGAAATCAATGCTGTAAGTATATATGACATGGTTTGTGCTGAAATCAATGCTGTAAGTATATATGACATGGTTTGTGCTGAAATCAATGCTGTAAGTATATATGACATGGTTTGTGCTGAAATCAATGCTGTAAGTATATATGACATGGCTTGGAAAATGTGGATGTAAAATTGTCTGCTCTTTACCTGCAAGATGAATAGTTAACTTTGTTGAACTGAATAATGATACGATTTACATGAAATTTTCAAGAAATTATTCTGTTTTTGTCAACCATATGAAGGTGTTGTACATGTATTGTAGCCTGTAAATGTAGTTATGGCTCGCTTATTGACTTAATTGAATTCAGTGACCAATGTTGTATACCTGCACAGATGCTTTGAAATATAGAAATCCTGAAATTGATCAATGTAGATTGTAAATTTAAACATGCAGTTTGATTACAATAACAATACATCTATTGTGATATATCGAAGCTTTCGTGTATGAAGAGGGATATTTACACCATAAACTATATAACAACACATTTTCTGCCAATACTGTGTACTTCATTTTGTCAGGATTTATGTATTGCAGTCGTTGATTATGGCAAGAAGTGACAAGGAAGCTTTAGAAGTACAGAACAATAGATTACAGCACAAGGTGAAGGACCTTGGTGAAGATTTCAGAATGAGGCTCATCAAATATGTGGAGGATATTTCAGTATGTATACAAAGTCATTCACTGTTACAAGTTCTAGACTGAACCAATTTTATTTGCCTTCTGTTTGTGTCTATGGCTGAAAGGTTACCTAACATATAGTATATTGAAAGATCAGTTCTTGGATGTTGATAAAGGCATAGTAGTGTGCACCCGGCTTGGTAAGCTTTACACTGTTGTAAGTACACCCGGCTTGGTAAGCTTTACACTGTTGTAAGTACACCCAGCTTGGTAAGCTTTACACTGTTGTAAGTACACCCAGCTTGGTAAGCTTTACACTGTTGTAAGTACACCCAGCTTGGTAAGCTTTACACTGTTGTAAGTACACCCAGCTTGGTAAGCTTTACACTGTTGTAAGTACACCCAGCTTGGTAAGCTTTACACTGTTGTAAGTACAACCGGCTTGGTAAGCTTTACACTGTTGTAAGTAAACTTGGCTTGGTAAGCTTTACACTGTTGTAAGTACACCCGGCTTGGTAAGCTTTACACTGTTGTAAGTACACTTGGCTTGGTAAGCTTTACACTGTTGTAAGTACACCCGGCTTGGTAAGCTTTACACTGTTGTAAGTACACCCAGCTTGGTAAGCTTTACACTGTTGTAAGTAAACTTGGCTTGGTAAGCTTTACACTGTTGTAAGTACACCCGGCTTGGTAAGCTTTACACTGTTGTAAGTACACCCGGCTTGGTAAGCTGTTGTAGGTACAGTCGTACCACAAAGTTACCAAACGTAAAGTAGTTCACCATTATCATACATTCTTATCCAATGTATGAGATTTTCTTCTTCTAAAAGTTCATTAACGATGCTTTCATTATTTATTCCATGCAAAGGGTAAGTTTTTAATTTTTCTTTGTGATTTTATATGCTTATATATCTTTAAGTTTATTATCACTCTTATTATTTATGTCGTGTCCTATATGATTGTAGGACTATATGGACGGTGGAAGTGGAGTACCTGATGCTAAACGAGAGAAGAAAATGAAGACATATGTAGATAATATGTTGAAAGACGTCACAATGTCACACAAGGATCGAGAAGATCAGTTAAGTCACGCCGCCCAGCAATACAGAGAACAGAAGAGAAAGTTTGCACATAAATACGAGGAGCTTCTTGTAGCGTACAGGTATGGTTTCAACGGATCAAATTGTTTAAATAAAGCAGTTCAAATACAGTCGGACCTCATTTATACGACAAATTTCTGATACTAGGTATCATCATATCTGAATACTGGGTATCATCATATCTGAATACTGGGTATCATCATATCTGAATACTGGGTATCATCATATCTGAATACTGGGTATCATCATATCTGAATACTGGGTATCATCATATCTGAATACTGGGTATCATCATATCTGAATACTGGGTATCATCATATCTGAATACTGGGTATCATCATATCTGAATACTGGGTATCATCATATCTGAATACTGGGTATCATCATATCTGAATACTGGGTATCATCATATCTGAATACTGGGTATCATCATATCTGAATACTGGGTATCATCATATCTGAATACTGGGTATCATCATATCTGAATACTGGGTATCATCATATCTGAATACTGGGTATCATCATATCTGAATACTGGGTATCGGCATATCTGAATACTGGGTATCATCATATATATCAGGTCTCCATGTATCTTCCTTAGCACTTTAAATCAAAATTGGCAATAAGAAACCATGTTTTATTCAAAATAAAATTTCGGACCCTATAAATTTTGAATGAACGAGGTCCAAATGTATAACTTTCATTGATACCTGGTACCACGGACATAGGTCCATGCTGGTACTGATGTGATATTTCTTTTTGTTTTACTTGTTTTGTATTGGTAAACTTGCAATCTTTTCTACTGGCCAATATTGTACTGACTTTAAAAAAAGCTTGTTAGGTATTTTTGGTAAATTTCTGTGACAACATAATTATGAAGTGAATCACATGATGTAATGTTTATGATTGTGGAATTTTATTCATAATGGTGGAAAGTATGTTGGCAGTTAAGATAAATATTTGGAGAGTATTTCAGTGTGTTGTATGTTTTATTAAGGCATTGCACAACATTTCATACTTAACAAAGAATTGTAATCTCTGCTGATGTAATTATATACAGAGATCTGAGATTGTTATGTAATCTCTGCTAATGTTATTATATACAGAGATCTGAGATAGATATGTAATCTCTGCTAATGTTATTATATACAGAGATCTGAGATTGTTATGTAATCTCTGCTAATGTTATTATATACAGAGATCTGAGATTGTTATGTAATCTCTGCTAATGTTATTATAACAGAGATCTGAGATTGATATGTAATCTCTGCTAATGTTATTATATACAGAGATCTGAGATTGTTATGTAACGTCTGCTAATGTTATTATATACAGAGATCTGAGATTGTTATGTAATCTCTGCTAATGTTATTATGTTATTATACAGAGATCTGAGATTGATATGTAATCTCTGCTAATGTTATTATATACAGAGATCTGAGATTGTTATGTAACGTCTGCTAATGTTATTATATACAGAGATCTGAGATTGTTATGTAATCTCTGCTAATGTTATTATATACAGAGATCTGAGATTGTTATGTGAACAGCGAGGTATAGAATCTGTAGATATGGGGCCAGATGAACACAAACTGAGTTTAACAGACGGGGAAATAACGTCCAATCATCTAAAGGAGATAAATCGACTAAAATCAGAACGTGAGGAATTACGGGATCAGCTGAACTCTATAAAAAACAAGGTTTGTAATTATAATCTGAACTCTTCACAATAGAGATAGAAGTTTCCACTTTGATTCGCTATAGCTGTAAAACATTTCTACTGGCTTATGTTGTATTATTGATGATGAATCCGGAGTATATATGAAGGGTTCCACTAGGGGCTGAATCTTGGGATCATGTTGATAATTTTTTACCATTTTATAGCCAAAATACCTATAATTTACAGAAAACGTGACCCTTCAGCAAGAATCCTAATTCCAGGGTCAAAGGGTCAACTCCAGGGTCAAATACAAACCACTATGTATGTTTGTTTTCATTTTGATTTTGTGACATTCAAATTCAGCTTGATGTTATTGATGCAGAAGCCAACGTAGGAATTAACTATCTTACCACTGATCACTTAGTTCATCCTCAAGGTTATCAGACAAATAAGAACATTTCTTGCACTGAAAATGCTATTAATTTGCTGGTTTCTTTAGATTATGTAAACCTTTACAGGTATATAATCTTACCTTCTGTCAAAATATGCTGAGTAATAATTTTTGAGAAAATGGCGTGGTAATGCCTTCATACAGACATACTCAGAAACAATGCATTGTAACTTTTCTTAAAAGTTTCCTTGAACTGCAAAATACGTGTACAATACAGACAGGTCTTTCCTTTGCTAGCGCTAACATAGGTCAGGATAGAACTGCAAAATATGTGTACAATACAGACAGGTCTTTCCTTTGCTAGCGCTAACATAGGTCAGGATAGAACTGCAAAATAAGTGTACAATACAGACAGGTCTTTCCTTTGCTAGCGCTAACATAGGTCAGGATAGAACTGCAAAATAAGTGTACAATACAGACAGGTCTTTCCTTTGCTAGTGCTAACATAGGTCAGGATAGAACTGCAAAATACGTGTACAATACAGACAGGTCTTTCCTTGGCTAGCGCTAACATAGGTCAGGACAGAACTGCAAAATATGTGTACAATACAGACAGGTCTTTCCTTTGCTAGTGCTAACATAGGTCAGGATAGAACTGCAAAATACGTGTACAATACAGACAGGTCTTTCCTTTGCTAGTGCTAACATAGGTCAAGATAGAACTGCAAAATACGTGTACAATACAGACAGGTCTTTCCTTTGCTAGCGCTAACATAGGTCAGGATAGAACTGCAAAATACGTGTACAATACAGACAGGTCTTTCCTTTGCTAGCGCTAACATAGGTCAGGATAGAACTGCAAAATACGTGTACAATACAGACAGGTCTTTCCTTTGCTAGCGCTAACATAGGTCAGGATAGAACTGCAAAATACGTGTACAATACAGACAGGTCTTTCCTTGGCTAGCGCTAACATAGGTCAGGATAGAACTGCAAAATACGTGTACAATACAGACAGGTCTTTCCTTTGCTAGCGCTAACATAGGTCAAGATAGAACTGCAAAATACGTGTACAATACAGACAGGTCTTTCCTTTGCTAGCGCTAACATAGGTCAGGATAGAACTGCAAAATACGTGTACAATACAGACAGGTCTTTCCTTTGCTAGTGCTAACATAGGTCAGGATAGAACTGCAAAATACGTGTACAATACAGACAGGTCTTTCCTTTGCTAGGGCTAACATAGGTCAGGATAGAACTGCAAAATACGTGTACAATACAGACAGGTCTTTCCTTTGCTAGCGCTAACATAGGTCAGGATAGAACTGCAAAATACGTGTACAATACAGACAGGTCTTTCCTTTGCTAGCGCTAACATAGGTCAGGATAGAACTGCAAAATACGTGTACAATACAGACAGGTCTTTCCTTTGCTAGCGCTAACATAGGTCAGGATAGAACTGCAAAATACGTGTACAATACAGACAGGTCTTTTCTTGGCTAGCGCTAACATAGGTCAGGATAGAACTGCAAAATACGTGTACAATACAGACAGGTCTTTCCTTTGCTAGCGCTAACATAGGTCAAGATAGAACTGCAAAATACGTGTACAATACAGACAGGTCTTTCCTTTGCTAGCGCTAACATAGGTCAGGATAGAACTGCAAAATACGTGTACAATACAGACAGGTCTTTCCTTTGCTAGCGCTAACATAGGTCAGGATAGAACTGCAAAATACGTGTACAATACAGACAGGTCTTTCCTTTGCTAGCGCTAACATAGGTCAGGATAGAACTGCAAAATATGTGTACAATACAGACAGGTCTTTCCTTTGCTAGCACTAACATAGGTCAGGATAGAAAATACGTGTACAATACAGACAGGTCTTTCCTTTGCTAGCGCTAACATAGGTCAGGATAGAAAATACTGGTAACAGATAATTGTATTTTGGGAAATACATGTATGTAAGAAAGGTGGCAATGCAGTGTTGTGGAGTACATCTGGATGAAGGCAATTACCAGCCATTTTCTCATATTTATGACTACGAATGTTTTGTCCAAAGAAGTAAGACTATGTACCTTTAAGTTGACAAAACAATAATATTCAATCCATAGTTTACTGTCACACTTGTACTTTTTCATGAAACGATTTGATATTGTATGTTGTATGCATTGATCGAGTTACTTTATATATCTCTTACAGTCACACAAGGTATGGTAACTTATTGTCGGCATGCCCTAGGTCTAGATGTATTACATGTTTTACAGTGATTTTAGTCACTCACAGTTTGCTATGTCATATTTAATGTGTGTGATTTGAAAATAAAATTTGGTTGAAAAAAGTTATAAAAGAGAGATTAAGTTGAAACAGGGAACGCCACATACATAAGACAATGTGTCTCCACACAGACCTCCGGGAAACAGGGAACGCCACATACATAAGACAATGTGTCTCCACAAAGACCTCCGGGAAACAGGGAACGCCACATACATTAGACAATGTGTCTCCACACAGACCTCCGGGAAACAGGGAACGCCACATACATTAGACAATGTGTCTCCACACAGACCTCCGGGAAACAGGGAACGCCACATACATTAGACAATGTGTCTCCACACAGACCTCCGGGAAACAGGGAACGCCACATACATTAGACAATGTGTCTCCACACAGACCTCCGGGAAACAGGGAACGCCACATACATTAGACAATGTGTCTCCACACAGACCTCCGGGAAACAGGGAATGCCACATACATAAGACAATGTGTCTCCACACAGACCTCCGGGAAACAGGGAACGCCACATACATTAGACAATGTGTCTCCACACAGACCTCCGGGAAACAGGGAACGCCACATACATTAGACAATATGTCTCCACACAGACCTCCGGGAAACAGGGAACGCCACATACATAAGACAATGTGTCTCCACACAGACCTCCGGGAAACAGGGAACGCCACATACATTAGACAATGTGTCTCCACACAGACCTCCGGGAAACAGGGAACGCCACATACATTAGACAATGTGTCTCCACACAGACCTCCGGGAAACAGGGAACGCCACATACATTAGACAATGTGTCTCCACACAGACCTCCGGGAAACAGGGAACGCCACATACATTAGACAATGTGTCTCCACACAGACCTCCAGGAAACAACAGTCTGTAATACATTAAATACTGAGGAGGTGCAAGGGTATGGGAACAGGGGTGCAAGGAATGGTCTGGTCGACAAACAACTAAGGAATATTTAGGGGGGACAACAAGGGTGAAATATTTTAATGGATGGATAGAATCACAGAACAAATCAAGATGGTCAGTACTTATAGGCCAAAAGTGGGGAGCAAAGAACATGAATATTGTATCAAGTAACAAAAATGCACATGGGGAAAGGTGAACTTAGTATACATCTAAAAACATGAATACAAATAATAACCACACAGCACACATCCTTGGAACTGTCAGTAAAAATACTGGGGGATTAAATCATTTTAACTGCTAGCTAACCTCACACTTAACTGCTAGATGGTCATTGATTTCTAATATATACACATTAATTTACTAAGTAGGCAGTCACTAATTATGAAAAGCAGTTAACAATTACGTATACATTAACATATAGGTCCAAATACATTTAACATACGCATAGAAACTGTTCTAAAGTCACAATGTTTTTGACAATAAATGGACACTTCCATGACAAACGTGTATTTGTGATGGAGGTTATGATGTCGAGTATTTTGATGTCACAAACTGATCACTTTCTTGGAAGTGTCTTTGGTTGCTTAATATTGATTTATAGAATTAAATGAACAGGAAAAATGTTTATATGTGTTATGTAATTAGTTTTTCCACTATAGAAACAGAAGTTTTTTTAAGAATTAATGTATGTTTAAGTAATAGGGAAAGTGTTTCTGACGCAATGTCATTTTGTAGTTTACTTTGGCATTTTGTTCTTAATATTGGAATTGCTATAAAATGAAAAGTGGACGTCGGATTTTAAATTTTTGGTATTTAATGAAACTAGAATAATATGTCTGTTAGAAAATGTAAAACCTGAAATGGATTGTTTAGAGGTTTTGTGGTGTAACTGCTTAAATATATGATTACAAATTAAAGCATTGATATGAAATCTTAACCTAAATTAGAAATTGATTGAAAATAAAAAATATCTGTTTGGACTTCAGCTTAGCAATGAAAACAAAAATCTAATATCAAGATGGATGCTTTATACAATGTACTGAATTCATGCAGTGAGTTGAAATCCATGACATTTTCCTGTCCATGACAGATGCACCTGATACTAACTTCAATTTTCATTTTCTTCCTGACGTTTATCAGTGATTCTCAGAATGATGTCTGAAACAAATTTGCAAAATGCCATATGTGTTAAAAGCCAAATAAGTTTCAAGCAGAAGTCACAAGAAACTAGGAATTGTGTTAGAACGTTACCAAGGTTGCATCATTTAATGATTTGGTTGCATTTTGATGCATGAAGTTGTTGTTACCACTGTTGCGTTTACCATGCGTTAACATTACCCATAATGCCATTTTGCATATTTTGTGCAAATGATATACATGTACACTGCCCTCCAAAAGTTCCTGTACACTTCGACAATTCCCATTGCAGTTAATGTATTTTCATATTTGTTTCACATGCAATAAATTGAAAATGCTTTTTGACAAAGCAATAATTTTCTGTAGAAGCATTCATAAATTTGTACTGAAACAAACTATCTTATTTTTTGTGTCAGATCATTTACACATACAAATGTTGGTTTCGGATGATGGCCGATTGATGCTGCTGCTGAGATGTTCAAATTGTTAATTCTTAACTATTCATCACAGAAGTGTGCTGAATACTTTTACTTCATGGTCATACATGTCTTATTTGAAATTCTGCATAAAAAAGTAATGAAATTCAAAACATTCAATGTGTGAAGAAACTTTTGGATGGCAGTGTATTTTCGAAAATGAGTTAGTTTGTTTTCCAAAGTTTATATTCTTATGGAAATGGCTGGAACAAGATTACGACTTTTCCCCCCTTATATAATAATTTTATGAATTTTAAAATATTTTTGTGAAATTATGAAGCCAATTGTAGTGTCGTACGTGAAATAAGGATATATTGCAGTAATGATGAGTGAAATAAGGATATATTGCAGTAATGATGCGTGAAATAAGGATATATTGCAGTAATGATGCTTGAAATAAGGATATATTGCAGTAATGATGCGTGAAATAAGGATATATTGCAGTAATGATGCTTGAAATAAGGATATATTGCAGTAATGATGCGTGAAATAAGGATATATTGCAGTAATGATGACCATTTTGAACTCTTACATAACATTTTTTGGGGGGCTAACTGAAAATTACAGAGTTGTCAATGACCGTTAATTTATAGCTGAACTATTTTATGATAAAGCATGTTATACGTTGTCACTCTAAGTTGCTGTGTATTAAAATGATTTCATACATTTTATACTTCAGTCGGCAACTTCATGCAAATGTTTTGTTTTGTAAGCTAAGAAATGGAGTGGTGATATATCGATAGCTCATAATGTGTTTGTTATTCATTTGCTAGTTGAGTGTTTTAGATTCACTTATGATATTTATTGATGCTAAATATGATTTTATTTATGATTTATTTAAGTATTGTTGTATTATTTGTCTTTCTAGTTTTTTTATTGGTTTACAGTATTTTGTGTTATAGTATTTACAATGTACTTAAAATTTAAACTTCTAGTCTATTTACAAAGGTTATATAATTTCTTTTGTTCATTCTTTGATATGTTTTCAATTATTTGAGCAAAGTGCAGACTGATTTTAGCGTGTACTGCTTATCATCTTAATTATGTGTTTATGTGTTCATTAAAATTAAATGAACAAATAATTATATCTAACAAATATTGATGACAGTTTTGTTTCTTTCAGTTTGGTCTATCTGACGAAATGAAGGAGATGGGTCTGAGGTATGTTACTGTGAAATCATTATTACTATGAAGGGCGCCATTGTGTATGTAGCATAGAGCGTCTGATTCCACATCTAAAAGGTGTTAGTTTAAATGCTGCTTTGTGTGAGGTCAAACTGCAAACTTCACAGTCTCTGAATAAAGCGCAAGTACTGGCTAGTAACCCAGGTAGCAGTCATGGAGGGAGATTAGTAACCCAGGTAGCAGTCATGGAGGGAGATTAGTAACCCAGGTAGCAGTCATGGAGGGAGATTAGTAACCCAGGTAGCAGTCATGGAGGGAGATTAGTAACCCAGGTAGCAGTCATGGAGGGAGATTGATATAAGTAACCCAGGTAGCAGTCATGGAGGGAGATTGATATAAGTAACCCAGGTAGCAGTCATGGAGGGAGATAAGTAACCCAGGTAGCAGTCATGGAGGGAGATTAGTAACCCAGGTAGCAGTCATGGAGGGAGATTAGTAACCCAGGTAGCAGTCATGGAGGGAGATTGATATAAGTAACCCAGGTAGCAGTCACGGAGGGAGATTGATATAAGTAACCCAGGTAGCAGTCATGGAGGGAGATTGATATAAGTAACCCAGGTAGCAGTCATGGAGGGAGATTGATATAAGTAACCCAGGTAGCAGTCATGGAGGGAGATTGATATAAGTAACCCAGGTAGCAGTCATGGAGGGAGATTGATATAAGTAACCCAGGTAGCAGTCATGGAGGGAGATTGATATAAGTAACCCAGGTAGCAGTCATGGAGGGAGATTGATATAAGTAACCCAGGTAGCAGTCATGGAGGGAGATTGATATAAGTAACCCAGGTAGCAGTCATGGAGGGAGATTAGAAACCCAGGTAGCAGTCATGGAGGGAGATTAGTAACCCAGGTAGCAGTCATGGAGGGAGATTGATATAAGTTATTGTTTCACAATTGATGTAAAATACAATCTATATGTTGTAAGTTTAAACTTAACTCATTAGTTACTCTTTCACACTATTTGCTTGGGCAGAATGTTTATACAATCATTCACATAAATACATGCGGACTCTTTATGCTTTAGTTCATTATGCTCTTCAAAAAAGGAGCATATAGCTGCCACTTTGTCTGTCCATGCATTAGTTGGTGTGTCTGTCCCAATTCGTGTCCCCACTATTTCTCAGCAACCACCAATCAGAATTCCAATAAAACTTTATGGGAAGCTTTGCTACCAACAGCAGATGTGCATCTTGTTGGCATGTTCTGGTACATATTTTGGGGGAGCACCTTGTTGGCATGTTCTGGAACATACTTTGGGGAGCACCTTGTTGGCATGCTCCGGTACATACTTTGGAGGAGCACCTTGTTGGCATGTTCTGGTACATACTTTGGGGAGCACCTTGTTGGCATGCTCCGGTACATACTTTGGAGGAGCACCTTGTTGGCATGTTCTGGAACATACTTTGGGGAGCACCTTGTTGGCATGCTCCGGTACATACTTTGGAGGAGCACCTTGTTGGCATGTTCTGGTACATACTTTGGGGGAGCACCTTGTTGGCATGATGTGGTACATACTTTGGAGGAGCACCTTGTTGGCATGTTCTGGAACATACTTTGGGGGAGCACCTTGTTGGCATGTTCTGGAACATACTTTGGGGGAGCACCTTGTTGGCATGATGTGGTACATACTTTGGAGGAGCACCTTGTTGGCATGTTCTGGAACATACTTTGGGGGAGCACCTTGTTGGCATGATGTGGTACATACTTTGGAGGAGCACCTTGTTGGCATGTTCTGGTACATACTTTGGAGGAGCACCTTGTTGGCATGTTCCAGTACATACTTTGGGGGAGCACCTTGTTGGCATGTTCTGGTACATACTTTGGGGAGCACCTTGTTGGCATGCTCCGGTACATACTTTGGAGGAGCACCTTGTTGGCATGTTCTGGTACATACTTTGGAGGAGCACCTTGTTGGCATGTTCTGGTACATACTTTGGAGGAGCACCTTGTTGGCATGTTCCGGTACATACTTTGGAGGAGCACCTTGTTGGCATGCTCCGGTACATACTTTGGGGGAGCACCTTGTTGGCATGTTCTGGTACATACTTTGGAGGAGCACCTTGTTGGCATGTTCTGGTACATACTTTGGGGGAGCACCTTGTTGGCATGTTCTGGTACATACTTTGGGGGAGCACCTTGTTGGCATGTTCTGGTACATACTTTGGAGGAGCACCTTGTTGGCATGTTCTGGTACATACTTTGGGGGAGCACCTTGTTGGCATGTTCTGGTACATACTTTGGGGGAGCACCTTGTTGGCATGTTCTGGTACATACTTTGGGAGAGCACCTTGTTGGCGTGTTCTGGTACATACTTTGGGGGAGCACCTTGTTTGCATGTTCTGGTACATACTTTGGAGGAGCACCTTGTTGGCATGTTCTGGTACATACTTTGGAGGAGCACCTTGTTGGCATGTTCTGGTACATACTTTGGAGGAGCACCTTGTTGGCATGTTCTGGTACATACTTTGGGGGAGCACCTTGTTGGCATGTTCCGGTACATACTTTGGAGGAGCACCTTGTTGGCATGTTCCGGTACATACTTTGGGGAGCATCTATCAGATATTCTTGTTATGGTCTTGTTTAAGTTTTTTATGCTACAATAATTCAGGCCTGGAGAGAAACCTGCCGAGTCGTGGGCACAGCTACGGAAACAGTTAAGAGAATTCACGCTGAACACACAACGTCAACTCGAAGATGAACGGACAAAACTGCTCAGTGAGAATGAAGTTCTGAAAGAACAATTAAAGGAAAGCCAAGATTATATTGACAGCCATCTTGCTAGGTAGAGAACAATTCATTATATTTTACCACTTTCATCTTGATGTTAAAATGCATGACTGTGTGCTGTTACGGCTGTTCTCCTGGGTCGTTCTGTGAACACTGTACATGTATATTACATGGAAAAGTCTTACTTTTATCAATAAATGATGTAATGAGAAATTCTAGCAGTATTCTACTCATGCCATATTTCTTTGATAGTATTACAATATTCCAGATCTCGGAAATTCCATGTCATTTCAGACATTACAATCCCTGCGGAACTTTTTAATGAGGCGACAGCGAAGCGCCATCTTCTTTAGTCAAACACAGATTAACCCTGCTTTCATTCCTAGATTTGTTGTTTATATTGCTGAAAGTTCAGTAAACTGCCTTGTGTATTATGTGGGTATGTGCTGATACTGAAGTCAGTCAGTTTTGTTTAAACAGTTTGATCATTCGTGAAATGTTGTACCATTTTATAACAATCAGACACACCTGACTTTGAGCTGGGCACTTATTCTAGCCAACTAATTCACTGCATTTTTTCTTAATTTGTTGTCTTGTAGATACAAACAAGAAATAATAAAACTTCGGAAGATGCTGGGATATGATGAAGATGGTGCTCAAATAACAGACAGACCTGGAAAGTCAAGGTCACGTAGACATTAAGGTCAAGGTGAAAGTGTCATCAGTTGCCATAGAAACAAATGTTCCAGTTTTAATCCAGTTAAGTCTTCCAGGGAAAATGTCAAATATTATGTCATTTATTTACAGATAAATATTGCTTGAAGTGACTTTATTCCTACATTAACACTAAATCATAGATGGATCTTTGATTTAACCTATAAGTATTTGTACACTGATGAAAACCTAGTGATATCATCTTATTGATGATGACGAGTGAAAGAATGGGATTCTGTTGTATACCTTCAGTAATTATATTTGATACTTTTCTTGTTCTGTACAATAAGAATACAGAAAAATTTGGCCAAGAATTTAGTAAGATTTGAGTTAAATGTTAATTATTTCGTAAACTGCTGGTCAGATTGAGTGCTATGTTCATAGTGGAGTGTGTTCAACTCAACAGAACCAGGTAATAATCTTCCTCAAACTTAGGAACGCAGGATTTAATCACAGAAATGATTCGTTGATTAAATTTTAATTGTTGAAAAAATTGTGTGCCAATTTTTATACACTTGTGTTCTTTTAATTTTTAAACTTCAGGAATAATCTTTTCAGACTGAAATTACATCATGATACTGCTGATATCTGTCTAGAGTTATGTTCACTTGTTTTTCATTCATATTGTTATCACTATTGCAATAAACATTTATAGCCTGTACAACATTAAATGGTGAAAAATCACTAAAACCCTGACAGTAGAGGACTTCTCTATCATTCTCTTATTTTACTGATGTTTGATTATTGTATAGTTACCCTTTTGTACACACAGTACAGGAGGCTGATTACATGTACCTGGGTATGTTCAAACACAGGAGATTGTCACTAGTTGTCTCCCTTTATCCCTTCTATACAAGGAGATTGTCACTAGTTGTCTCCCTTTATCCCTTCTATACAAGGAGATTGTCACTAGTTGTCTCCCTTTATCCCTTCTATACAAGGAGATTGTCACTAGTTGTCTCCCTTTATCCCTTCTATACAAGGAGAGTGTCACTAGTTGTCTCCCTTTATCCCTTCTATACAAGGAGATTGTCACTAGTTGTCTCCCTTTATCCCTTCTATACAAGGAGATTGTCAATCTCCTACGCAGTGATCTCCCCTTATAGTTATCGGAGATCTCTGCCATCACAAACTTTTCGTAAAGATTTTTGACGAAATATATTTTTCATTTATTTAATTTTTGTTGACAATTTTATAGCCATATAGCTTAATTTCAAACATATAAGATGTTTGGTGGTATGAAAAGTTTAAAAAAAACAATATTTAAAAAGTTATTTAAAAATAACCAACGATATCACGTAATTTTCTTCTTCGGATCCGCCATTTTGTCTAACCAAACCATCATCACGTGACTTTTGTGATGGCAGTGGTTATTGCTGTACTGCAAGGGAAGATAACCGCTGTGTGGAGTTTGGGAGATTGTCACTAGTTGTCTCCCTTTATCCCTTCTATACAAGGAGATTGTCACTAGTTGTCTCCCTTTATCCCTTCTATACAAGGAGATTATCACTATTTGTCTCCCTTTATCCCTTATATACAAGGATATTGTCACTAGTTGTCTCCCTTTATCCCTTCTATACAAGGAGATTGTCACTAGTTGTCTCCTTTTATCCCTTCTATACAAGGAGATTGTCACTAGTTGTCTCCCTTTATCCCTTCTATACAAGGAGATTATCACTATTTGTCTCCCTTTATCCCTTATATACAAGGATATTGTCACTAGTTGTCTCCCTTTATCCCTTCTATACAAGGAGATTGTCACTAGTTGTCTCCCTTTATCCCTTCTATACAAGGATAGTGTCACTAGTTGTCTCCCTTTATCCCTTCTATACAAGGATATTGTCACTAGTTGTCTCCCTTTATCCCTTCTATACAAGGAGATTGTCACTAGTTGTCTCCCTTTATCCCTTCTATAGTAGATGTGACAAGCTTCTGTGTGTTCAAGTATAAAATGAGCCCCATGATTTATTAATACTCTGTTTGCAATGCTTATAGTATAGAAATTGTAGTCTTGCCACTCAATGGTTTAATATGATCACCACGACATAAATATAGTATCTCACAAAGTTCTGCTTAGCCATTCACAGATAATATATTGTTATTTCTCACTAGATATTGTCTTAACTGTATTGGAATGTATCCAAACTATGATTCATATATTGTCATCATTTTAAAATAAACAAGTAAAACTACTTCGGTGAGTTTGATAATAGGAAGTAATGAATAGAAGCTGGTTTTTGTTAAAGTTGAATAATTGAATGAGTTCTCATGTTGGGTAATACTTGTACTGTGATGTACACACGTGTTCTATGTTCACATCTATGTGTGTTTCAAGCATAAATGATTCTCTTATCTCCCATTATTTTGTCACCATTATTTATTTTATGTAGAAGTTGGCGGTCGTTCTCTGCATTATGTGTAAAACCTGTGATATCACATCCGTCCACCCATTAGTGTCTGCTTTACTTAGTGCAATTTGTGTATATTTTATATATATTATACATGTATATTTTATATATATTATACATATATATTTTGGTTGTTGTGTAAAGAGCCAATTATTATGTTCATACTTCAGCTTAGTTCTCGTCCTGGGTAATGTGAACACTTGATTTTAGGTAAAATCTTTCAGATCAAAATAAATGCAATCTGAATGAAGATGGTATGGCAAGTTCTTGTAAATGCTTTGTTATATTTCAATGGTCATCGTCTATGTGAAACTATTCTTTATGGCAAGTTCTCGTAAATGCTTTGTTATATTTCAATGGTCATTGTCTATGTGAAACTATTCTTGAAACATCTTGTCAGCTTAATTAAATGAAGAAATTTTGGTACTGAAATGCATTGAATGGAATGTGTCATAAATTTCCTCGTCATATGCATTTTTTATATAAACCTCGTCTATTTACGTTTAAATGCAATACCGGACGACCGGATAGCTGTTGGTTTGATTATCATATGAAATTATTGGAAGGTTAAATATTTCATTGGTTCTTTGCACAACACACTTGCTATGTTTATATTTCAAATGCGATACATTTCAGAGAATAAATATTTGTAGATGCAGATTTGTTCTATATTTGTATGAACAATAAATTAATAACACTGAATTTCTGCAAACTTGCCCTCATAATGCAGTAATTTTGTTGTGTGTGATCTCATCCACTTTTATTTACCCCACAAACAACAAGTAACACACTAGAAATAGGATGTAAATCGAGCTAAAGCTCAAATCTAAGTTTTATGTTGGTCACACTTAAATGAAAGAAAAAATGAAATGCAAATGATTGTGACTGTTATTTTTGTTTCATACATACATTTTAAACGAAATACATTCTAAGGCAATGAGTAACTTAGTCTGAGCTACTGACTCAAACTTGTAGAATCCTTGACCAATTTGTGGGATAACAAGGGGCACATCCAGGGGTCGTGGGTTTGTATCATGGCCATGGGGAGGATTCTTTTTCTGTCTTCTCAATGGACAAAATCCGGAAATCATTACAAGTGGGTTTCTACCAAGGGTAAAAACTTGATTTTAGATCCATTGGTGTTCAGTCTGACGTTAAATCTTGTCTTTGAGTACTCTTAGTGTTCAGTCCGACGTTAATTCTTGTCTTTGAGTACTCTTAGTGTTCAGTCCGACGTTAAATCTCGTCTTTGAGTACTCTTAGTGTTCAGTCCGACGTTAATTCTTGTCTTTGAGTACTCTTAGTGTTCAGTCCGACGTTAAATCTCGTCTTTGAGTACTCTTAGTGTTCAGTCCGACGTTAATTCTTGTCTTTGAGTACTCTAAGTGTTCAGTCCGACGTTAATTCTTGTCTTTGAGTACTCTTAGTGTTCAGTCCGACGTTAAATCTTGTCTTCGAGTACTCTTAGTGATAAGAGCTTGTAACAAAATGGACTTCAATATAAACGCATCACGTTCAGTTCACATTGTTTATTTATATTCATAATAATATACAAAGTTGTATTGTACATTAACAAATCACTGTATTACAATCTGATCTAAATCTTGTTCACGATACCTGTTATAAAATTGATCGTCTAACACATGTCATGGTAAATGTTCTCACAGATCGATCTCAAAGTCGAATTAGGATTAAATAAAATCTGATGGAAAAATACACTTGCTTTTAAGGTAATATTTTCACTTTTATTACCTCCCTTTATGAAAAAATTCAGGTTTTTTAAACTTGCAATCATATGTTTTTAGAAAAACATACTGAAGCAATATTAAATAGGATTCTATAATTCAAATTAATTATAAATAATATTTTGATATTGAATTTTGTAAAAAAATTGTTTTCAATTATGGGTGGAATACCTTAAATGTGTTTTACAAGACAACTGTTTGAAAAATATAGTGACATAATTGCTAATCAGTAAACAACATATTCTATCACCTTCTTGAATCATAAATGTGAATATTTATCAGATAAAGATTGTAGAGTGTCTATTGTTATTTTACCACAATCTTATAAAGTATGGGTAAAATGTTTACCCCACGTAAGCAATTATCTCATACTCAGTACCAACATTTGATATTCCCACATATTAATCATCAAAATGCTAGTTCTATACTTCAAGTTGGAAATCATGAAATGCAATTCATATCCTGCCAGGGAGTTCATGTTTTTGGTATCCAGATTGTCACAGGATCAGACGATAGAAACAGACATCAGAAGTTCGAAGATAATGAAACCTAAAGTTTTGAAAATTTCAGGGGACAACTTCTATGGAATGTAATTGCTGAAACAAGTGAACGGTATAAAAATCAAGCAAGAATACAGTGAATACAAACAGCTGGTACCTCAAGTATGTTGTCAAGTATTAAGATACAATATATCGTACACAGTATGACATTACAACCATCTTGCAGACTATAGATCTACAGTAAAGCATAGATGCATTTATAAATACATTAATATTACAACATTGTAGTAGCATCAACATGTTGGTGGCAAGTCAATGATCTTATTTTTTAAAACAATCAACTTCATTTAGGAAGAAAATGCTCACTACGCAAAAAAGTAACACATAACATTTTAATGAATAGACCAAATTCTGTAGTTCTATATATCGGCTCAAATTCAAACTGTCTGAAATTGGCAACAAGCCAGGAAAATGGTAGTGTTGATAAAATTGCCCTAATTATTCTGGAATTTGAAAATAGAGGAATGTAAGATGACCGAGAGTTAAAACTGTTAAGAGAACATGTTCTAAAGGTTACATAAACAATACAACCAGTGTATAATAATTCAACAACTTGGCCAACAAGAATATCATGCCTTATACAAATAAAACTGAATAAAAACACCAATAAAATGTGACACGAGTACAAAGTTAATATAAAATACAGCTTTACTCAATAAGAAACTGTTACACATACATGGGACAAATATAAAAATCAACAAAAATAATACAAATCACCGAGTATCTATCACTATACATAGTAACTGAATACACTGATAAATACATCAGTTTGTCCACTCATTTGTACTGGTAATAGATCAAGCTTAAAATCACTGATCATTACCAGCAGATAAATAATGTCACCATGACAAATGCTTCAAACAATAATGTAAAGGCAATTCACCAAGTGATAATGTTTGCATGATGAATGCACTAGAACGTATATGTTGGCAGAAAGCTTACCACACAATGTATGTTGTATATAATTTCTATCTGACACCCTTCAATGATGATCCGTAGAAACAGGTTTACAATGTCAGTGATAGATACCCAGGGTTTACAATGTCACTGATAGATACCCAGGGTTTACAATGTCACTGATAGATACCCAGGGTTTACAATGTCAGTGATAGATACCCAGGGTTTACAATGTCAGTGATAGATACCCAGGGTTTACAATGTCACTGATAGATACCCAGGGTTTACAATGTCAGTGATAGATACCCAGGGTTTACAATGTCAGCGATAGATACCCAGGGTTTACAATGTCACTGATAGATACCCAGGGTTTATAGTAAAGAATTAACAAGAAGCACCACAAATCATAATATGGAATGTTTTCTATTTTACTCACATACCACCACAACTGGCTAAGTAAGGACAATGACGACAATGACGACAATGAAGAACAAAAAATAATTACAAAATTGTTTGTCATCACCGAAAATAATATTGACTTCCATGCAGAATACACGCTTTGTAACAGATGCCAAAGCTACCTTAAATATGTAACAAGGATGTCTACAAATATGTTTATAATCCTATGAAATGTATACACAATTCCAAACTATATGCTACATAATTATATGTTAAAAGTTGTACTACACCTAGGATATTTCTACAAAGATGTATATACAGTTTGCTGTAATAAATAATACATGTAGCAAATAAATAATATCATATGGTAAATATACGTGAACAAAAACAGAAACGGGCATTAAAACAATAAATGCGAACACATGACATTCTATACAATTATATATTTTTCTTTTCTTTATTCTAAGAAGCTACATAAATTAGGTTACATAAGCAAATAAATTGACACTAGTACTTGACCGATACCAAATCTACAAGTTACAATATGAAACACACTCAGTACAATTCAATTGTTTAGGCATAAGATAACCAAATATATGCTAAATGTGGCATCACACCAACAAATGGCACAAACTGAAATGAATACAACAAAGATGTTTATTGAAATAAACTCATTACTGGTATTGTTCAACACTTATCTAAATTCTGCCTGAATTTCTCAGACAACCTTGTTATTAAAAGTACGCTCAGGTAAATACACAGGAGTTATAACAATAAGGTCGGTTGTTCTAACAAATATATAGAAAGAACAGAAATAAAGCTGCTACATTCAAGTCACAGATGCAAACTTTAAAAACAAAAAACAATACATTGTCACCAATAAAAGGGACATTAATTGGAATGTATGTAAAATGCATACAAATACAATATTCCAAATTTGCATAAAAACATTTTGATGGAAAACAATGAAGGAATTAATAAAACAGTAGAGAAACGCTGCTATAATACATGGATATGTAGCAACATGTGAATGTAAGATTCATGGAGATATTGCATTGATAAAACAATCACAATTCATGCATTATTCAAATGGAAAACTGAAATAAAATGTTGGAATCAACCTTGGAAAAATATAGTAATTCACTGGGACATGTAAATGTAAGTATATCTGAATACATATACACCCTTAAAACTCAAGACACAAACAAGAAATAAATACATGTCTGATCAGCAGATGAGGACAGTTGAGTGTTGAGATTTTCAGTGAATCTCAAACAACCACTAGGACATACCATAAAAAATTGGTATGAAACATTATTTTTAAAATAAATGTGTGCAGTGAGATTACAAGCCATACATACCAGGTAATGCAATATTGCTAAAAAATGCAGAGATTAAATACAAAAGCAATTAACAAGTTTTTGAATGAAAATGATATAATTTCTCCACTTCATTGAAGTGCATTTTAAGCATAGGAACCATCTGCTGTCGTGACACCACTTTTTGAAGAAGTTTTGTTTTCATGAACAGTGAGTCGATGTGGCTCTCCTTCTGATGATAAATCCATGCACCTGGTGTAAAATGTTGAAGCAGTAAGCACATTGCATGTATATACTGATGCTTGGAAAATAAGAATACTTCATAACGAATCTTCAAGGGGCAGGGCTGCAACATAGACACAGAAGACAGTTAACATGTAGTCCAAACCATCATACATAATGTTGAAGTACATAAAACAAAAGCTTCACAAAATAATGTCAGATTGGTTTGTTCCAATGATCAGTTTAAAGTTGTGATGGTCTACAATGAGGATAGTTAACCAGCGTTCCTGGGTTACATAAAAGTGCTAACATGATCTTCAACAAACAACTGAAATTTTCCCATATGAATCAAACAGTTTTACAAGTAGGACAAAATCCTACTTGTAAAATTCATGAAGGGGATTTTGTCCTACTTGTAAAATTCATGAAGGGGATTTTGTCTTACTTGTAAAATTCATGAAAGGGGTTTTGTCCGCCTTGTAAAATTCATGAAGGGGATTTTGTCCGCCTTGAACAAAATGAGTGAAGGAGATTTTGTCCGAGGGGATTTTGTCATACACTCGAATCAAACAAGGAGGAGAAATGACTTTAAGATTATCATGGAGAACAAAGCCTGATAGGCCTCACTCTTGAAATCTAAACACTTCTAATTGGCATCAAGGACAAAGGTGTAACTAAGGGGTAACTAAGGGGTAACAAAGAGCTCACCTGGCTAGAGGAGAGGATCCAGATGTCTTTCTTGATTTCCTACCAGGGGCCTGAAATAATATATCATACATTTGTATTCACATTATTTTCTGTAACATTACAAGGTATGAAACATACACTAGGGTTACTTTGTCAGTAATCAATATTTAATCTCAAATATTAATCTTCATAAGTTAACTTTTATTCTGGTAAATACTCTACGACCTTCCATGAACAATATCACAATGACTTAATAAAATACTGATTGTTATCCTACACTATGAATACAACAGATATATACACTTAGAAAATCAATACACTGTAAAACCTTTTATTGCATACAATATAAATTACAGCAAAATTAATATAAATACCGTAAAGTAAGGAAGTTTAATTTGAAAATCAGCATGTTAACATTTAACAACATTAGAACTTCTAGCCAATAGTAGGATTGTATATCATTGAACAAACAACAATACTTGCACATAATTTATCACAGGAGATTGTCACGAGTTCTCTCCCTTTGTATATTCCTTCTATAGTATATATTAGGGATGTCAACAAATGGCAATTTTGGTATTCGATCATTCAATCAACCTTCCAAACGAATATTCGAACATTCGACCTTCTTATTTATGTAATAATACATTTGAAATTCGAATTTTAACTTTATGCTTATCAATTTAGTTTTTTAAACTGATCACTCAAGTTGTAAAAATCCCTGTGATTACTTATAATTTCAGAGCCTAATTGTCATCACCAGAGTTTTATATCTCTCTAGCCCCCAAATATATAACATGACATGTCAATAAAGACCTGTAAATATTACTTTCACGCGTAAATGTGATTCAATGCGATAATGCCAATTATTGAAATTTAATACACTTGCATTCAGCTTTTATATTGAAAAAAATCAGTATATTCAGACGTACAAACAAATATTCGAATATCCGAACATTCATTGACATCCCTAGCATATATACATGTACAGTCAAACCTGTCTGCAAAGACCACCAATTTTATCTCCCATCAGACCATTTTCAATGATATTTACAGCAAACTGAGTAAAACATGCAGGTGACCTCACAAATTTACCATATGAAAATTTACTGCCAAAGTACATACAACCAAGCTCTTGTGATACCAATAGAGGTGACATGTGGAGTCAGACATACACAACAGTCTCACATCAAGGGGTGACATGTGGAGTCAGACATACACAACAGTCTCACATCAAGGGGTGACATGTGGAGTCAGACATACACAACAGTCTCACATCAAGGAGTGACAAATGGAGTCAGACATACACAACACATCAAGGGGTGACATGTGGAGTCAGACATACACAACACATCAAGGGGTGACATGTGGAGTCAGACATACACAACAGTCTCACATCAAGGAGTGACATGTGGAGTCAGACATACACAACACATCAAGGGGTGACATGTGGAGTCAGACATACACAACAGTCTCACATCAAGGAGTGACATGTGGAGTCAGACATACACAACACATCAAGGGGTGACATGTGGAGTCAGACATACACGACTGTCTCACATCAAGGAGTGACATGTGGAGTCAGACATACACAACAGTCTCACATCAAGGAGTGACATGTGGAGTCAGACATACACAACAGTCTCACATCAAGGAGTGACATGTGGAGTCAGACATACACAACAGTCTCACATCAAGGGGTGACATGTGGAGTCAGACATACACAACAGTCTCACATCAAGGGGTGACATGTGGAGTCAGACATACACAACAGTCTCACATCAAGGAGTGACATGTGGAGTCAGACATACACAGCAGTCTCACATCAAGGGGTGACATGTGGAGTCAGACATACACAACAGTCTCACATCAAGGGGTGACATGTGGAGTCAGACATACACAACAGTCTCACATCAAGGAGTGACATGTGGAGTCAGACATACACAGCAGTCTCACATCAAGGAGTGACATGTGGAGTCAGACATACACAACACATCAAGGGGTGACATGTGGAGTCAGACATACACGACTGTCTCACATCAAGGAGTGACATGTGGAGTCAGACATACACAACAGTCTCACATCAAGGAGTGACATGTGGAGTCAGACATACACAGCAGTCTCACATCAAGGGGTGACATGTGGAGTCAGACATACACAACAGTCTCACATCAAGGAGTGACATGTGGAGTCAGACATACACAGCAGTCTCACATCAAGGAGTGACATGTGGAGTCAGACATACACAACAGTCTCACATCAAGGGGTGACATGTGGAGTCAGACATACACAACAGTCTCACATCAAGGAGTGACATGTGCAGTCAGACATACACAACAGTCTCACATCAAGGAGTGACATGTGGAGTCAGACATGTATACACAACAGTCTCACATCAAGGGGTGACATGTGGAGTCAGACATACACAACAGTCTCACATCAAGGAGTGACATGTGGAGTCAGACATACACAACAGTCTCACATCAAGGAGTGACATGTGGAGTCAGACATACACAGCAGTCTCACATCAAGGGGTGACATGTGGAGTCAGACATACACAACAGTCTCACATCAAGGAGTGAGATGTGGAGTCAGACATACACAACAGTCTCACATCAAGGAGTGAGATGTGGAGTCAGACATACACAACAGTCTCACATCAAGGGGTGACATGTGGAGTCAGACATACACAACAGTCTCACATCAAGGAGTGAGATGTGGAGTCAGACATACACAACAGTCTCACATCAAGGAGTGACATGTGGAGTCAGACATACACGACTGTCTCACATCAAGGAGTGACATGTGGAGTCAGACATACACAACAGTCTCATATCAAGGGGTGACATGTGCAGTCAGACATACACAACAGTCTCACATCAAGGAGTGACATGTGGAGTCAGACATACACAACAGTCTCACATCAAGGGGTGACATGTGGAGTCAGACATACACAACAGTCTCACATCAAGGAGTGACATGTGGAGTCAGACATACACGACTGTCTCACATCAAGGAGTGACATGTGGAGTCAGACATACACAACAGTCTCACATCAAGGGGTGACATGTGGAGTCAGACATACACAACAGTCTCACATCAAGAGGTGACATGTGGAGTCAGACATACACAACAGTCTCACATCAAGGAGTGACATGTGCAGTCAGACATACACAACAGTCTCACATCAAGGGGTGACATGTGGAGTCAGACATACACAACAGTCTCACATCAAGGGGTGACATGTGGAGTCAGACATACACGACTGTCTCACATCAAGGAGTGACATGTGGAGTCAGACATACACGACTGTCTCACATCAAGGAGTGACATGTGGAGTCAGACATACACAGCAGTCTCACATCAAGGGGTGAAAGCAAACAAAGTCTATCTGCTTCAATATTTAAATGTCAATGTCCCTTTCATCCTGAATATGCTAACTTATGTAATGATTTTTTTGTATTTGCAATAGATGCACTTATGTGTCAAAATCTTATGATAGCGTTTTTATATAAAAATATGGCTGTCCTGTTTACAAAAACAGAAACTCAAAACTATCATAAAAGCATAATCAAAACATTTATACATGTATAAACAATCGATATCAGACAAGCAATGTTGAACAAAAACCACAGAATTAAATCATTAACAATACAACAAATATATAGGATTGTCACAGCTGGTACGATTATTATGTTTATACTGTAGGGAACATTGAACACAAAACCACATTTAGTTAAGGATTTGATTAAGCCAAAAATACATCTCAGTCTTAATCATACATAAAAAAACTCTTGTATCAAAATAAATATTTTAAAGTGTTGCAGTTTATGAAACTTAAGACAAACAAGAGATGCTTGTAAAACATTATGCCACCCTGTGACCTAGACCTTTGACCCCATGACCCCAAAATCATTAGGGTTCCTCTGATACCCAAGGTGAATGTGTGGACCAAGTTTGAGGATGATAGGTCAAGGGATTTTTTATTATTGATCGGAAACGAAAAGGTTACGGACCGACGAACATACCGACTGACATACCGACCAACGGACATGTGCAAACCAATATGCCCTCACTTCTTTGAAGGGGGTCATAAAAATATGCAACCTAAGTAAATCAGTTACCCTAACATGTAATGTCATGTTCATTATAATGCTGCAGGTTTAACATTCTCGTCTATGAATCATTGGTCCTAAACAATTTCCCAGTTAAACCAAGAGGAATGATTAGACCTCTAGTATACGAGAATGTAGGTCAAGGATAAACCAATGTATGGTTGGAAATAAAATTAATTATCAACAAATACTTCAATATAGCGCAATATAACATGGGAACTGCACAAGTGAGTGAAAGGGAATGTCTATATAAGCGCTGCTATGGGATTTACAACCTCTTCTTAAAGGTACGTCATTTCAAGAAAATGTCACATATGTGATGTCACTATGTGCAAGCAGGAAACAATATTTAATGCAAGTGATCACTTTGTTTTCATATTGCCATATGGGGCAAATATTGCCTACTGTCAGTACATAATGACGTCACATGTGACGTTTTCTGGAAATGATGTCAGTATAAGAAGAGGTTGGAAATCGTACAGCGGCGCTCATATGTTTGGGAAAAATAGGTGGGGTCTCGTTGATGGGAAAAATAGGTGGGGTCTCGTTGATTACCATCTTGGATACCTTGCATAAATTCTGACACATATGGATAGGAGCACTTGTGTACCATCCATATAAATGGAAGATAATGTAACGGATCACACACACTCCCCTCCAACACAAGGCAGAACAATGAATAAATTCATGTGCAGCATCTTATATACAAATACCACTATTCATAACATAAAGTCAGTCTGTATTTATATGATTTCCCAGTGTGTGATTCCCTCTTCCTTAATGCTACAGTTCACAAAATTTTCATCTAAAATTAATGAAAAATAAAGTCAAGAGTGAACCACAAATGAATGTGTCAGGCACCTGTGAAGTGAAAGCAAAAGTTCCGAAACATTTGTCAATGATTAAGGATTGCTTGCAAATTTAGCCTGTTAAAAGAAAAGTGTGTTGCTTGGAAACATAGAATCTGGCCGTCTATATGCCAAAATAACATGAACTACAGTGACACGCACACAACACACAAGATGCTTGAATAATGTGGTTATACTAACACAGTACTAGTATTCATCAAGTGGGTTTTAAAATTACGAAATTAATGATGAGGCTTTTTTAATAATGCTCATGAATTAGATTAGGGTTCAGAGCCAGGGGAAGAGAGTGAATCTAGTCTATCTACATTAAACACAGACGATAGCTTGTTTCGCTGTCACCCCCTAAGTTTCACTTATTTTTTAAAATAGAGCTATCACTAAAGGTGATTAATACCTCTGCCACCAGTCGGCCATCTTGAATGTGATCAGTAAAAAAATCATGTCATGCACTACAACTTATCATGTAGAGTATTTGTGTGAAGTTTCATGAAAATCCTCCAAAAGCTGTTCGTTCCACAATAAATTTTCCATAATTTTCTATCATCCAAGTGCAATATCTCTGTCACAAACCAGACACACTAACAATAAGCACAACTAGGCTTGGTAGGATGTGATGTGACATGGTGTGACGTGACTGATGTGACGTGACTGACGTGACGGGATCCGACCATGTAGTGATGGTATCGGACTATGTAGTGATGGGGTATTAAAAATGATTAAAAATTAACTAAGCCGCTACTCGCACATTTATAAATAAAGAGAAGTTTGTTTCAAAAAAGTAAAATAGTGCATCTCCATGTCAGAATTTATTTCACAACTAGCAGGGAAAATTTCCGTTTCTAGCTAAATAGCTGCGTGTAGGTGCTCCAGATTTCAAACTTGCAATAATATACCACTGACCCGTTAACTACTCCGTATTTTATTTTAGAATGTTTGGTGAATTTACGCTGAAATAAGTACAATAAAATCCAACTATAAGTGTTGAAAAAGACAATACATGTATGTAGCAATGTCAATTGTAGGAGAACTAGTACACAGAGAAAACTTATGTAACAACGGAAGTTGTTTATATGTCGAACTTTTGTAGATAAAATTGTTTGATTACAGAAAACACGACATATTGTGTGTGTTCATTGATCACTGTGACTGCATGCTAAAAATCACACAATGAAAATATATCACAATATAACTTACAGAATAATTTCAATAGTGTTTTTTACAAAAACATGAAAAAGCCATATATTTTCTCTGCATATTTAAACAAATTACTATGAAGAAAGAATTCAGAGTTTGACAAAATAATCTGGCTATCAGACATATGTAGTGGAACACATATGTAGCAATACACATTGAATTATTTCAAATCAAAAAAATGTTTTCAAGCAAATAATTTTTTCCGACAAACTCTGATGTGTAGAAGTAACTACATGAAGAGCAACATCTGAATGACAAATTCCATTTTACCATCCATTTAATATCATAATATTATGTATATTAGAAGTTAATATCTAGACTAGCTGAATTAAAGTTCTCAAGCTTTTCATGTTGCTTGTTAAAGGAGTGTTAATTATAACATTGCTTTGTATAGAGTTTAATTTTACATTTTACAATAAATGACAAAAACGTTGTATTAAAAAGAGACATAGAAGATGGTATGTTATAATTCCACTGTTAGTATATTGCTTGTCCTCTCTCAACAATAATATTTTAAACAGTCAATTCATATTTTGTAATAAAACAATATGCAACCAGACTACATATATAATGTTTTATGGTAAAATGCATTCAAGGCCACATGACCAGTTCATTGTAGATATTTACAGTATCATTCAATACAGATGTCCAAGATAATGAAAAACAAGAAACAATGGCACCACTAGCAAGATGTAAACGTCAGAATATACAATCTAAGAAATGTCCTTTGTTTTATTTCATTCATTTTCATATACAGACAACTATGTTTCAGTCATGTGTTTAATACAACAGGCATTAAGGTGATGCTTTGTTTGTAGAACAGTCTGGCTATGCGCTTTTCCCCAATTTGGACAATTTTGAGAAACACATGACATATATAGAATATATGAAAGAGTAGATACAAAATGTACTTATTTTACAATGAATTGTTGAATAAAAGACTGAGATTCTAGAAGAGAAGTGAAGATACTGGTTTACAACAAGATATCAGTAGTAGAGATGGATGCTCCCCTAAGTATGTTTATGATTGATCACCAAACTGCAACATGCCGACAACATATGCATCTCCTCTTCAAAGTCAAGTTTCCCATTAAGCTTCATTGAATTTCGGTTGGTAGTTGCTGAGACATAGCAGGGACACAAATGCGGGACGGATGCGGGCATGCACGGACAAATGCGCGGTTATATGTTCCTTCTTTGGGGAGCATAAAAATAAAGACTATTCCAATGTAAGACTAGCAACACATGCTACTGGTAAGCTCATGCGTATTTTAAAATACGGGGCATGAAAAATCGTTTACTTTCATTCCAAAAGTACTGTAATTAAATTGAAGTTTGAATAGATAGAAAGTTATAGGTAGTATTATAGTTGTCAGGCATATAATGTAACATACATGACATAATCAAAACCTGTTTTCTTTGTAGTTTCAAAACATTGTCGAGTGCTGCAAATATTTTTTAGTGTTTCTTTATAAACATTAACTAAACAAAGGGCTAGGTGCACTTACCCCCAAAATTGGCCCTGTGTCAAATTCTTTCGAAAACGTCACTGTGATAACACCATGCGTTGAATTTTACAAAACTGCATTTTTTAAATCTTTATTATTGAAACTGTTACCATGGCAACGAAAAGAATTTTTTACAAAAAAATGAAAAAATCCTTTTTCTGAAAAAAATATTACACAAAACTGTGGTTTTTTTTCTGATGCATATAAGAAATATAAAAAGAGATATTTTTGTTATATTATTTTTTTTGTTACCATGGTAACAGTTTTGAAAATTGATAAAGAAAAGGTTTTTTTTCAAAGCGTTGTAGCAAATGTATTTGGTGTTCTTGCACATGGATGTATACAAAATGTATAACACCATCCGTTGAATTTTACAAAACTGCATTTTTTAAATCCTTATTATTGGAACTTTTACCATGGCAACGAAGATTTTTTTTTTAAAATATGAAAAAATGCATTCTTAAAGAAAAATATTGGCCACAACTATGTTTTATTGTATAATTATGATGTATATAAGAAATAAAACGGATTATTTTTTAATGTTTTTTTGTTGCCGTGGTAACGGTTTTGAAATATTTGAAAAAACGCATTTCTGCAACCAACTTTAAAAGCATTTCATAATAAAATGGTTACAACGTTATGTTTTGAAAAATAAATTACAAGTCTTTCTTCGGTTACTATCTTTATTTTTAAAATCAATGTGTATATTTATTGACTCTGATTGTTATGACAACCATAATTAATAAACATCAGTAATTAGATTTTCAATGCCGTATTGAAAAAGACAGATCTGTAATATATGAAACCACAGCAATTGTCATTCATTTCTTACATTATATTACGGTATGAACCATTTCTAAGCAAACTGACATATTTTGATTAAAATTATTATAATAATAACGAGATTTCAAATACTGGTTAAATGCAAAGATATAAAACTAGTAGCTTTATACAGATATGCCTTTATAAACACTGACCAGAAGTGATCTTATTACTCCAATATGGGTATAATTAAAATACTGGTATGGTTCTAGATAACAATGCAACATTTATTAATGTCAATGTTCATCATAATGTACAACAATAATTTGTTTATGAAGTAGTAGCATATAACAATTCATTTCAACATCTCAATCATGCTACATGATAAGTAACAAACTACATTGTTTCTGTAGATATAAGTCATCACAGAGTACATGTATGAAGAAGTTTTAGCTTCTCAAAAATGTTAAATAGTGTTTATAAATAATCATTGCCCTAAACACAAATACTGGCTTCAGGTGACAATATTCCGATTATAATAATATTCAGCTATATGGTGTGAGAGTACATGTAGCATTGATCCCAGGTAGTAAATATTACAATTCATTAACTTCAATTGATACAAATATCCACAGGTCTCCAACACATGAACATTCTGTTGTCAACATCTGATGTAAAAACGTGTTTGCCACTCCGTCCCACCCAACAGTCCTGAAAAATGAATCGTAAAAGTTGTCGGCAGTGTACAAATTATTTACTAGCAAATCTGCAAATTATAACAAAATTTACAATAATAAATAATAATGGTAACAATTGTCTGAATATGTTGAACTTGAATTGCATTCCTCATTAAATGAATCACAATACAGTATATTTTATAAATAGCTTACAAGGTAACATAACTGGTGATATAGTTACTGGGCTGTCAATAAGATCCAGTAGCCGGTGAAATTATCTCATCATTCAACTACTTTTCTTGTAAAAGTGATTATAATTATGGGGAGTACCCCCCAGACCCCCACTTACTGTTAATGATTTTCCTGCTAGTTCAAATATTAGTGACACTCCTGTAGTATGATTTGCTTATAATATAACGATCCAGGTTGTATAGAGATATACACTTCTAGTCATAACAAGTTAAAAATAATAATCTCACCAAATACAACTTACCAGTACATTTTTGTATATTTGCAATATAGAGCTACTCCCAACTCCACTGGCTAAGTGTTTCACAGCTCAACTGGTCTCGAATAATTAACAGCTAAATCCTTTATGTGCAGATGGGAGCTGTAAATAAATAAAAAAGTAATGGAAAATAAAAAATAAATATTAAAAAAATAAAAAGAGGCGTCGTCTGGAATCGAACCTTGATCGCCGAGTTGTCAGTCTTACACTCTCCATATCACGCTACGACTTTACAAGGTCATTGTTTTTATTTGTTATTTTGTAGCGCATTACTTTCTTTTCAAAATTAGTAACATTTTGTTTCTTTCCTAGAAAACACTGTCAACCAACCTTTGTACAATATGTTTTGTTCGAACTGCACCCTGTACCGCGTTAAATATTCAGCAGTGCAAAAACTGAATGACCGCAAGACCATGCTTCGTCTGTACGTCTAGTCAGGAAACAGACGACTGAATAACGACAGTTTTACGAAATTAAAGGACATTTTAATGTTGACAAATAAGTAAATAACAATATACTTACTTGCAAACTTAATGGAACAGAAAAATCAACACGACAACAGCTCTGAACAACACGGAAGCTCTGTTTATTATCAACACCGATCTGTATCGAAAGACGCTGCATAGCAAACAACAATATTTGCCTCCCTTTACATGCACAGTTTCGGATGGTATGCTACAACCGGACATCGCATGTTTTCAAGTTCGAGTACGCTTCTTTTGAATTTTGTTTTGATCGGTGATTTATCAGTTTCTTTCATTTAACTATATTACTGTTGTTGAGAATGATTATGTATGTGGTAGTCGAGGATCTGCTAATAACATTGTATATCTAGATCTTTATAACGTAAACGTACGCCGATTATTAGCAAACAATAAGTTTAAGTAATGTACTATGATCTCCCAATAACAACGCGATGAAATTTTTACCATGTACGAGTTACAATATTTGCAATATACTTATAAAATATCGTCGCGTTGTAATTGGGAGATCATATTTAAAAATCTATATTTTCACACATATACTTAGAGCAGTTACGAGAATTTAATGTGGTGGGGTTATTTAAGGGGCGTGTATTTTGTGTATTTGTGATGTTCTCTACAATTTTTGGCATATTTCGAGAGGCAGATTGTATATGTTTACGCATAACATAAAAAGGCGTGATAGGTTGTATATTCATTGCTTAATTATTTGGTATTTTCGGAGCAAAAATGTAACTTTCTGATTAGTCAGGGGGTATGTTAATTCATTAATATTTGGGTTTTGTGCAAAGATATGACGATTATCTTTTCAACATAGATTATAATGTTGTGTAACCATATTTTTGCCCAATATAATCAAAAAATATTGTTCTCGAGCCTTAAAAAAAAAAGTTAATGAGACGTAACCATGCATATTCATTTCGCACACGTTTCCATAGCAACATAAGAATGCCTTTCATATAAATAATGTTGTCACTTATTAGTTTTATATTGGAAGTATAAAATATATACAAATGCTGTCATATGCAGAAGAAATACAATTTGTTTTTTTTCTAATGTTTACTGTTGTAGTTGCCATGGCAACTACATTGGTTGTAAAGCAAAATTAACCATATAGTTGAATGCTACATAAACACTTATTCATCATATCAAAATTTCATCGTATTCTGACACAGGGCCGATTTTAGGCCTAAGTGCACCTACTCCTTTATGCCGAGAAAACTATCACATGATCAACACTCAGCATTATTTCAAAGAAGTAAATTTTTGTAGTGTTGTATAATATAGCTGTGTATGTATGCCGACTCAATAGGACTGGTCAAAAAGGAAAGAAACTAACTAACATGAGTATTGATATAATGACCTTTAGAGAATTTTGAAGGAAAATGAATAATACACAGAGTGGACGAGAATTGAACTGAACGTGAAAAAATAGCTAATACAAGCCAAAAATCAAACACAAGAACAAATCATTGGATTAGATAATTTTACTATGTGAACAATGTTAGGTTAATCATTTAAATCCTAAAATTGAGATGTGGCACAATATTAATATGAACAAAAGTTTATTTCCAAATGTTACCATTGCAACAAAAACTTACTGGCGATTGTCCGGTTCCAAAATTGACATGAGCATAGAGAAGTACACCAGCATCCTTGTGTCCGGCATCCATGGCGATAGATAAAGCTGTACTACCATCCTGATCATATATACAACAAACATGCTACAACATATACACACATAGGTGGCAGTCTCTGAGAGTTTTGGCTCAAATGCACCGAGCCTCGTTTCTGAGAAAAAAGCATTAAAGATGACGTCATGTTTTCACATCACTACGTCATATTTTCACATTAATTGCAACAGCTAGTTGAAACATTCCAGCAAAAGATTTATGATTCAGCGGCGAGCAGAACCAAAACAATTATTTGTAAACATTGGGATGGCCCCTTTTCTTAAGGAAAAGAATAATGTAATTCATTTATTTGTAAAATATTATTGTATCTGAAAACATATTTGCTGAAAATCTGAATTTTTGAAGATCTAGTCTCGATGACCTTATTAAAAGTGCTGTAATTCCCTAAATAAATTTTGCAATAATCTTTGTTTTCTTGTGACCTACAATTATCCCTGCATTCAGAAACTCAATTTTGCCCAGATATGTCATTTGGGCCAAAAATCTCAGATAATGACACACATAGACTGCTAGTCTGTGAAAGTATCTAACTGACTGGCAAGTATAGAATCATCAGACAACTTGTCAATATGTAGAAGAGAAAAAAGGACGTTGAGATATAGTGATTTAATATTTCTCCTACATCACCATAGAAACTCTTAAAGTCCGACAGTCAGAGACACAAACAAACAACAAAAATGGAACGCTTCAATTCCCTTTAACCTGTTTGAAACGATATAGGATATTCAAAGCATGAATGGTATTTATCGAGGTCTAAAGATAGCATGCCAGAGATGATCAGCCACAGTGTAATATCAAGTATAGTATTTGCTGATAAATGATTCAAACTAACAGTATATCCCTTGACATTGTTGCACAAGTTGCCATGACGATTTATATCCCATACACAGACATCACAGAAAAACAAAAATATAATCATGACAGATACTACAACTACTTAAAGGAGGAAAGAAAATTCCACACAATCATACACACAACAATTAAAAAGTGAAACTAAGTTTAGAAATCAAATGCAGTATACTATAAATCTACTATAACAACATTAAGAGATGAAAACACTCAGTTAAAAGAGAGAAGTCATTTACAATGTTGAGTGTATTACATACATTATCAGATATGGTGGCGTCACAGCCTGGAGTGTTGAGAAGCATTTTGACAATCTCTGTATGGCCGTGTTCAGCAGCACACATGAGTGCTGTAGAACCTTCATCATCCTGTATGTTAGTGTCAGCACCGGTATCCAGCAACATCTTCACCATATCTGTACGGCCTTGTCTTACAGCAAACATTAACGCTGTCTGACCATCCTACATCACCAATCAAAGTATAATACAAGGAATTCAGGCTCTTCTTAAAAATTGTTTTTCATAAACCTACATAGCACAATTTAGGTGGTTAGGTAGGTAGGTAATTATTTTTTAAATAATTTCATGGTAATACTAGCATGAACTATTAATCCCCTACTGAACAATACCCTTTGAGTAGGGGCCATTATCATGGTAATACTAGCATGAACTATTAATACCCTAGTAATAAACAATACCCTTTGAGTAGGGGCCATTATCATGGTAATACTAGCATGAACTATTAATCCCCTACTAAACAATACCCTTTGAGTAGGGGCCATTATCATGGTAATACTAGCATAAACTATTAATCCCCTACTAAACAATACCCTTTGAGTAGGGGCCATTATCATGGTAATACTAGCATGAACTATTAATACCCTAGTAATAAACAATACCCTTTGAGTAGGGGCCATTATCATGGTAATACTAGCATGAACTATTAATCCCCTACTAAACAATACCCTTTGAGTAGGGGCCATTATCATGGTAATACTAGCATGAACTATTAATCCCCTAATAAACAATACCCTTTGAGTAGGGGCCATTATCATGGTAATACTAGCATGAACTATTAATTCCCTAATAAACAATACCCTTTGAGTAGGGGCCATTATCATGGTAATACTAGCATGAACTATTAATACTCTACTAAACAATACCCTTTGAGTAGGGGCCATTATCATGGTAATACTAGCATGAACTATTAATCCCCTACTTCTAAACAATACCCTTTGAGTAGGGGCCATTATCATGGTAATACTAGCATGAACTATTAATACCCTAGTAATAAACAATACCCTTTGAGTAGGGGCCATTATCATGTTAATACTAGCATGAACTATTAATACCCTACTAAACAATACCCTTTGAGTAGGGGCCATTATTATGGTAATACTAGCATGAACTATTAATCCCCTAATAAACAATACCCTTTGAGTAGGGGCCATTATCATGGTAATACTAGCATGAACTATCAATCCCCTACTAAACAATACCCTTTGAGTAGGGGCCATTATCATGGTAATACTAGCATGAACTATTAATACCCTACTAAACAATACCCTTTGAGTAGGGGCCATTATCATGGTAATACTAGCATGAACTATTAATACCCTACTAAACAATACCCTTTGAGTAGGGGCCATTATCATGGTAATACTAGCATGAACTAAATACCCTACTAAACAATACCCTTTGAGTAGGGGCCATTATCATGGTAATACTAGCATGAACTAGTAATCCCCTAATAAACAATACCATTTGAGTAGGGGCCATTATCATGGTAATACTAGCATGAACTATTAATCCCCTAATAAACAATACCCTTTGAGTAGGGGCCATTATCATGGTAATACTAGCATGAACTATTAATCCCCTAATAAACAATACCCTTTGAGTAGGGGCCATTATCATGGTAATACTAGCATGAACTATTAATACCCTAGTAATAAACAATACCCTTTGAGTAGGGGCCATTATCATGGTAATACTAGCATGAATTATTAATACCCTAGTAATAAACAATACCCTTTGAGTAGGGGCCATTATCATGGTAATACTAGCATGAACTATTAATACCCTAGTAATAAACAATACCCTTTGAGTAGGGGCCATTATCATGGTAATACTAGCATGAACTATTAATACCCTAGTAATAAACAATACCCTTTGAGTAGGGGCCATTATCATGGTAATACTAGCATGAACTATTAATACCCTAGTAATAAACAATACCCTTTGAGTAGGGGCCATTATCATGGTAATACTAGCATGAACTATTAATACCCTAGTAATAAACAATACCCTTTGAGTAGGGGCCATTATCATGGATACGTAGGATTAAGCCAAACAAACAATTTTTAAATTACGGTAATGTCACGTATAAAGTTGAACAGATGAAGTTAATCCTTTCATCAGTAATATGACAGGGTTCAATGGATACAACTCAACGGATGAAAAAATCAGAAGTCTGCCAGGGCTGAAGGTCCTGAGAGGTGCTTCCAAGGCAAGACCGCAAGTTTTCGATAGTATCGTATTAGAAATTAATATGTGACTATTCCAGTAAACTCATTCGCCAAAAAAAGGCATAAATGATCAAGAAAAACTGTTTATATCAAGACTCCCGCCATTCCACAATTGATATATCCCTGACAAATCAGCCGTTATACTCATCAAATCTATAACTTAATCAGAGGACTTTACATGTACTATTATGTGCTAAAGCGCCTCAAAAATCACAATATTTCTCTACACAAAGAACAAGCGAGTACTGGTATCTATTATTTCGAATGGCAAGTTTTGTGTATGTGACTATATTTATTGTTTCTTTTAACATAATAGTGGCAACAGCAGAAACATCAATGTAAAATATCAAACTGAAAGATCAAATCAAAAGTCAAGAACTGCAGAACAAATTCTAGTTAGTCAGGGGATAAAAGCAAAACCAGTCTACATTCTTTATTTGTGTGCAGATAGCCTGCGTCTCACTCGTTATGATCAAGGATGAAATAAACAGCTAAATTACAATAAATTACCTTGGATGCCTTTATATTGACATTTCCCATAGAGAAGAGTCTCTGTACAACCTCCTCCTGTCTCTGTGTCTGTACACTGGCTAATGTTGCCATTATCACTGATGTATAACCAGCTTTGTTCATCTTGTTCAGATTACACACACCAGTATCCAGTAACAGACTTACAATATCAAAGTTACAGTTGGACACTGCGTAATGTACTGCTGTATTTCCCTGCAAATAAATGAAATTGATCACATTTATAAATACAACCTGTGAGTCCCTTTAATAGCACTTCACAAGCATCACATGGTTTTTATTTCTAAAAATGAAGTAGTATATATATATTTATTTCCTAAAAAAATCATTTTCTATGTAATATTACAATTATATTTAAAAGAAAGGACCATTAAACTTTAAGAAAGTGTTAACTGTTTATATATCAAGTATATTGTTTCTGTAGGCAATTGAGTAACTTTAGAGAAGAAATTAATACATGTTCCTCAAACAGAAATTATTATTACAGATAAATTCCTTATCAATTTAGATAAAAAAGTTTCCAATTGATACAAGGTTATGGACCCAACTTACATTTGAATCCTGCAAGTTGACAATATGTTCTAGTAGACGTTTAGAGATTTCATTGAAACATGAGAGATAGTCTTCATTCTGGTGAGCATCAGCAAGCTTTGATGATGATACTTTAAACCATTCTTTCTGGATTATTTCTAAACTTGTATTCTGTAATATAAATCACACAAGATTATAATACTATCAACACTATTCAACCTGATCCCTATATGCACCACGTTCAACCTGATCCCTATATGCACCACTTTCAACCTGATCCCTATATGCACCACTTTCAACCTGATCCCTATATGCACCACTTTCAACCTGATCCCTATATGCACCACTTTCAACCTGATCCCTATATGCACCACTTTCAACCTGATCCCTATATGCACCACTTTCAACCTGATCCCTATATGCACCACTTTCAACCTGATCCCTAGATGCACCACTTTCAACCTGATCCCTATATGCACCACTTTCAACCTGATCCCTATATGCACCACTTTCAACCTGATCCCTATATGCACCACTTTCAACCTGATCCCTATATGCACCACTTTCAACCTGATCCCTATATGCACCACTTTCAACCTGATCCCTATATGCACCACTTTCAACCTGATCCCTATATGCACCACTTTCAACCTGATCCCTATATGCACCACTTTCAACCTGATCCCTAGATGCACCACTTTCAACCTGATCCCTATATGCACCACTTTCAACCTGATCCCTAGATGCACCACTTTCAACCTGATCCCTAGATGCACCACTTTCAACCTGATCCCTATATGCACCACTTTCAACCTGATCCCTATATGCACCACTTTCAGGTTTTGAAAGGGGAAGTTCAATGGGAAAATGTATTAATCTCATAAGAAAATACCAAAGAATTTGCATGTGACAACCATTTTTTCTTCAACTTATTGTAGATGTGTGAGAACTATGTTGACACAGCAGATATTGAAAACCTTCATGTCAAGTATAACCAGTAGATGTATTTACACATTACAGTGACAGTGATTAATAACGCTGAGAAAATACAACCTCTCAAATATCATCAGTATCTATATTAATGTTTTGTGTAGTCATGCAGAGACAAATAATCACATCTCACTGACAGGATTATCCAAATGCACAACAACCCAGCAGGTGGGAGTGTTTTATAAATGAATAATTAATCCAAGCATGAAATCAAGTGGGAGAACGCTGCAGTATAAACTGCACTTGATATAATTAAAATGCACAGTTTCTCACAGGGAGGGAGCATGTTGCATAAATATGCAATAATTTTCTCATGAAATATTACCATGTGGCAGATTTAATAATGGTTTATTAAAACATAGTTACTACGGATAACTTGTATATCTAAGTCACATGTGGGGCGTCAGAGCAATAATAGTGTAACTGAATGGAAATTGTATTAAACTTACATCAGAAGTTTTGTACTAAGCCGACTTCAGCAGAAATTTGCCAGCTGCGCTAAATTAATACAGTTTTTCAAGGAGGATTTTGTTTCAGATTAGTGTCAAAAATGACACTTTTGGTAAAAGATTATAATGTACAAAAATACAATCAAAAGTCAGAAAAAAAACACATACGATTAAGGATGAAAGAAACTACAGGCTCTCGGCAAAATGACTACCATAGCTCTACACTATGCTTTGTAACTTTTGAATAAAAGTTTTATGACTCTGGCTCATATACTTTTGGAGTGACATGGACAGAAGGACGGACAAGGGCAAATCTATATTCCCCCCCCTCCCTTTCAGAGTGGGGACATAAAAAATGTTCAGAAGGAAATGTCGTTCGAAGCAAAATATTGATCATGTACAACAACATACAATGATGGGAGACAACCACAGATCCTCACAGACCCTCACAGACCCTCACAGACACTCACAGACCCTCACAGACAATCACAGACCCTCACATACAATCACAGCCCCTCACAGACCCTCACATACAATCACAGACCCTCACAGACAATCACAGACCCTCACAGGCAATCACAGACCCTCACAGGCAATCACATACAATCACATACCCTCACAGACAATCATAGACCCTCACAAACAACCTCAGACAATCACATACCCTCACAGACAATCACAGACTCTCACAGACCCTCACAGCCAATCACAGACCCTCACAGACAATCATAGACCCTCACAAACAACCTCAGACAATCACAGACCCTCACATACAATCACAGACCCTCACAGACTCTCACAGACCCTCACATACAATCACAGACAATCACATACCCTCACAGACAACCACATACCCTCACAGACAATCACATACCCTCACAGACAACCTCATACCCTCACAAACAACCTCAGACCCTCACATACAATCACAGACAATCACATACCCTCACATACAACCACATACAATCACAGACAATCACATACCCTCACAGACAACCTCATACCCTCACAAACAACCTCAGACCCTCACAGACAATCACAGACAACCACAGACTCTCACAGACAATCACAGGTTATCTTTGTTAAATCTTCAATCCTTGATCTTCACATCATATTCTGCTCATTGTGGAGTGTAACAAGTTTCTTGTACCACTTAAAGATCTGTAAAACTTTATCAGTAAGTGCTGGTAAGAATCATTATTTGATAGATGACAATTTTGACCCCAATTTGTTTAGTATATATTTTTAGTTGAAACATTCCAATCAAGGTGACTTAAGTAAATAAAAAAGTTAAACTACTTGATGATGAAACAAGTAAGTGGTATTAAAGGATAAACTACCTGATGATGAAACAATTAAGTGGTATTAAAGGATAAACTGCCTGATGATGAAACAAGTAAGTGGTATTAAAGGATAAACTGCCTGATGATGAAACAAGTAAGTGGTATTAAAGGATAAACTACCTGATGATGAAACAATTAAGTGGTATTAAAGGATAAACTGCCTGATGATGAAACAATTAAGTGGTATTAAAGGATAAACTGCCTGATGATGAAACAAGTAAGTGGTATTAAAGGATAAACTGCCTGATGATGAAACAAGTAAGTGGTATTAAAGGATAAACTGCCTGATGATGAAACAAGTAAGTGGTATTAAAGGATAAACTGCCTGATGATGAAACAAGTAAGTGGTATTAAAGGATAAACTGTCTGATGATGAAATACGTAAGTGGTATTAAAGGATAAACTACCTGATGATGAAACAATTAAGTGGTGTAGAAGGATAATTACCTGATGATGAAACAATTAAGTGGTGTAGAAGGATAACTACCTGATGATGAAACAATTAAGTGGTGTAGAAGGATAAACTACCTGATGATGAAACAATTAAGTGGTGTAGAAGGATAATTACCTGATGATGAAACAATTAAGTGGTGTAGAAGGATAAACTACCTGATGATGAAACAATTAAGTGGTGTAGAAGGATAAACTACCTGATGATGAAACAATTAAGTGGTGTAGAAGGATAAACTACCTGATGATGAAACAATTAAGTGGTGTAGAAGGATAAACTACCTGATGATGAAACAATTAAGTGGTGTAGAAGGATAAACTACCTGATGATGAAACAATTAAGTGGTGTAGAAGGATAACTACCTGATGATGAAACAATTAAGTGGTGTAGAAGGATAAACTTTGTGAAAATTATACTATCATTATGAATATAAAGTTGAATAATATTTTAACTGATACGAAAGACTCATCAAAAACATAAATCTGAACACTGGTTCTTTGCATTTGATTTTATGCTATATTGTTGATATTTCTGTGAATGAGCAAAGTCATACACAAATAAAGTTGGAAATGTTGCAGTATAATGATCAAACACCCCTAATATACTACATGCAACAACACTACCACAAAACATTACCTTAACAAATTTCTTTCCAATAACCATAAAAGGGTAGCAACTTCTTTCACCCAATGACTAGAACACATGACTTGTTCTGTGATCAATCATACAGCGATGTAACACAATGACCATGTCACTGATATCAGCATGCCTGACAACACTGTAGGGTTAGCAAATGAAATATGTTTTGATGTTAAATCAGCCATGAAGGTTGATGTTACGGCCAAACTGATACACATCACAGAAAACAAAGTATTTCACTACGACAGTCATATTAAATACCAAACATTTTCCCAGGCTGACTGATCCACACACTGCAACGTAGCGTAACTAATACTCAATCAAATTCAGTAAGATAATTCCTTAAAAATGAAGTTTGTCTACATTGCGAGTAAGGACAGATTCTGAGCTTAAACCTGTAAAATTTTACCAATTGTTTAGTTTGAACTTGGGTTGAATCCTCAAGGTACGTCGCCACAGTCTGACATGCCTCCTTCATACTGGGATCAAGTTCAAATCTGAAATTGTAATAAAACAGAAATCATAAATATCTGAAGTGAAAACAATTTAACTTACTGGTAAACATATATTCTTGGACTATAATGCACATTTACTCTGTCCTGTGTTCTGCTAAGTATGTTAATGAATTCTACTGACATTATGAAGCAAAGAATTTAAAAGTACTCTTATCTGCACAAGTATCTGATTCTCATAGCAACACATAAAATTGGAAATTTTGTAACAAAAACAACAGGAAAAAACTAGGAACAATGAGGATCAAAACTTCAATATGGTGGTCATAATGACCTGTACGGAATGTAAGGCCCCCGGTTAGCACAGTGGGTAGAGTGGTAGACTGTCACCCGGAAGATCTCAGGGTTCAATTCCTGGATTGGGCAAGTTCTTCTGTGACATTGTCTACTATCATGAGGACAAGTTATCAGTTACTTGCATTTGAACAAGTTAGTACTGGTTTATAATTAATTCCAGGAAAACTAGTTAGTTCAGCTGGTTGCTGTATATAACTGAAAAACTGTTGAAAAACGGCGTAAAAAGCAATGAAAACAAAAATATGGTAATATGTTACCAATGGACACGACAATATGTAACCTTATATGTATGTAATTTAATTTTATGCAAATATGTGTGGTAATATAGACCACGCTTAAACATCATAATCTTATACTAAATGTAATCAGACCAGAACAATTTGACACAAATATGTTTTAAATGTCAACTGCTAGTTAACTATAAACAAGGGATATTTAAGGAAAGCAATTCAAGCAGACTCTCTTAAACACATGACAACTATCATAAGTCAAGTTAAGACACTAGTAAATTTATAGTATACAAGATGAGCTATACCTTTGTTGACAAATTTCAAGTATACGTGTGTACCTTATCATGGAAAACATTACATACAAGCTCTGATGAAAATATAAATATGCCACATGCATACCTTGACTGGCATAGCACAAATAGTGGTAGACCCTGACCATAGAAGTATTTGGGTGTGAAGACAGAAATCTAGGCTTATCCTAACTCTTAATACCTTATTTTTTTTCTTTAAATTAATTTTCATCAATTTATAGAATTTTAGAATGATTTAATAACAACTGTGTCTACATGCTTTTAAAGGGACTTCTGTCATACAGATATAATATATGATAACCCATTTATACCTAGGTTTAAGAAATACTGTTGAACTGTTCGAAAAATTTGATTTTTGTTATACAGATAATCTTTTATAATAAAACGTTGATCAAAATACAAGTAAGTATCATCTATTAGCAGTAACTACGTTTGAGCAAATGTATTTCAGGCCACACACAGGATTTCTTAAAACAAAACTTGTATTATGGTTGAACATGTATATAATTTTACATAAAATATTGAACACTGACAGTAGGAGGGCAAAGTGAGGATAGAATCAATGATGGATTACATAAGGAGAATGTGTATACAAGTTTTAACCACACATTTGTTATGAAGAACCTTGAAACAGAGAAATGCAGGGATTTTCATGCACAGCACACTTTATACTATGTGTTTACACTACATGTATGTTCATGCACAGCACACTTTATACTATGTGTTTACACTACATGTATGTTCATGCACAGCACACTTTATACTATGTGTTTACACTACATGTATGTGAGTTGCCTCACAGTGCTCATGCTGAAACCACTACAGTGATTGCACTACAACGGCTCTAAGCTGTATAATTATACATTAACATATACTGAACATATTATTTCAGTGAAGGGTGGCTGGGTAATATGGTAATAAAGCAATGGTCCGTCTCATATCTGGTTTCATTCAGTATGTCTTACACCCACAATCATTTCATATTTGATTAAATATACGGAATTTACCTTCGTTGTCTCGATCTTAAAATAAAATGAAAGAAAATTGCTCATCTATAAAAAAAATAGTGTAGGCGACAAACTTAATGATCTACCTTTATATTATAGTCATTCTATAGTTTACATGCAGTGCTTTAATGCAATTCAATCAAAACTTTTATAAAAGTCTGGTAACATTCGAGAAAAATGACATTCCGTAATATAAATCATCAATTATATAAATAAAAAATAATGTAACAAATATATTACAAATTACAGTGCGTTGCTTTGAAGAAAAGCATTGACATTCCCGTGAGTAACAGAACTTTTGCTTCAAACAATCACAATTATACAATGTCACAAAGTATAAACATATTTATAACCTGACTTTAAGCAAATTGTTAAATATGAGCAGAGCTTTAATTGATCTGGAAATACTGTTTACTGAAATATGATTTATTGTACAAAACAATAGAAAATCTTATATGTGCCATGCTTATAGTACATTAACATACATAATATGGTCATGCTTAGTAAAAAAAAAACAACATTATATTCCTATCTAGATTTTATATCTCTGAAGAAACTCTAAGTGATATGGCCGAGTCTTGTTGGCTCAAAACGTAACATCAGAAGTAAATGCATCATTATCATTCCTACGATCCAAATTTAATTTGCAGGTTTTGCTTCTTTATTTGCATTTGTGACAAACACAAAATGTAAACTAAGCTGCACAAAAAGTTTACGCTGCACATATTTCAAATTGTTTTGTGCTAGCTAAACTGATGGGGAATCTATCTTATTACAACAAAAACAGTAAGAGACATTGTTCAGTTAAAAAGTGACTGCATTTATGTAAGTCTGAACTCTGTAAATGCAGAGTATAAATCTTACAGTGAAAAATTGCCCAAATAAACCCATTTATATCGCACAGCTCCTCACATCTTACAGTGAACAATTGCCCAAATAAACCCATTTATATCGCACAGCTCCTCACATCTTACAGTGAACAATTGCCCAAATAAACCCATTTATATCGCACAGCTCCTCACATCTTACAGTGAACAATTGCCCAAATAAACCCATTTATATCGCACAGCTCCTCACATCTTACAGTGAACAATTGCCCAAATAAACCCATTTATATCGCACAGCTCCTCACATTTACAGTGAACAATTGCCCAAATAAACCCATTTATATCGCACAGCTCCTCACATCTTACAGTGAACAATTGCCCAAATAAACCCATTTATATCGCACAGCTCCTCACATCTTACAGTGAACAATTGCCCAAATAAACCCATTTATATCGCACAGCTCCTCACATCTTACAGTGAACAATTGCCCAAATAAACCCATTTATATCGCACAGCTCCTCACATTTACAGTGAACAATTGCCCAAATAAACCCATTTATATCGCACAGCTCCTCACATCTTACAGTGAACAATTGCCCAAATAAACCCATTTATATCGCACAGCTCCTCACATCTTACAGTGAACAATTGCCCAAATAAACCCATTTATATCGCACAGCTCCTCACATCTTACAGTGAACAATTGCCCAAATAAACCCATTTATATCGCACAGCTCCTCACATTTACAGTGAACAATTGCCCAAATAAACCCATTTATATCGCACAGCTCCTCACATCTTACAGTGAACAATTGCCCAAATAAACCCATTTATATCGCACAGCTCCTCACATTTACAGTGAACAATTGCCCAAATAAACCCATTTATATCGCACAGCTCCTCACATCTTACAGTGAACAATTGCCCAAATAAACCCATTTATATCGCACAGCTCCTCACATCTTACAGTGAACAATTGCCCAAATAAACCCATTTATATCGCACAGCTCCTCACATCTTACAGTGAACAATTGCCCAAATAAACCCATTTATATCGCACAGCTCCTCACATCTTACAGTGAACAATTGCCCAAATAAACCCATTTATATCAAACAGCTCCTCACATCTTACAGTGAACAATTGCCCAAATAAACCCATTTATATCGCACAGCTCCTCACATTTACAGTGAACAATTGCCCAAATAAACCCATTTATATCGCACAGCTCCTCACATCTTACAGTGAACAATTGCCCAAATAAACCCATTTATATCAAACAGCTCCTCACATTTACAGTGAACAATTGCCCAAATAAACCCATTTATATCGCACAGCTCCTCACATCTTACAGTGAACAATTGCCCAAATAAACCCATTTATATCGCACAGCTCCTCACATCTTACAGTGAACAATTGCCCAAATAAACCCATTTATATCAAACAGCTCCTCACATCTTACAGTGAACAATTGCCCAAATAAACCCATTTATATCAAACAGCTCCTCACATCTTACAGTGAACAATTGCCCAAATAAACCCATTTATATCAAACAGCTCCTCACATCTTACAGTGAACAATTGCCCAAATAAACCCATTTATATCAAACAGCTCCTCACATCTTACAGTGAACAATTGCCCAAATAAACCCATTTATATCAAACAGCTCCTCACATTTACAGTGAACAATTGCCCAAATAAACCCATTTATATCGCACAGCTCCTCACATTTACAGTGAACAATTGCCCAAATAAACCCATTTATATCGCACAGCTCCTCACATTTACAGTGAACAATTGCCCAAATAAACCCATTTATATCAAACAGCTCCTCACATTTACAGTGAACAATTGCCCAAATAAACCCATTTATATCGCACAGCTCCTCACATTTACAGTGAACAATTGCCCAAATAAACCCATTTATATCAAACAGCTCCTCACATTTACAGTGAACAATTGCCCAAATAAACCCATTTATATCAAACAGCTCCTCACATTTACAGTGAACAATTGCCCAAATAAACCCATTTATATCGCACAGCTCCTCACATTTACAGTGAACAATTGCCCAAATAAACCCATTTATATCAAACAGCTCCTCACATTTACAGTGAACAATTGCCCAAATAAACCCATTTATATCGCACAGCTCCTCACATCTTACAGTGAACAATTGCCCAAATAAACCCATTTATATCAAACAGCTCCTCACATTTACAGTGAACAATTGCCCAAATAAACCCATTTATATCGCACAGCTCCTCACATCTTACAGTGAAAAATTGCCCAAATAAACCCATTTATATCGCACAGCTCCTCACATTTACAGTGAACAATTGCCCAAATAAACCCATTTATATCGCACAGCTCCTCACATCTTACAGTGAACAATTGCCCAAATAAACCCATTTATATCGCACAGCTCCTCACATCTTACAGTGAACAATTGCCCAAATAAACCCATTTATATCAAACAGCTCCTCACATCTTACAGTGAACAATTGCCCAAATAAACCCATTTATATCGCACAGCTCCTCACATCTTACAGTGAACAATTGCCCAAATAAACCCATTTATATCGCACAGCTCCTCACATCTTACAGTGAACAATTGCCCAAATAAACCCATTTATATCGCACAGCTCCTCACATCTTACAGTGAACAATTGCCCAAATAAACCCATTTATATCGCACAGCTCCTCACATCTTACAGTGAACAATTGCCCAAATAAACCCATTTATATCGCACAGCTCCTCACATTTACAGTGAACAATTGCCCAAATAAACCCATTTATATCGCACAGCTCCTCACATCTTACAGTGAACAATTGCCCAAATAAACCCATTTATATCGCACAGCTCCTCACATCTTACAGTGAACAATTGCCCAAATAAACCCATTTATATCAAACAGCTCCTCACATCTTACAGTGAACAATTGCCCAAATAAACCCATTTATATCAAACAGCTCCTCACATTTACATTAACAAGATGTTCAAGAAATAGTTAACTTTAAGTTTGATCTTTAACTCAAATTAATACGAACTTGACAAAACAACATCTATGCCTATATATATAGGCTCTAATATGTTCACATAAAGGTCACAGGTTATTTAAAACAGATTGCTAACATATATAGGAGAGTCCACTACAGACACATTTAGGTATAAATCTGTTATATTGCTTTAAGAAGATGTTTTGTGCAGACAACTAAAACAAGAGTGGAATACGGAAAGCATAAAGCTACTGTGTATGAAAGCCAAGCTCTGAATGATAGTACATGTAATAGCAAAAGGTTGAGTCTAATAACCCACTGCACAAATAGACCAGTCATAGCAAGGTTGGGTTTTACAATTAACTGTCACGTGCTCAAATTCTATTATATTTACGATAATATAAAGCAGTTTAAAGAGATAGTTGATTTTCTTAGAACAAGATTGATGTGTAGAAAGCAGACAGGATGGGCAATAAATATGCTACAGATAGATCTCTTCCCAGGTATCTACACTAAATAATGAAGGGAAATAACTGTGAAATTATCAACATAACGGTTAAAATAAAGAATTTATAAAGACAAACCTGAGTTCTTAAACAAGAGTTTTATAGAGACTTAGCTGATTTAACTGAAGTTCTCATCCACAGCAAATTGTGCCACCAGATATGATATGGTAAGATAATGACTGTACATACAGCATGAGGGTTGTCACAAAACTACTGTAACTTTGGTTTTGGCAAAGAAGAAGCTACAACAGTTTTGAGCCAAATCCTCCATTAAAACTACCATTAGTTCATACAAAGCCGAGTATACACAAAGCTGCTAAAGCCCTGTATCTTTTTTAAGTTGTAATTTCACAGTTGAATTACATAAGAACTACTAGCATGAAGTTGTAGACAAGAAGATGAAATCTCACATTTCTCTTATATTCTGGTCGAACATTTTAGCTCCAGGTATACCATTTGCAATGGCTTCATCATCTTTACACTTATATACAATGCTGCCCTCCCTGCTATCGTATGAACCCTCATCATAACTACTATCACTGTCAGAAGTTGTCCCCCTTGAACCACTTTCCACCCCACCATTCTCCTCCTCCTCCTTCGCCTCCTCCTCAGCCTCCTCCTCCTCCTCTTCCTCCGCTGAAGAGTCAACTTCCTCTTCCTCATCATCAGTTTCACTGATAATGATACATGATTTCATGCTTTGATATGAGATTATAACATTCCATGTATAGAGCAGCAATTTTCCCCAATAGACAGTATGACCAGGGAACCTATGTCCAGATTGCACAATCAGTGCCTTGCCCCATATTCAACCAAGTATACCAAAACCTTGTCTGATAAATCAGTGCCTTGCCCAATGTTCAACCAAGTATACCAAAACCTTGTCTGATAAATCAGTGCCTTGCCCCATATTCAACCAAGTATACCAAAACCTTGTCTGATAAATCAGTGCCTTGCCCAATGTTCAACCAAGTATACCAAAACCTTGTCCGATAAATCAGTGCCTTGCCCCATATTCAACCAAGTATACCAAAACCTTGTCCGATAAATCAGTGCCTTGCCCCATATTCAACCAAGTATACCAAAACCTTGTCCTATAAATCAGTGCCTTGCCCAATGTTCAACCAAGTATACCAAAACCTTGTCCTATAAATCAGTGCCTTGCCCAATGTTCAACCAAGTATACCAAAACCTTGTCCTATAAATCAGTGCCTTGCCCAATGTTCAACCAAGTATACCAAAACCTTGTCCTATAAATCAGTGCCTTGCCCAATGTTCAACCAAGTATACCAAAACCTTGTCCGATAAATCAGTGCCTTGCCCCATATTCAACCAAGTATACCAAAACCTTGTCCGATAAATCAGTGCCTTGCCCCATATTCAACCAAGTATACCAAAACCTTGTCCTATAAATCAGTGCCTTGCCCAATGTTCAACCAAGTATACCAAAACCTTGTCCTATAAATCAGTGCCTTGCCCAATGTTCAACCAAGTATACCAAAACCTTGTCCTATAAATCAGTGCCTTGCCCAATGTTCAACCAAGTATACCAAAACCTTGTCCTATAAATCAGTGCCTTGCCCAATGTTCAACCAAGTATACCAAAACCTTGTCCGATAAATCAGTGCCTTGCCCAATGTTCAACCAAGTATACCACAATGTTGTCCTATAAATCAGTGCCTTGCCCAATGTTCAACCAAGAATACCACAACCTGAACTTAGTAAAACTAACGTCTAACATCAGTCACCAGAAAAATGGTCAGAAAATGTTACTTAAAGAAAATTTAACAAGTCCAATGCCAATGAATGTTATCTGTTGCCAAGATATCTCAGAATAGTCAAATTTCCATAAGATCACCAACATAAAACTTTATACGTATAGAATTGAATACCATATGCAAGAAATGAATATTCATTGCCAGGAAAAAAAACAGCCTCAATGGTACAGATGTGTTAGAATGTCAGTTTACACTAGCTAATAATAACTGACCACAGATGACCCAAGTATGATGTCAAATGAATTATGAACTAGCAGAAACTACACACTGGCCTGACGATATAATCCTACATTATCATTTTGTTTCACTAACTCAAAAGAAATTGGACATAATGACATCAAAAAGGGCCACACTGCGAAACTGTCCTGTGTCTGAAAACTATCTGAAATCTTCTGTCGGGTAATGATAACCACACTTGATGATAACACCAACAGACATGTGGCTGAGTGTAGGGTCAGAACAAGGCAGATCGATCTTTATGCTTGGAGGACCAAACACAAGTGACAATTTCAAATAAGTGCATCATTAACAAGAAACGTATCTGTGCAAAGCATTCAAATGATCACCTTTAATCTGCGCACTCCTTAAATATCTAGTAAAACGAATGACAGTGACTTGCACTTCAATCTTACAATGATCAATTGATTTTGCTCAGTGCAAATTTTAAATAGACTTTTGAATGAGAAAGTTTGCAATTACTCAAAGCCCTACACATACCACACGGAACACCTACACACATTACAACCTATCCCAGGCTACACACAAATGACACATAAGCGTAAATACTGCATGCTATACGTTTCACTTGCTTCATCTTTATATTAAAACCACATAACACATGAACAAACTTTATACAGTATCGCACAAGTTAACAACAACAAGTATGCAGCAATTTAACCAACATACAAACTTCCAACAACAGAATACAACAACAAAACAACATTGTAAGCTACAAATCTGCAGCCTAGTAAAGCAGATAACATACAACACCATTGTAAGTGTGCAATGTGTACATGTAATTTATTGCATACAAAACTTAAAGCAGATAAAGCTGTATGGCATTGTATGTACACAATACATAAGCTGTAAGCTTGGGTGATGGATGTTTAGTAAATGAAAGGTTCACATGTTACATGAATGACTCCATCACCATATAAGAAAAAATGTTGAATTTAAAAACAGTATAAACAGAATGTCAGTCTAACTAACTATGAACTGCACATAAAGTCTGAAACAAGTTAGTATGTTCTCTGAGGTCTAGAAGCAAGATATACGATAAAACTCATCCAATGGGGGGGGGAGGTTTTGTTTCACAAACAAAGTCAACAAACATAACAGTTCTGGAGTTCAATAAAACCATTTCCCCGTGTACACGTTATTAAATGAGATCAAGGAATGGTCATCACACAGCAAAAACTGAAAACTGCAAAACAAGTTGCCACTACATGTATACTATACTGGCAAATACGGGCAACAATATGATGTGTGGCACAATAAGAAAGTAAATTGGCAATAAGGACAATAAGCGCTCAAGGTCACACTGTCGTTGTGGATACAAAACTGTGAAAAAACAACATGCAATCTTTGCCAACACTGACTGTTGTATCCTACACCTAAACCAGGCCAAATATATCATTACTGAATGTTACATCAAATGCATGTTAACAACAAGACATTTTGGTGTATGTGTCAAATAATAGCTTATAGTCGTAGTTTTGGAGAAATGTGCCTCACTATATACATACCATACATTTTAAAGGATCATTTTGCTTCTAATACACCAAGAGAGCAGTTAAGTATTGATTTTATATACATGCCAGTGCTTTAATACTTCAAAATATTCAGCGAGATCAAAACATAAGGTCACTGAACTCATGAAAAACATTTAAACAAAAATAAGTACTCTTTTATGTATGGGAAATAATCTGTCAGGCTTTAAGTATTTCATCATCGTATATATTTCAATTTGTTGGTCCTATAATGTATTCATCTTACAGAAAATGAAAAGTGCATAATGTTCATCCACTTTCAGGTGAAATCTGAACAAATTCACTGCTGCTAGCTTGGTGTTAAACATCCCAGACTTATCATGTATCCTAATAAGGTAATGCAACTAGTTTTGACAGCAATAATCCTAAAGCTGATACAACCGTAACCTATGAATAGTATGTAACCTACATACAGATAAGATTATCACAAAATGTAGGAGGCAAAAAACCAACTTTGTCCTACTCAGTCAAACATTTCAAATACTCTTCAATCATCACATTAAAATGATCAGGATTCATAAAGGGCATAAATGTTTGCAATAAAAAAACTCGGTCAGTGTTGGCATAGAAAGGTAAACAGATCTACAGATTCTAAACCTTGCCCAAGTGTTATCATTAAATAGGCAGTTATAAAGCTATATGCAATTCAAATGTCAGTTGTAACAATTTAACAGACCAAATAAAAACATATCACATAACAAGTTGTACTATATTTATTTCAATGCTTCTAATAAATCATATAAACAGGATCGTTTGTCAGAGCAAATATTGTAAATAAAACCTGAGACAGTCAAGTATGCCAAGTTTTTCAGCACTACATAAATTAATATGATACTTATTGATAAAATATGGTATGTGCATTTTACTGAATTGCGATACCTTAAACCTAACAGACAATCTGACGTGTCAAACTATTGGTTCAATCTAAGTCACATTATAACAAAATAAGTGGCATAGAACCTCCTATTAAAATTGCACTCAGCCAGTATTAGTCTCAGTCTACTAATGAATCTTTACGACCTGAATAAATTAAACACCTTTCTTATTCAATTCAAATAATGTCAAACGGCACGCTGACAGTTATTTGCCTGAATAATTATGGCGACAGGTATGTTAAAAAAAACAGACAGCTATACTGAGCTCATTCAGAGCATATATAGATTCTTGAATTGCTTCTTTGCATGTACAAATATAAAGATTTTTTGATAATTTTATACTAGATTTAAATCATTGAACTGTCATGGTTTCATTGCACACCTTAGATTGAACCTGATAGTCACAACTGACAAATCTTAAAGTAAAAAAATATAAATTGACAAGAAAGATGAAACGATTCTTTCATGAATTAAATTTATAAATGTAACAACCAGCTTTTAAAAGTAAGCAAAGCAAATGAATAAAACTGGTGGTAAAGCAAACAGTCTCTGAGACTTACCCTCCAACAACGGATTCCGCGAAAGTTATACCCCGCCTCTGTGAGCCAGAATCAGATGCAGACTTCTTCATTATTGACCTTAGTGTACCCGATGGACTGCTTGTCTCAGATATCCAAGAACTACTGGAACTGGTCAAAGATTCTTGGGTAGAATTTGTTGGAGAATCATCAAAGGAAGAGGAGAATTGCTCCCTTACTACTACAGTTGGTGAGGAGTTCATATCCCCAACAATTGTACTGCGTTTAGTAACATGTTCGGATGAAGATGACGACTGAGAAGATGACAGACCACTGTCATCTAAGTCTGACTTCAATGACAAACCTGCTGCTGAAGGACTCCCAGAACTAGTCGAAAATGTTGAAACAACAGTTGAAGATCCATCCAATGCCATAAGTTCACGCTCTTGTTGTACTTTTTCAGCATACTCTGCACCTAGAACTCGTTCTAAAGCTGATGCTCCAGAACCTGTACTATAATTTAGTGTACTTGAGATGTTTCTGTTTCTTGTAGGACTGGATTCAATACTACTGCATTCACTGCTAGATCCCCTACGCGTAACCATTGATGAACTTGTTCTTCCACTTTCAACTTCTTTCTGTATCATTGCGGCTGCTGAACCAAGAACTTCAGGTCCACCAGTTACTGTTTTAGTTTCTGTCTGAACATCTCCTTTACCATCAGCACCGAATGTTCTCGTAGTAGTTACAGTTGTTACAGTAAATTGACCATCTCCAGATGTTCGCCACACCCTTTCTTCCACAATTTCTTCATTTGGTTCAGATTCATCCTCTGATCTTGATTCCGTTGATGAATCATACCTCTGCATCTGGCTACTATTTGACATAGATGTCTCACTTGACTCAGTTGTACCTGCATATTCCCTTTTAATTTCATATCCTTTGTCAGCTTTCCTCTTTGCTTGGTCTTCAGCAGTTGCATAGAAAACAGTTTTTGTCTCCACCCCTTCTTCTTCAAATCTATATTCTTCTTCTTCAGGAGCATCTTCAATAATACCATCACCGATACCAATGTTTCGAACGTCTGGACCAACAGTATTTACACCATAACTTCTGGAATCTCTGTGATGAATTGTGTTGATCCCTCGTTCCATCATGGGACGTAAAACTGTATTCATTCCAGAATTATAAGTAAGAACTTTTTCAGTGTTGGTTCCCGAATTCTTCAGTTGTTCAGTAGCTGTAAACACTTTTACATCTGTTTGGCATGAAACATTATAATTTACATTTCTTTCAGTCATTGTGGATGTATTATATTTTCTTAAAGCCTCTGTTTGCGTTGATTCACTTTCTGTAAACTGGGGAACAGTGTTAGTGAAAGCATCAAGTCTCCAACCATAGTCAGTATTCACAGCACGATTCATTCTGTCTGGGAAGGCATCTATACTAACAGATCGTTTGGCCACAGGACTTCTAACTTCTACATCTACACTACAATCACCCACACCAATTGTACGAATATTCCATGATGACATTGAGGACTGAATACCGACATGTCTCGATTCCTGTCTATTATCCACTTGTATAGCAACACTCCGAACATTTTTAGCCAAGGCATTTCTTAAAGCAGATGTGAACTCCTCACTTCTGAAGCTAACATTTGTAACCAGAGCAGTGGTCTCTGTCGTGATACCCACACTACGTGTTGAAGGTTTTTCAACAGTATCAAAGTTATATGACACGCCAACATCTCGAGTGGAAGGTCTACATTCAATACCAACATTTCTCTTCATTGTTCTTTCACCCTGTCCAATTATCACAGTCCTTAATTCTTTTTCATGAATATGCAAACTATCATCCAACACATTGCCTTCACCTACACCTACAGTTCTGGTTAAAGGTTTGGACATTTCAGAAAACAGAGCACTTTGTTGTTGAGCCCTATCAATAATAAGAGTCTCTTTTTCATACACATGAGTTGATTCTTCTGGTTGAAGAAAGTAAGGTTCATTGACATCATGGTCCCCAACTGCTGCCATTCTCACTTTAGGTTTCGCTGCAGTTGGGGGAGGTGACATTGGAGAGAGAGGTGGCGAATCACTGCCTGCTCCTCTGCTCACTGTATTCACATGCTTCTGTGCCTGCATTTGTAATCCTAATAACCTCTTCTCCTCCTTAAGTACAGAAATACGGACTTGTAACACAGGAATAGCTTTAACTTGGTCTTCGAGCTCCTTCATGCGTTGTAGACTCACTGCCATAGCTTCCCTGATAGCTTGCAATGACTGCTTACTGATGTTTGTCATGTTTGACTGAGCAGAGGCGGCACCATCTTCTTGAGGAAGGTGAACAGCCATTGTTTCTGCCAATTGTTGGGAGGTCATATTTGAAGTCCTGGTTGAAGTTGTCTCTGTTGCTGTGTAGCCACCAGTATGTGGATACACACGTTCCAGTTCAACCGTCGAAATTGAGGAGAGAGAACTATTGGAATCATTTCGTTTTGTATCATTAAAAGTTGCAGTAAATGTTTCGTTGTAATTTTGAAGCTCTTCGGCAACTTGCTTACCAACTTTCTTTGGGAATGTGTTAAATTTTTTAGGAGCTTCTCTCATAGTTGCAGTGCCACTATCACTATAAACGTGTGATTCTTTAGAATTTTTCATGAGAGTTTCTATCGACGTAAGTGTCTGATCAACAGACGTGTCAATATCATCTAGAAGTCTATTGGTTGTTCTTTCTTGGTAGTAGGTTTGGGATTCCATCGGATTAACCATGGTTGACCTGCCTTCCATCAGTTCTTGATCTTGTACATAAACTTCCATTGATTTTCTTAGTTTCCTTTTCTCACGCTGAAGTCGTTTCAGTTGTTTCAAGTATGACTGATTGGAAAGTGTATCACAGTAACTCATGAAGTCCACATCGACATGGTAACCATATGGACAGCAGTTACACTTTCCATCTACCATAGTAACAGTTTGGTCAATCATTTTACGATCAGGGCTGACGTCTGAAACATATGAGAAGACAATTATCTGGTGGGTAAACGCAATATCAGGGCTTGTAACATTGTCTTAATCATGAACAGTAAAGATTTCTCACATTTCATAAAATACCAAAACTTGATACTTAAATGTATCCAGTAATACATAATTCACCAGTACTTAAAGTAACAGAAGTTATGGATTTATGTAAGGACATTATAAACAAGAGCACTGCCTGTGGGTGCCTGACACTCTTCTGTTTAGTTTCAAAGGTATACCTTGAACAGTTTCTGAGAAAAAGTAGACTTTTTTGGGAGGAAGGGGGTTCGTCTCCAAGAATTAACAGAAAATTGACTGAATTTAAAGTATATGAATAATGAGATGTAATTAGCATAATTGTTGGGACACACCCTAAGACTTTTGTTGTTGTGAGTTAAGAATTAAAAAAAAATTGAAAAAGTAAAAAAAATAAGGGGGGGCTCCCCGAAGACGTTTGTTGTTGTTGTGAGTTTAGAAATTAACAGACGAGCTAAAAACACACTTGCATCTACATCAGGTTTGATGTGATTTTTTTTTCTTATAAGCAGAAGTCACATTCATAAAACAGGATCTGCTCACAAAAAGCCTTTGGTTATCTAGAAATACTGTATTCAAATCTTCCTGGCATACCAACATTTATGCTTCAAAGCTAATCATCATTATAATTTGAGGAAACAGAGAGCAGAGCAAGTCAAGGAGAAACAAATGTGTCAAGAGCATACAGACACCAATAAACTTTAATACATGTAATGACAATATAACTTTGAATAGGTCTAAAACTCTTTCATGTACACAGAAGTCAGAACTACACTAAGGTTTATTTAAGTTACTTCACAGTCAAGAAACAATTAAGGATGTCAAGGAGTGGCCATTTTGGTATTCGAATATTCGGTCAACCTTCCGAACAAATATTCAACCTTCTTATTTTTGATAACAATACATTTGAAATTCGAATTTGTTCTAATAAAATTTGTGTTGAAAAATCCCCAACAATTTCAGTGCCTATGTGTCATCACCAGAGTGTTATATCTCTCTTGCCCCCTAATATACAACATGACATGACAATTAACACCTGTAGATATTATTGATAATGCCCATCATTGCATTTAATACACTTGCATTCTGCTTTTAAATTGAAAATATATATTTTATCGAATATTCAAATGCCGAATCAGTATTCGAATATTCGGACGTTCAAACGAATATTCGAATATTCGTTGACATCCCTAGAAACAACATAAAATATCTGCCAAATGTGGAAGCTGCTGTACTTTGATCTTGTATCTGAAGAGAATAGTTTTATTTACCCAGAACAAACGCAATCAACAATTACATCATAAGTCTCTGGCTTCATAGCACACGCAATATTAACAATAATGACAACAGAATCAAAAGGATGAATAAGTTTAATTGATTTACAAGCATAAACAAGAAATATCTTGAAAAAAGATTGTCAGCGCAATTTGAAGGTTAAGATTTGTTGTGCAGCATAAAAAAATGCCGAGATGTAACGATTGCTGGTCATTCCAGATCCAAAATAATTTTGGTAAATTCACCGAAATTCAGTGGATTTCTGTTCAGGTAACGTACCTGATATCGAAATGTTAACCAATCCGCGTCAAGGTTACAAACGCTGTTCTGTTGAAGAGAAATTGCCTTGGTGCTTGACGTAAATTTTGATTGCTTTACACATCACTAATATGCAAAAAGCAAAACCATGTTAGTACGGCTGTGCCGAATAAGGTCAAATGAATGATGCTGATCTATATTATCAATGAAGTAAATATGCACTTACCTCGTCTTTTAAATTCAGAAGGTGATACTGGTGACCTTGGTGCATTACCCAAAGACCCTGTCCTACTGGTCACTGTACGGATCATTGTAGACGTCAACTGTGGATCATTCATATCCATTTCTCTCCTCTCAGTATGACGTGTCGAAGCTGTGGAATGAGAACGATGACTTTCGGTGTGTGACTCACGAAACATTTCATGATGACCATTCTCTGTAATGTTACCTTCAGACAGAAGTCGTTTTTCCCATGTGTTTCCCTTTGTTTTTGGCACTGGCTGTTTCTGGTTCAATGAATCTAATTTGATTGGTCGTAATTCTGTCACATGGATCTCCGTAGTAATAGGATGAAAATCTGTCTTCATTGGTCGAGTTTCTTTCACTTCAGCAGTTGCAGTTTCACTCTTGTACACCACATGACTGTCCAAGGAATGGTAAAGGTTGTCTGGTAAACCCTCAGCTTTAAACAGTTGTTCTAAATGCGCCATGGTGATACAAACTTCAGCGGTGCATTTGTCTTAAGTCTGAAAATATAGAAGTAACAAAGATAAAAATGTAAGTTAGTGAATACTACAGAGTCTATGAACATGTCCAATTTCACCTGAAGTTGTTTTAACACCAACAGAGGGATACCATCAAACAAACATGCACATGGTCGTCATCGCTGAATACATTTTTCAGAAAAAAGCAATAACTGTAATTGAACATTTATTTTTCACAGTAACTGGCTGATATTTATAATTAAAGTATATTAACCACATACTAACTCATACAACTCTTCATATTACCAGTGATTTTTTTGTTCAATTTTACTGCCGAATTTCGGCTGTTTCCTCTAGCAACAAAGCCTCCAATTTTCCCCAAAGGTGTCATTTTTTTCCCAAAAAGTGAAAAAATATATTGAAAAGAGCACTTTGAGATGAAAGAGGGAAAAGTAATAAAAACATTTATAAGTAAAATAACCATGCTCTTAGTTTTCCAAATTTGGTTCTTATCGCGCATATTTTCCCAATTGAGAAGGCACAGGCAGTAACATTATTTTCAAAAAAATCACTGATTATACAGTTTTACAACTATGTATAAAGTGACTTTCACTACTCCACAAATGTACAACACACTATGAACACTGATCAACATCATTACCTGAGAGTATTATAAGTTATGAAGATTTTAAAATTCTTAACTCACTTAAACATGAATAACACACCTTTGAAAGGGAAGAAATTGCCTCAACACTAGTACAGTGAGTATAGACTTATTCTGGCAGATTAAACCACATGAAAACAAAGCTGGTGAAACACCATTTACAGTATACACTAGAAGTCAACAAGGTTTCAGTAAACATTTATAACACACCATAAACATGTGATATTACCTTTATTCAACAATATTCAGACTTGAGTGGTTCAAAACTGTAACCAAAATGTTAATGCTAAGTAATAGGCCATTTCTTCCACACAATTAACCATCTGAGAATGAGACACTTGTTGGTAAACATTTTCAAATTTGACTGAATGATATAAAACCTACCATAAAACACAGAACCTACTAAATACAACAATATAAACAACACTTAAACTCTTTCAACCAAACTACATGTATATGTTATAAAAAATGGCGTTTAATAGATTTCAGATGAATCTAAAAAACAATATAATTCTGATCAAAGATTGCATAAACTTGACCCGCTATGAAAATACAACCTAACTTAGTGTGTTATCACACACAGGAAATCTTCAAACACAAAATTGGAAACAACTATAGATCCAGCAACAAAGTTATCTTTAGTTATATTAGAAAATAAATCTGCCAATAACGATTATTCATCAAATACAAATTGATAAATGTATAAAAATACTTAAGTTAAACTTTCATAAATAAACCAAAGGGATTTTGTAAATCCAATACAACCTATGAGGACCACTATACCCAAGTGTAATTAAGTTGTAATTATAGTCATGTATCTAGGTAGTACTGAGTAAACTAGGAATGTAACTGACCAAACATTGGATAAATGAACAAACAAACAATCACTGGGTCAGTACAAACTTAAAGCCAAATGTATACAAACAAAACTACCATTAATTCAATCAATGAAATAGGAAATGAATGTATAAATACACTGCAGCCAATTTGAATAAAATCAAATAATTTAATCAATTTTAATCCAATGCACAACATTGTTAAGGCATTTGTATCTAAACAAGAATATAGCTGTACCACACAAAATGAAGCTGTAAATAAGACATAAACTTGGCATCAGAAAACATTCTAAATTGTCATCACACTCTGGTGATAGAAGCATGGTTTTTGCTCATGGTACACTGTCAATAAATCAGACAATCATTTTTACCAGTTATGGTATTTCTAATTTGCTCAAAGCATGTCATAGGTACAGCCAAGACACGGTCAGACAAGACCCTTCACCTTGAGATGTGACCTAAGTAAGGCATATGAGACAGGAGTCTGGATCATGCATGTGACACAACATGTAATACAGGAAACATTTGAGACAGGAGTCTGGATCATGCATGTGACACAACATGTAATACAGGAAACATTTAAGACAGGAGTCTGGATCGTGTATGTGACACAGCATGTAATACAGGAAACATTTAAGACAGGAGTCTGGATCATGCATGTGACACAGCATGTAATACAGGAAACATTTGAGACAGGAGTCTGGATCATGCATGTGACACAGCATGTAATACAGGAAACATTTGAGACAGGAATCTGGATCATGCATGTGACACAGCATGTAATACAGGAAACATTTGAGACAGGAGTCTGGATCATGCATGTGACACAACATGTAATAGAGGAAACATTTGAGACAGGAGTCTGGATCATGCATGTGACACAACATGTAATACAGGAAACATTTAAGACAGGAGTCTGGATCGTGTATGTGACACAGCATGTAATACAGGAAACATTTAAGACAGGAGTCTGGATCATGCATGTGACACAGCATGTAATACAGGAAACATTTGAGACAGGAGTCTGGATCATGCATGTGACACAGCATGTAATACAGGAAACATTTGAGACAGGAGTCTGGATCATGCATGTGACACAACATGTAATAGAGGAAACATTTGAGACAGGAATCTGGATCATGCATGTGACACAACATGTAATACAGGAAACATTTAAGACAGGAGTCTGGATCGTGTATGTGACACAGCATGTAATACAGGAAACATTTAAGACAGGAGTCTGGATCATGCATGTGACACAGCATGTAATACAGGAAACATTTGAGACAGGAGTCTGGATCATGCATGTGACACAACATGTAATACAGGAAACATTTGAGACAGGAGTCTGGATCATGCATGTGACACAACATGTAATAGAGGAAACATTTAAGACAGGAGTCTGGATCATGCATGTGACACAGCATGTAATACAGGAAACATTTTAGACAGGAGTCTGGATCATGCATGTGACACAACATGTAATAGAGGAAACATTTAAGACAGGAGTCTGGATCATGCATGTGACACAGCATATCCCCAGTAAAAAAGTCAGTGGAATACCAGTGGAATACCACTGCATTCCAGTGGTAAGCATAATTCCACTGGAATTCCACTGGAATTCCATTGCATTCCACTGTAATTCCACTGCATTCCAGTGGTAAACATAAATCCACTGGAATTCCAGTGGAATACCACTGCATTCCAGTGGTAAACAAAAATCCACTGGAATTCCAGTGTAACACCAGTGGAATACCACTGGTAAGCAATAATCCAAAATGGCATCCCTCATGAAAAAACTGTTTGAATTTTTCTGATAAAAATGGGGGGAGTGTAGTGCCTTTTGAAACTGTTAACCTGTGTATTCAAACTGTATATTTCTGAATCAAACTTTACGGGACGGACATTTTTTGTACATTTGCTGAATATTTCTGAATTAAATATTAACTATTCAGACGTTTATGATAATTTCTCAAAAACACTGACGGACTTTTTCAGACATTAAATTTATTATTTGTTGCAAAATTTTACGTGTAATAATCAGTTGTTGTATTTAATACTCAAGAATGATCCGAATAACATCTCTTCCTCGTAAACGCGTATATATGTCGTACGTCAAAGAACTGCGTACCGTATTTGGTCGGGACCGGTATTACTTACTTTTAAACCCGGCGTGTTTACATTTGGTGAGAGAAGCGGGAGAATTGTCCGCCGATGGCTGTTCTAAAATTGACGATAATACCTAATAAAAGGTTCCACAGAACAAATAAAACCTACCAATGGTGCAGGTAAGTGTAACTGTATGCTTGTTTGAACACTGTCGGATATATAAGATTGGTGGCAGCGGCGAATTTCAGACTGTTATTTCCCCGACCAAAACGACAAAAGAACGCTGCGTAACCGTCCATTTTTTCGAATGAATCACTCATGCTAGCTTGAAAACTGTTGAATCGGGTGTTGTGGTTGCTGGCATTTATCGTAATTAATTTCATACGATTGCATGAGTAAATAAGAGCTAAAGTACAGTACCTGTTTCAAGAAAATCATTTAAAATACGTGTTCTAAGTCTGCACTTACACGTGAGGAATGGTTGATTCGTACTCAAGTCATTTCGCCCCGTAGCATTCCTAAACGGTTACTGGCGTCATTCTTTTATTTCCTAACATTGAGAATTAATTATGATGACAATAATTTAATGTGTAGAGCAATTTTATGCATTCCGCTTTTGATCTTGTCAAGGTTTACTTACAGTTGTGATTTATTAACAGAGAAATCGTTAATTTTTACCAAATTGTTTATTCTTTGGTTTGGCAGCTAGTTTTAATGTGATTTGTTCAATATGTTGTTTGTATTTTCTCAAGTTAGAAGTAAATTTATGTTTTATATTTCAGACAATTGTATAACTCACGAGGTGATAATAATAAAGATGTGTCAAAAACACCCTGGTTGTTTAAAGTCTTGGAGGTTTTGTGGTAGCTAGGAAGAGATTGGTGCATCTACCCATAGTGTTTTCCGTTGATGACACTGCAAAAACATGTTGGTGTGGTGATGAAAGAATGTTGGTGTGGTGATGTTAAAATCACCAATGACTTTCAAAAAACCTTTGTTTCTTAACTCTTATTAGGTTACACACATTCTCTTCAATGCATTTAATTTTGTTCAACTTATACCATGGAAGAAAGAAATGTGTGGAGTGCGTGGATGGACTTCACAGAAAGATCTACTGAATTATGGAAATAGTTCAAGTGTGAATTTGTAATTCTATTGTTTAATAATGTATCATTTTAAATTCTCTAAGAATTTCAGTTTTCAGTAATGGTCACATGGGTCATTGGGTGTGTTCTTACAAAATGTGTTTATTATTGTCACCATTGCATTTTAAGTACCAAGTATTTTTGTTCATGATGTAGTTTGATTAATATTTAATTGCCAGTTGTGACGTTCTGATCATATGAAAGTATGTGTAAAATTAATTATTTTTAGGTAAAATTGTTAAACAATGATTTGTCTTATTTTGTTAACTAGGATAATTATGTGTGTATGCTATATTGAGTCAGCTTTATCACAAATATGTAAAATATTTACTTCTATTCTTGAGTCTGTTTTGTCACTTTTTCATACCTTGAGGAAAATCTCCCTGCTGGATAGGAATGACAGTCGAAAAAAGTGACCATCAGTCACCAGAATTGTATTCAGATTTTGATCCCCACCAATTTTAAGTGGTTGTCATTCTTACCACCCCTAGGGAGATTGTCCTGGAAAAGTCCTAAGTGACTACCTGTGAGGATGTGTTAGTTTATTTTTAAAATGTAATTATTTTGTTATTCTGGAAGACAGATGGATATAGTATAAGTGTTGCCCTTCCTATGGGGTAAAATAGTATACTTTTGTTGTTTGAATAAGCAATCACAAGATTAATCAGGTCACAAGTTTGTTCTGTTGTTTTTACTCATTATGCTAGGAATATTTGCAGATTCTGTCAATATTTCAGTTGTATACCAGTGGTAAATTTCTCTGGTACTCCAGTGGAATACCACTGAAAGTTTAACGCTGGTATTCCAGTGGTATACCAGAGAATTTACTGCTGGTATACCACTGGAATACCAGCGTTAAACGTTCAGTGGAATACCGGCGGTAAAAATATCTGGTATTCCACTGAAAGTTTACCGCCGGTATTCCACTGGAATACCACTGGTAATTCAGTGGAATACCGGCGGTAAATTTCTCTGGTATTCCACCAAAGTTTACCGCCGGTATTCCACTGGTATTCCACTGGAATACCACTGGTAAATTTCTCTGGTATACCACTGGAATACCGCCGGTATTCCACTGGAATACCGGCGGTAAACTTTGGTGGAATACCAGAGAAATTTACCGCCGGTATTCCACTGAATTACCAGTGGTATTCCAGTGGTATACCGGTGGTATACCAGTGGTATTCCACTGAATTTTTTACTGGGGATAATACAGGAAACATTTGAGACAGGAGTCTGGATCATGCATGTGACACAGCATGTAATACATGAAACATTAAAGACAGGAGTCTGGATTGTGCATGTGACACAACATGTAATAGAGGAAACATTTAAGTCAGGAGTCTGGATCGTGCATGTGACACAGCATGCAATACAGGAAACATTTGAGACAGGAGTCTGGATCGTGCATGTGACACAGCATGTAATACAGGAAACATTTGAGACAGGAGTCTGGATTGTGTATGTGACACAGCATGTAATACAGGAAACATTTGAGACAGGAGTCTGGATCGTGTATGTGACACAGCATGTAATACAGGAAACATTTGAGACAGGAGTCTGGATCGTGTATGTGACACAGCATGTAATACAGGAAACATTTGAGACAGGAGTCTGGATCGTGTATGTGACACAGCATGTAATACAGGAAACATTTGAGACAGGAGTCTGGATCGTGCATGTGACACAGCATGTAACAGAGGAAACATTTGAGACAGGAGTCTGGATTGTGCATGTGATACAAGATCTAATAGAGGAACATTTCTGCTACATTAATTCCAAGATTGCTCCTTGCATGTTAAAGACTTGACAGACAGTTGCATGCACACACTATAATCAAACGCACACACACATGCACATACACTAAACACAGGTCAAGCAGGTTCAACAAAAATCATTTCGAACTAGATGTGTCCCTAGGACACGGATTCCCCCACTATGATCTTTTAAATTAAAAAAGGGCCATAACTCCTCCGAAGATTGGTGGATTGTAACCAAGATATCAAACTTCACCTGTATTTTGTTATCCTGTGAGACAACAGAGACCCTGGCAGTTTACAATAATTTAAACTTCATTTATTTAGTTCAGTTCCGCATGAATGAGATCCAACAATATACAATCATAAAAGGGAATAATTGAACAGAAACAACAATTATTTGCAATGGAATATTGCAAATCAGTTTTCAGAATTCCAACAGTACACATATGTGACAGACATTTCAATGACAAAACCATATGGTAAATCGTTGCCACAAATAATTAACTACCACTGAATGAAGATCAATTATGAGCATAAAATAAGCAAGGAGCATTAAATTTTAATCAAATGTGTTTCTGTTAAGTACAAAAAACACAGAATTAGTCATCAAACAGCAGCATTATTGCCAAATAATTAGCATTGAGACATCAATCAATACAATTAGGTACATGTCTGTCACCATGGTTGCAAAGCAAATGCAAACAGGCAGATTGCCTCAAATTGCACAGGATTAATTATAGTAGTGTTCAAACAGTAAATACATCAATAATCAATGAGGAGGAGAACAAACAGATCTACAGATAACTATTCCAGACAGTCACGTATTCCAGACAGTCACGTATTCCAGACAGTCACGTATAACCTCATTACATAACTTGAAACAGTGAAACATTATGATCATATGAGCGCCGCTGTACGATTTTCAACTTTTTCTTTAAGTGACGTCATTTCCAGAAAATGTCACCATCTACAGACAGTAAGCATTAGAGAAGAGGTTGGAAATCGTACAGCAGCGCTCATATGATAACCACTTTGGGTCCCCACAGTCATTAATTTTAACAAAAGGAAGCTATATTTCATCAAATGTAAAATCTACATAAAATCTTATGACAAGCAATTTCCTTTGTGTTATCATTTTAGAATTCACTCAATACCGTGTTTTTACCTGGTGTACCTCAGTTATTATATTCGCATCTTACAAATTTTCATCCAATTTTATCAGCATAATTATGTTTCATATATTTTTTATGATATTTGTTACCTGGCATCTATCTGGCATTATAACATTTGACAGGGATACAAACCTTATCACGAAGTGTTAGAATCTTAATGTAACACTCAATATGGGCATTTAATATCAGTCAACCAACATAAACTTTACATTAATATACTGTAATATAAGTTATCACCACATAAATTGATCAAATGATAGCAATATGTCACTTCAAAGGACAATTACACAATATATCATCAGCACAACATTCATCACAGTGGATAAAAAATTCAATTTCAAAAATATAAATTTACATTAAAGATGTATCTGGCTCATCTGAACATACAATGTTTGAATTGGCTTTATCCAGTATTTTGTTACATTGGCTAAACAATCTCTAATAAGAGCCATTGCAATGTAAAACCGATTGTAAAAAATTAAAAATTTAATCATATTACTGAACAGTCAAAACCTGTAAAATAGCTTGTTGTTAAAAAAACTGGAAGGTTTTTAAAGTTTATGATGTACAAACATCTTCAACAAATATGATTAAACACATTATGAGTTCATTCTTTATAAATGCATGTTTAGTGATGTTTTAACAATAGGAAATATATTTTTCATGTTTTGATAGGTAAACATAATGAACAAAAAATGAGCATAGGTCAGAATAACTTACCCAGATTTTTAAAACACTAGTAGATTAAATATCCATATTGAAAATCATTCCAGATTATTCCTAAATTTTCACAACAGTCTAAATATTTTAACACCCACTTGATTAAATAAACCCATACAATAATCACTGGTTTAATGATGGCAGATCACCGAGTTAAATAATCAACACTTTCAGTCCACTTCATGTTCCAACTTATTGTAATCTTACTTCAACCTTGCTGGTATATCCATCTCAATAACACACAGAATATTTTCCTTAAGCTAATCCTTATTATCCTTCATTTAATTCCCCAGCTATTTAAGTCAGAGTGGTAATAAACTGCACACTATGAACTATTAACTATCTACCAGACTGTATATGTATAAAAGCTTTTTACAATGCTATCCTCTAATGTAAATGAGATGTAAATGACTTCACTTGATACCCTTGAATAGACATTCAGAGTAAGTGAAAGTACTCCAGCAGAGTTATTTGAATGATTTTACGCCACAAACCAAGGGGAGAATCCTTAAAATTACCCCCAGGCTTTCAATTATAGTTTAAATCGCAAAAAAGATATTCTTAATTTAACTCAACAGAAATAATGTAGCATTTCGCCCACTTTGATGAGAGGAATTTTATGCAAAATTATTTAAGTACCATATTTAGTATTTAACATGCCCCTTTTCATATACATTACATAATAGCAACACGATACAAAATTGTGCAAATATCTTCAAGAAATGTTAAAACTTAGGTAAGAGTATTAAACTAAAAGTGCTTATTCTTGAGTAACGTAACAGAAATAGAGGAACTTAACATGAGTTGTCATTTTTTTTGAATTTATTAAATGAGTCCTCTCAAAATGATAAAAACCAGGCTTTATTACCTTGACTTCCTATATATGCAAGCAATGTGTGTAATTCCTATATGCAAGCAATGTGTGTAATTCCTATATGCAAGCAATGTGTGTAATTCCTATATGCAAGCAATGTGTGTAATTCCTATATGCAAGCAATGTGTGTAATTCCTATATGCAAGCAATGTGTGTAATTTGGTGTTTCATTAAACATCTGACACAACAAAAAGTAGCTCCTTCAATTTTATTTTTCAACCACAAGATACCAGTTCAAACGATTATATGATACCCAGGTGTGGGGGATACCCCAGCATAGGGGGTACCTCCCATGTGGGGGTGCCCTAGTGGGGGAATGCCTTGGTGGGAGTACATTTTGCAAAAGGGAGGCATTTAATTGAGTCCTTTTTTTCAGAATCAGAATCAAAACATAACCTAGTCAAGAAATACACTGTAACTTGTGCCTGTTGTTTCAGTTGAAATACATGTTACTATGAAATGACACTTTTGGATCAAAGTTATGTAATTGTCTTAAAAACAGTCTTATTGTAATGAAAATTGAAACCAAGAGGGGTTAATGAGTCCTTGATACTTTGGGATAAAAACAACACATTTACATTTGCAAATAAACTTAAGTGGCCAGCAAATACAATACTGTAACATTGACTTTTGGACCTCAGATAAAATTAAAATTACAATAACTGATGTTGAGTTTTATAAGCATTCATTGTTTCACATGTGAAAAACAGGAAATAAACTGTGAGCATTGAACGTGTCTGATATGTATACACTTCAAATGAACCGAATGTTTTACCCAAAAATTAATTGTTTTTACGTGCAAATAGGTACTTATACTGGTATAATACATATTGTTATATGGGTTTAAAGATGCGGCAACCCAGGGCACTTATAGGGAAAAGTACAGTACTACCTCAAAGCAATTGAAGAGAAAGTCTACAGTTAGATGTGTTACCTTTATAAAACTGCTGATTTAAGAGGAAAGCAAACTTTTCAACTTTGTAGACCATATGAAATGTTATGAAATCATAAAACAGAATAAATTATATGTACTTATTTAATACAATAAGAACAGCTTAACTTTCAATGAAGTGGAATATCCTACAGACAAACGAAAAAAAGAGAATAAAGGCATTTACTGGTCCATTAAACAAAATTGAGGCAATAACAAATGACTTGCCATGTTAATTCAATTAACAATAAATATCATCAGAGAACATAGGCTTAGTATAGTATAATAGAGAAGTTGGCAGTTGTCCTAACTAAATTACTAGTGTTTATTACATAGGAAAGTTTGTTTAGTCTCAGTGCATAAAAGTCATATACTCAAGATCAACAAGAGATGTTTGTAAAACATTATGACCCCCTGTGACCTTGACCTTTGTCCCTTCACCCCAAAATCAATAGGGCTCCTCTGCTACCCAAGATGAATGTGTGGACCAAGTTTGAGGATGATAGGTCAAGGGGTAGACTTGAGTTATTGATCGGAAACGAAAAGGTTACAGATGGAAGTATTTCATGTTTTCACCCAATCAAGAGAATACAGTATTATATAGAAGACATAATTGTATCATCACTAAAAATGAATGCACAGAAATGATGATTCCAGCAATGTAATAATTTTATTGTCTTTCCAAAGACACATGCAACCATGCACACTGCATCATCATGGCAGCAACAGAAAATATATTAGGCATGACCTTCCGGTAACTATCGCTCAGTAAACATACAAGATTCTTAAACTGGGTATCAATATTTCAAAATTCTAATCGATATTGCATCCGCTCATTTGAATCAATAAGCTATCAATATCCTTCTCTGGATAACACGCCTACTGTGGCAGTAAGTGTTTTACCATGTGACTATAGGAGACGTAGACATACATGGACAATCTTGAATATATGCAGGTAACACGCCTACTGTGGCAGTAAGTGTTTTACCATGTGACTATAGGAGACGTAGACATACATGGACAATCTTGAATATATGCAGGTAACACGCCTACTGTGGCAGTAAGTGTTTTACCATGTGACTATAGGAGACCAGACATACATGGACAATCTTGAATACATGCAGGTAACACGCCTACTGTGGCAGTAAGTGTTTTACCATGTGACTATAGGAGACCAGACATACATGGACAATCTTGAATATATGCAGGTAACACGCCTACTGTGGCAGTAAGTGTTTTACCATGTGACTATAGGAGACCAGACATACATGGACAATCTTGAATACATGCAGGTAACACGCCTACTGTGGCAGTAAGTGTTTTACCATGTGACTATAGGAGACCAGACATACATGGACAATCTTGAATATATGCAGGTAACACGCCTACTGTGGCAGTAAGTGTTTTACCATGTGACTATAGGAGACCAGACATACATGGACAATCTTGAATATATGCAGGTAACACGCCTACTGTGGCAGTAAGTGTTTTACCATGTGACTATAGGAGACGTAGACATACATGGACAATCTTGAATATATGCAGGTAACACGCCTACTGTGGCAGTAAGTGTTTTACCATGTGACTATAGGAGACCAGACATACATGGACAATCTTGAATACATGCAGGTAACACGCCTACTGTGGCAGTAAGTGTTTTACCATGCGACTATAGGAGACCAGACATACATGGACAATCTTGAATATATGCAGGTAACACGCCTACTGTGGCAGTAGTGTTTTACCATGTGACTATAGGAGACCAGACATACATGGACAATCTTGAATATATGCAGGTAACACACCTACTGTGGCAGTAAGTGTTTTACCATGTGACTATAGGAGACGTAGACATACATGGACAATCTTGAATACATGCAGGTAACACGCCTACTGTGGCAGTAAGTGTTTTACCATGTGACTATAGGAGACGTAGACATACATGGACAATCTTGAATATATGCAGGTAACACGCCTACTGTGGCAGTAGTGTTTTACCATGTGACTATAGGAGACGTAGACATACATGGACAATCTTGAATACATACAGGTAAAATACGGCGGGAAGATTTCATTGCTTCATTTCCTAGATTGAAATAAACAGATACTTCCAGCATGAAGTAAAATCAACTAAGATTACATGTATGTTTGATAATAAACTATAAATTATTATACCAAATAGCATAATTGATCTCACAACATGTAAACTATTAACGTGAAGTCATATAAATACAGTAAATCTTGAAAAGAATACACAGTAACGTAATCATATTTCTAAATAACCAAATAATGTCACAAGTTATGAGACTTCACTGCAATCTCTCGTTTAAATATTGACATAAAATTATTTTGCTCCTTAAATACAAGTAGGAGTATGCCTATCAGATAGAATTGTGATATTTAACAAACATTTAATGTTTACAATAGCATAAAAATTCCATATGTATTCATACACTAACTTTTTGTGATAGTCAAGTTCGAATTTATATTAAACCTCATACTGGACTAGATGAAATCTTAGTTTTTTAAATTTGGCACAAATTTACTGTATCATGGTTCAAGATGCAGCATGAAAACCAACAACTATATATAGGCTAGTAATCATAATAAAAAGACAGTCAAACTTCTGTTTATAAACATTTGAGATAAAATACAACATTATCCAACAGCTACACTCATTGATCTGCAAACAACCAAAGAATGTGACAGAAATTGGAGGTTTTTACACATATGGGCTGAACAATCAAGTGATTTGAGTGCCATCCTATAGACATGCAAGACACATAATCATAACCTACACAGTCAAGCATACAGTAATATTTTACACCAGTGTCTTTAAATGTATTTTACAAACTTATTAAAGTGACATCAGAATTAACTTTGATTGACACTTCATCGTTATAGAGTGGGGTCATTCTGTACCAAGTCAATGACAGTGAAACCTTAACTAGAAACTATTCAATTCTGTGGTTGAAAACTGAATGTAGGGCAATATAATACTGTCATTTAATACTTATATGCAAAATGTGTACATTATGATTCAAATATAACAAACATTCTTAAAATCATTTCAAATGTGAGCAATTGATGTATGATTGCCAGAAAACAAAATCTCAATGTTGCTCTCTTGAATCCAGCCTCACCAAAACCAGCACAGACGACATTTGTTTGCTGTCATTTGCGACCATTAAAAACACAACTAAGCCAACAACATAGCCCCAAAAATAGTATTCATAGTTTATATCAAGAGAAAACAAATTGCAATATTACTTCATACTTTGAATCATATTTTAGGGTCATAAAAGTCAACAACAACAAAGACCTGCACAGCTTTCATTCAAATTTACAAGGAATACCACAGAGGAGAATAGTACAGCTAGATCAAGATTAGCATCTATTGTGTGAAATGACACTCAAGCATACTTCTATAGAAGACAAATACAGGTAATCAATAGCTTATAGACTGTCATATCTAAGTAACTGGTAATATCTTCTACAATGAATGAGAGGATTACACACGTACACATTTAGCACGCACATTCAAATTTTGAATAGAAATGCATACACATTACAACAGAAAGATTATCATCTTTATAGTAATAGAACATGTCACACGGTATGTTCAATTTTCTAAACATGAATTGAATGTCTGGAGAAGTTGATAAATATAGCAATTACAATCTAGAGCAACAAACATATAGTGACATGACGGAAAATAAACATCTGACATATTTTGGTGACATATTACACGTATACTATCAATACAAATTCAATATGCTAAAACATGGAACATATGGCCAGAATTTGCCAAATTGTGACTGTAACTTTTACCAGATAGAAAAATATTCTTGGTTCTGTTATTGTTAAACTTTCGGATTTTTTACTTGATCAAATGAATTTTTTGCAGACGGCCAAACAAATTTGACAAACACTGATAGATGAGCAGAAATTAAGGCCAAAATTAAACCTTTAAGCAAAATACATTAAAGTAAACAGCTGAGATATCAGAATTCCAATATACCCAATGCCTATACTTATTGCATTAAACATCAGATAGAAACTTCACTATAGATGAAATTTCACTACAAAAAGCCAACGGAATGAAATATAGTGCTATCACACACACATTCTATACATACTGTATATATTTATATTTAACAATACAATACAAAGACAGAATGGAGATCCTACATTAAGCAACTACATTCACTGGCCAGGACACAATGATACAAGAATATAAAATCACTTACTGACAACAATAACATGAATAATCAAATACATTTTTCAGGCCGTCAAGGTTTCAGTAGAATACATTAACTTCTGTTTGCTAGAAACAATAGCCTGATGTGTCATATTGTTCCTGATATATGAGCTGTTCCACAACAAAGTGACCAAAAATACCATAATTTAGGTGTTAACAAAAATGTCAGGGAAGCATCCATAAAATTAATGGAGAACAATAGTGTATTGTATATGACGATTTGGGCTTTGGCTGCCAAGCAAGATTTGACATCATGGATGTGACCTTCACCACAGTTAACCATCATTTCTTGTCGTAGGACACTTAATAACTGATTTACAGAATGCTGACTTTAACTTGGTGATCCAAATATGCATTATAAATGGTTTAAAAAAAAAAAAAAATGAATACGATACAACTATATAAAACATGAGCTGGAGTCTAGGAACATAATTAGTTTACAAAAACATATAGCAGTATAACAGACAGTCCCCGGGGGTATAATGGTGGCTGCATTGGACATTTCTTTTCCAGATGCCATTCTGTGAATTATTTTATGTTCAGAATGGGCTTTTATCTGTTTCTTGTTCAAGTAACTCTGGGTAATTAAAAGCCTTTGTAATAAAGGATTTAATGGATCAGGACCAAGATGGACAAGGGGCCTTAGGGAAAGCTACCATAAGGGTCCAAGGTGACCTATGAAAATACAATTATGACCAATAATATTCATCTGCCTGTAACTGTTTTACATGAATAGCAGTAAGAGTGGAAGACATCTTCTGATCAACTACATAATCTCACAATATCAAATACTAGTCATGTCTCCATAAAAACTGGATCGATCCATTTAAAGTGAGAAAAAAGATAAACAAACTCTAGATCAATATGGTAATTGAACCCCCAGAGAGAATACACCAATTACAAACTAACCACTATCACCATCATCAATTTCAAAACAAACATGTGAAACATGCTCTAGGACATTTACTACAAAGAGATCAAAGTTATGTTTTAACAAATGATTATTCCACAAAAAATGAGAGTGACAAAGTTCAATTTTACTGTTAAGTGTATGTAAAAAAAACAATTATCATTTAAATGTGATGTGTGTTAAGTGAAACATGACAACAAACCATCATGCACTGGAGCTAACAGTGTACAACAAGAGTGTACCAGATCTCATACTTTCAAGTACAGTTATAGCATAGACACATCATTGAGCTCACAGACACATCATTGAGCTCACATACACATACAGACCTTTGATCAGACTGTATGCTAGAGTACAGTTATAGCACAGACACATCATTGAGCTCACAGACACATCATTGAGCTCACATACACACACACACACCTTTGATCAGGCTGTATGCTAGAGTACAGTTTTAGCACCGACACATCATTGAGCTCACATACACATACAGACCTTTGATCAGCTGTATGCTAGAGTACAGTTATAGCACAGACACATCATTGAGCTCACATACACACACACACCTTTGATCAGGCTGTATGCTAGAGTACAGTTATAGCACTGACATATCATTGAGCTCACATACACATACAGACCTTTGATCAGGCCGTATGCTAGAGTACAGTTATAGTACTGACACATCATTGAGCTCACATACACACACACACCTTTGATCAGGCTGTATGCTAGAGTACAGTTATAGCACTGACATATCATTGAGCTCACATACACACACACACACCTTTGATCTGGCCATATGCTAGAGTACAGTTATAGCACTGACACATCATTGAGCTCACATACGCACACAGACCTTTGATCAGGCTGCATGCTAGAGTACAGTTATAGCACTGACATATCATTGAGCTCACATACACACACACAGACCTTTGATCAGGCTGCATGCTAGAGTACAGTTATAGCACTGACATATCATTGAGCTCACATACACACACAGACCTTTGATCAGGCTGCATGCTAGAGTACAGTTATAGCACTGACATATCATTGAGCTCACATACACACACAGACCTTTGATCAGGCTGTATGCTAGAGTACAGTTATAGCACTGACACATCATTGAGCTCACATACACACACACAGACCTTTGATCAGGCTGCATGCTAGAGTACAGTTATAGCACTGACACATCATTGAGCTCACATACACACACACAGACCTTTGATCAGGCTGTATGCTAGAGTACAGTTATAGCACTGACACATCATTGAGCTCACATACACACACACAGACCTTTGATCAGGCTGTATGCTAGATTTCAGTTATAGCACTGATACATCATTGAGCTCACATACACACACACAGACCTTTGATCAGGCTGCATGCTAGAGTACAGTTATAGCACTGACATATCATTGAGCTCACATACACACACACAGACCTTTGATCAGGCTGCATGCTAGAGTACAGTTATAGCACTGACATATCATTGAGCTCACATACACACACACAGACCTTTGATCAGGCTGCATGCTAGAGTACAGTTATAGCACTGACACATCATTGAGCTCACATACACACACACAGACCTTTGATCAGGCTGTATGCTAGAGTACAGTTATAGCACTGACACATCATTGAGCTCACATACACACACACAGACCTTTGATCAGGCTGTATGCTAGAGTACAGTTATAGCACTGACACATCATTGAGCTCACATACACACACACAGACCTTTGATCAGGCTGCATGCTAGAGTACAGTTATAGCACTGACATATCATTGAGCTCACATACACACACATACCTTTGACCAGGCTGTATGCTAGAGGATTAAACTCTTTATTACAGACAGGGCTGAGTAAAAAACTGTTTTATTTTAAGCGGATGAGAAAAGTGGAGCTATTTCAAGGCAGTTTTAACATGTTGAACTCATTCTCTTTCACCAACTAACACTTTTTTTAATACACCAAGAGACTATCATTAGTTTCTCACCTAAATGCAAGGAAGCTATCGTCTGAGCAACAATAGAACAGTTCATGGGTTTTCCATTTTGGCACTGATAGCCCCTAAATGCAGTTGGGCAGAGCATTTTAAAAAAACATGAGAAAGTTTGGTACAAGGATGCCACAGACCCAGCTAGGTGAGGTGACCATCAATCAAACAGTTCATGAGGCCCGTTAACAAAGTTGACAAAGCTAAAAATAGTTCTTGCATTGACCGTAATTAAATCAAGATACAGGAATCAGCCAAGGAGAAGCTATATTTTTACCAGAGAATTAAATACAACATTGTTTACAAATGATATACCAGTTTTTGCCAAGATCTATACCGTTATTTTTGGCAGAACTTGACCAACACATAATTAATGCCATTCCAAGTTTCTGTCTATGTAATTCAGAAAGAATTATTTACAAGAAGCATTATAAATTGTCTCATAACAGACACAATACTGGCCTTTCAATGTCAATCATTTATCCTATACCATACAGTTGATGCTATGTTATTACATTTGTATTGTAATGAGGATCTAGCTACACTGCCCTTCAAAAGTTCTTTCACACTTAGACAATTTCCCATTGCACTAAATGTATTTTCATATTTGTTTCACATGCAACAAATCGAAAATGCTTTTCAACACGGCAATAATTTTCTGTAGAAGTATTTATAAATATGTATACTGAAACAAATTATCTTATTTTCTGTGTCAGATCAATCAGTTACACACATACATTGGTTTGGGACGCAGGCCGATCGATACTGCTGCCGAGATGTGCAAATTATTAAGTTAAGGTGCAAATTATTAATTCTTAACTATCCATCACTGAAGTGGAATGAATAATTTTACTTCATGGTCATACATGTTTTATTTGAAATTCTGTAAGAAAAAATAACATAATTCAAAATATTCAAGTGTGAAGAAAGTTTTGGAGGGCAGTGTATTATAAATAGCCCACTGCATACTTGGCATAACAACAGTCAAACAACCAGAAGAAGTAAAAGACAAATTTGTATCTTTCTGTTGTATAATATTAGTGATATTGAATTTGATTTTTTCCATTAAACTATAGAAATGATATTGCCTTCATTTTTCTTGTATCATTACATTAAAAGAACAGTATTAAGTTTCATACTTACGTTTGTGAATTTTCTTAGTCCAGTCAATTTTAACATTTCATCGAAAACTATTTTGACAAATGAGGTCAACTACACCTTCCCTGTAGGGTATCCAACCAACACTACCATTAATTAGACAACAAAATCCAGTATAGAGTCAACGCCTCTGCCACGAAAACCAGCTATATGACAACCAGCAGCTGTTCCATATCTCTAAGTTTATCAAAAACTATCTGCAATTTTCTGTAATTCAAAGCCAAAAATGCTCCAGATTTAGATTACACATAAATACACTGACATTTCCACAAAATCTATATTCCCACAGCCTCTCTGATTTACACCACCAATTTTCACTATTCTAAGCCAACATTATCTAAATGACAAGTACAACCAAGTACAGTATACAAGTTAAATTACTTGATCCCAGCAAGTGTCCAAACCAAAAAAAACGACCTGTCCACCATATAATTAATCTTGAACAACTTGGTAAGCAAAATTACCTCCGCCTATTTCCCCGAGGCTGACTGTGGTGTGATACTTGGTCATTATTTACTAATTACAACATACAGCTAACAAAATACAATCTGCAATGTACATAGTATGAATCATACAACACTGAAAATAACAAACAACTTAAACTGTATAATGTATACCACTAATTCTATACAAAATGTAGCTTGTAAGTAAACTGATTGTATTAATTTGTGAAACATTATATTGACATAACAATTAACTGTTTCTTGGAAGTTTCGCCTTACAGCTTGGTGTTACAGTGGCAATAATTTCAAAGCATCATCATTCTGAGAGTAAAAATCATTTGAATGAAAGGATATAAATTTGGTCTTGTGCGATTCTATTACAGAACGCTACTTATGTTTATGCAGTTACATGCATGGTCCACTTATCTTAAGTTGTAACATGTACAGTTAACTCCCGGAAAACATGATCTTGTCCAGTTAACTCCCGGAAAACATGATCTTGTACAGTTAACTCCCGGAAAACATGATCTTGTACAGTTAACTCCCGGAAAACATGATCTTGTCCAAGGATTCCAGTTTTCTGGAGTTTACTGTACTTGTTTTACAGCTAAGTCTTCTAATATCTTTTAGAAAAACTTCCAGCAAAATGCAAGAAAAACTACTTAATTGCTACTCTGGTGGTGGAGTGAGGTTTCAATGCAATTTCAGTGACTCAGTGACTTCCCCTGGGCATACTGGATATTTGAAATGTAAGATTTATCTGTATGTATTTTACAACATTACTTTAACACTGCATTCCTCTAATGACATAAGTCATTTATTTTGTTAAAAACATCCCTATATAATAAAACGGAAACAATATGTTCTTACAATACAAATGCAACATAATGTACACACGTTAACATCTGTTGGTTACTTTAAATAATATGACTTTTATCCGCACTTAATTCCCCATAGAATATAAAAAATAAATCAAAGAGCAGGAAAAGTGAAGTTCAGAACCCTTTGACAAACTTGGGTCAGAGGTTCAAATCTGCAATGGAGAGACCATACCATGAATAGCACTCAGAACATCGTCACATGCCAAGTTTAATTATTAGTACTGTAGTTCCCTTCATACAAAGGTGAAAGTATCGTAATTAAATGATCTTTGCCATGGTTTTACAGCCAGGTGACTATTTGCAGTCTGAATACTGATGAATACCAACACAGTGATGAAGTAGGTGACATTTAAGCATTGATCAAGCATAGTAGAACTTCAATCTATATGAACAAAGTATCTACAACCGGCTTATATAGACAACTTCAGAGTGGAATAATTCACAATGCACTTGTCTATTTATAAGCTTTACAAAGCGAGTTAAATCCATTCTCTAGCTTCTGTCCCAGTCTCTAGGTCACAGTCAATGCGAAAGACTGTCAGACCTCGGACCTGACCGGTTAAATTTGAAGAGAACCGATGAAAATTACAATTACACTGGCCAGGAAGGCCAGTGGATTCCACATGAACAAAAATAGCCATATTTTGACTGGATATTTCAATATGCCCCATAACTGTCTTCAATGATTTTCATTGGTTTATAGCAAGTTATATATCCATGATGTCAGGCCATCTTAAAAAAATGTTTGTTTAATTGGCATAATCTCACCCAGCAAATATTAGGTCGTTATGTCATTATTTTTTATTTATAGCTTTTAACAGTCAATCAAGTTTTTAATAAACTACTTCAATAAGCAGCCAAAATATTTCCACACTGCAGTGATTTTTTTTAAAAATAATTTTACTGCCTGTGCCTTTTCAATTGGGAAAATAACCATGTTAAGTCCCAAATTTGGGAAAATAAGAGGATGGTTATTTTGCTTATAAATGTTTTAATTTCCTGCTTTTGCTGAATGTATTATTACTTTTCCCTCTCGATCTCAAAGTGCTCTTTTCAGGATGGTAAAAAAACAGTAAAATAATGAATTATTTACTTCTGATTTTTTTACTTTTAGGGAAAAAATGACACTTTTTTGGGATAATGGAGGCTTTTTTGGTAAGGGTTAGGGCAGTAAAATTGAACAAAAAAAATCACTGCACTCAAAACACACAAACGTTTATTTAACAATGGCCTTACTGAAACAGACTCCTCTATGGATGATTTACAGTCAATGCCTTCAGGTTATAACTATCATGTCACTATATAATCTATTATACATCAGATTGAATCTCATTCATTGTAAAAGCTGTATATTATATTCTCCCGAGATTGTGTAATGATAAATGACAGAAAATTGTCTCCATAACCACAGCAATGCAATTTTGGAAAAAAAGATTTTTAATGAATAATAAATGTTGAACCTTACAGTGATCGTTGTTTTTATTGTCGACGACAATAAATGCAGAAAACGACATTTTGAACATTTTTGAATGTGGTAGGATAATATTAGCCAAAATTATAAGAACCTAAAGAAAATGTCCCATTAAGACAAACATACAATCATGTGCTTATTAATGGGCAGTGTCAAATGGTATCAAATTTCCAAAACTAATTACCAACATAATGAATTAACCAGAGAAGACTTGTCATTACCTCAAATACATTAATTATAATTAATACACATGTAGTTTACACTGTTTGATCCCCTAGCCAGTGGTTCCACACAGATATATAGAAACATGCCAACATATATTCATTAATCTGAATTATGTGATAACATTTATACACCTGACCCTTCCTACATCAACCAGAAACTGTCAGCAGCTGTACACAACACAGCATGTACACAACACAGCATGTACACAACACAACATGTACACAACACAGCATGTACACAACACAGCATGTACACAACACAACATGTACACAACACAGCATGTACACAACACAGCATGTACACAACACAGCATGTACACAACACAGCATGTACACAACACAACATGTACACCACACAGCATGTACACAACACAGCATGTACACAACACAGCATGTACACAACACAGCATGTACACAACACAACATGTACACAACACAGCATGTACACAACACAACATGTACACAACACAGCATGTACACAACACAGCATGTACACAACACAGCATGTACACAACACAGCATGTACACAACACAACATGTATAAACCCAATTCCATAAGGCTTTCATTGTTGATTTATCAATTATAGTGGGTATAGGATGGGAAGGTTGTTTAAATCATATTTTCAATTATGAGCGGATAAATAGGTTGTACACAACACCCCTATAATCGATATTTAGGTAAACACGATAATGAAAGAAATAGCAAATTTGAGTTATACACAACACAACATGTACACAACACAACATATACACAACATGTACACAACACAGCATGTACACAACACAACATGTTCACAACACAACATGTACACAACATGTACACAACACAGCATGTACACAACAAAACATGTACACAACATAACATGTACACAACACAACATGTACACAACACAACATGTACACAACACAACATGTACACAACACAACATGTACACAACACAGCATGTACACAACATGTAAGCAACAATGGCTGTCCTTGAAAATGACTTACTAAACAAAAATAAAAAATTGTCTTCCAAAATGTTTTTGAATTTTTACAATGAAAATGTGTAGAATTTGAAATATGTTTAATTCATGCATTCTTAGTTTCTTACTGAAAACATATCAGATCATACATCCATAGACATCAGATAATAGAAGAGCATACATCCACAGACATCAGATAATAGAAGAGCATACATCCACCGACATCAGATAATAGAAGAGCATACATCCACAGACATCAGATAATAGAACATCAGATAATAGAAGAGAATACATCCATAGACATCAGATAATAGAACATCAGATAATAGAAGAGCATACATCCACAGACATCAGATAATAGAACATCAGATAATAGAAGAGAATACATCCATAGACATCAGATAATAGAACATCAGATAATAGAAGAGCATACATCCATAGACATCAGATAATAGAACATCAGATAATAGAAGAGAATACATCCATAGACATCAGATAATAGAAGAGCATACATCCACAGACATCAGATAATAGAAGAGCATACATCCATAGACATCAGATAATAGAAGAGCATATATACATCCACAGACATCAGATAATAGAAGAGAATACATCCATAGACATCAGATAATAGAACATCAGATAATAGAAGAGCATACATCCATAGACATCAGATAATAGAACATCAGATAATAGAAGAGAATACATCCATAGACATCAGATAATAGAAGAGCATACATCCACAGACATCAGATAATAGAAGAGCATACATCCATAGACATCAGATAATAGAAGAGCATACATCCACAGACATCAGATAATAGAACATCAGATAATAGAAGAGAATACATCCATAGACATCAGATAATAGAACATCAGATAATAGAAGAGCATACATCCATAGACATCAGATAATAGAACATCAGATAATAGAAGAGAATACATCCATAGACATCAGATAATAGAAGAGCATACATCCACAGACCTCAGATAATAGAAGAGCATACATCCAAAGACATCAGATAATAGAAGAGAATACATCCATAGACATCAGATAATAGAAGAGCATACATCCACAGACATCAGATAATAGAAGAGCATACATCCACAGACATCAGATAATAGAAGAGCATATATACATCCACAGACATCAGATAAAAGAAGAGAATACATCCAAAGACATCAGATAATAGAAGAGAATACATCCACAGACATCAGATAAAAGAAGAGAATACATCCAAAGACATCAGATAATAGAAGAGCATATATATACAGGGCACAGATATCAGATAATAGAAGAGAATACATCCAAAGACATCAGATAATAGAAGAGCATACATCCACAGGCCACAGACATCAGATAATAGAAGAGCATACATCCACAGGCCATAGACATCAGATAATAGAAGAGAATACATCCATAGACATCAGATAATAGAAGAGCATACATCCACAGGCCATAGACATCAGATAAAAGAAGAGAATACATCCAAAGACATCAGATAATAGAAGAGAATACATCCACAGACATCAGATAATAGAAGAGCATACATCCAAAGACATCAGATAATAGAAGAGAATACATCCAAAGACATCAGATAATAGAAGAGAATACATCCACAGACATCAGATAATAGAAGAGAATACATCCAAAGACATCAGATAATAGAAGAGAATACATCCACAGACATCAGATAATAGAAGAGAATACATCCAAAGACATCAGATAATAGAAGAGAATACATCCACAGACATCAGATAAAAGAAGAGAATACATCCAAAGACATCAGATAATAGAAGAGAATACATCCATAGACATCAGATAATAGAAGAGCATACATCCACAGGCCATAGACATCAGATAAAAGAAGAGAATACATCCAAAGACATCAGATAATAGAAGAGAATACATCCACAGACATCAGATAATAGAAGAGCATACATCCAAAGACATCAGATAATAGAAGAGAATACATCCAAAGACATCAGATAATAGAAGAGAATACATCCACAGACATCAGATAATAGAAGAGAATACATCCAAAGACATCAGATAATAGAAGAGAATACATCCACAGACATCAGATAATAGAAGAGAATACATCCAAAGACATCAGATAATAGAAGAGAATACATCCACAGACATCAGATAAAAGAAGAGAATACATCCAAAGACATCAGATAATAGAAGAGAATACATCCATAGACATCAGATAATAGAAGAGCATACATCCACAGACATCAGATAATAGAAGAGCATATATATACATCCACAGACATCAGATAATATAAGAGAATACATCCAAAGACATCAGATAATAGAAGAGCATACATCCACAGACATCAGATAATATAAGAGAATACATCCAAAGACATCAGATAATAGAAGAGCATACATCCACAGGGCACAGACATCAGATAATAGAAGAGAATACATCCAAAGACATCAGATAATAGAAGAGCTTACATCCACAGGACACAGACATCAGATCATAGAAGAGCATACATCCACAGGGCACAGACATCAGATAATAGAAGAGAATACATCCAAAGACATCAGATAATAGAAGAGAATACATCCACAGACATCAGATAAAAGAAGAGAATACATCCATAGACATCAGATAATAGAAGAGCATACATCCACAGACATCAGATAATAGAAGAGCATACATCCAAAGACATCAGATAATAGAAGAGCATACATCCACAGGCCACAGACATCAGATAATAGAAGAGCATACATCCACAGACATCAGATAATAGAAGAGCAGAGGGTTTCACATTCATTCAAGGAAGAAACTATAGATTCAAGTGTGATATAAGTGTCAACTACACCCATATTTAATGACTGCAATCATAAATTTCGAGAAAAAAACAACATTACAGTACTTCATTCAAGTAGATTGGAGCCACCCACACATACAATTAATCAGTATTTGTAGTCTTAATAAAATGCAGATAACATTATCAAATGTTAATTACTGAATATTTGACACTTGGAGTTTCTTATTAGGATTTTGAAGACACTTAAATTATGGAGCAGCAGAAAAATCATCCCAATACATAAGTAATATGTATACAGGTATCATGATATTATTAGTACTGTCACATGTTGTATCTTGATTGAGATAATCAGTATTACACAATATATGTGTTTGTTGAGAGAATTTGGATAGCTAAACCAATTATCAGCAGTGTTTACTGTAATTCTGACTAGCAAGTCCAGTACATGACACTGTCATACAACTGTGTAACCAAACTGTAGTCAATACCTGACTAGCAAGTCCAGTACATGACACTGTCATACAACTGTGTAACCAAACTGTAGTCAATACCTGACTAGCAAGTCCAGTACATGACACTGTCATACAACTGTGTAACCAAACTGTAGTCAAGACCTGTCATCTTTTAAATACTGCCAATATCATTCTATCCCTAGGAAAATTTAATCCATACCATGAAAGTTTCCTGTCGCACTTATTTTCCTTAATGAGCTTTAAATTATGATGATATTTGTCACGCATATATAACCAACCAATACGGCTGTTATATAAATATATTGATCAATCTTACAGTTATGAAGACATTTTTAGAATATCCCCTATTGATCTATAATAACAAATAGATTAATTTATAAAAAAACATTCATAAACATCTGCATCTGCCTCCGAACCATGCAAAGAAACGTAAAAGGAGCAAAGTCACGTGTGAAACTTACTTTGCAAAACAATATGTTAATTTTTACAAACATTAAGAACTTTCATTTTTATTAATTTTGTTCATATATTTCATGGCATTTACGATTCATTATCGTATTTCTTTACTTGTAACAAAAGGTGGCATTACTTATGGACATTTTGTCATGTATTTCATAGTATTGTTTCAAACATGTGAACTCTCCCGATTTCCGCGGGAGACTCCCAGATTTGACAGCCAACTCACACTCTCCCAGCCGGGAGCCTTGATCTCCCGATTTTCAAAGTAAACTTCGTAAATTTTTGTTATGGGGTATTTTTAGTTCATTCCCGACTGGTTCGCTGGAATTACTTAACTGAAAGTGTAAAACCGGGAAACCAGTCCGAAAATCGTTATATAGACGCTCTAAACCATGTAATTAAGTGCTTGGTGGGCACAGATCAAAATACAATGCAACCCTCCCTTGTCATGTGAATTATTCAAGTTTCACACGTTTCTATAGAATTCAGATATATGACAATTGGCAATAAAATTGTTAATTGGCAACTCTATTAAAGGGATGACCCCCAGATTACGAGTTAATTCGCAGAACGTTGCTATTAACAGCTTATGATACAGATGAAGACATGACATTGACAAAATTTCAGCCATGCAAAAAAATCTCCCTTTTTGAGTCTCAATCTCCCCCTTTTTGAGGTGCAATCTACCGATTTGCCTTCAGAAAAGGTTCACATACATGTATGTTGTTTCATATGATATATATCCGTTATTGCATCATTTCTATGAGCGACAGTCACTAGAACATAAGCAGATTCAATTAAATTTAATCAATACAACCTTTTAACATTTTGGTTTAAATACACATTTGAAACGAACATTTCAAATAATACACTATTGATGGGTTGTTTTCACAAGGTATGGAAAACACTGAATACACACAAGAATTATATTAAGATTATCATTCCAGCAGGCGTGAAAGTTCACCCTAATGATGACACAGGTATTATAATTAGCAATTAAAATTCATTGAAGGGATCATCAACTGTGCTCACTGAAGACGGGTAAAACAATATTCAACTCAGAACAAAGTTTGCGGGACTTTTAAGATTATTCGGGATAAAGTGGGTGCTTGTAATAATGATGCTCAAAACAAAGAAGTTGCACTACACTTATAGAATACTGAATAACACATAATTATTTCCATTCATAATGTTCTTTAATTACTATAAAATAATTCAATATATTCGTGGTAATGTGCTCAGGACAGGCACACAGTCTTATCGCTACGGGAAAGAAGGTGCACTTCCTGACATCAGTACATATGGCAAAATGATATGTGAAATCTGTGTCCATAACCACGTCCATCCAGTTTCAATGGGTGAAAAATTGGGCTGTTGGTAGTCAATGAAGCTGTCTGTGATACAAACCATACAATATATGATTACAAGCCTGGAATTGGACAACATTGCTGCAGGGTTTGCCAGCCAAGTGTGTACACTAATCTGTATACTATAATTGGATAAGGGAAATGAACCAAAAGACTCAGGGGTACCCAGTAAGAAGCGATGCAAGATGACTGAAAGATCTTACTTCCACGGGTATCGTTGACAGCTATGAACTTCTCAGTACACTTTAAGTGCACACCTGTACCTGTCCAGCGCAAAACTTGACAAAAGTTTTCTACGCGTACTGCCACAGAAATCACAATAAGTCCATGACACTCAAGGAATAACTTTATGTCATGCATTTCAAGCGAACTAAAATGAATACAAGATAATAAAACATACCTTTAACAGCAGTTTTACCACCAGGTGTGCTTTTATTTGTCAACAATTGTCATAATCGTTGACTCGACTTCGTTATTCGTCCATGCTAATGACGTCATACATAGACACTGCTCATGTTTACCGAAAAGGAGCTTTAAATACCCGCAGTGGTAACCGGTCAACTCGTACCGTAGTCAACTCGTACGTCGGTCAACTCGTACCGTTTTTGGTCAACTCGTACCGTGGTCAGCTCGTACCGTAGTTAACTCGTACCTTTGTCAATTTAACTCGTACCTTTGTCAATTTTTACCTGTTTTGGTCAACTCGTACCTTAATATTTGGTCAACTCGTACCTTATATATCTTGAATCTGTATACTAATGCATATATTTTCCATTTATTTAGATATCATTTAGGATTGACATCAGTTATTGCAAAGACCTAAATATTTAGGTCTTTGGTTATTGTGAACATTTTGCCAGAGGAAGCCTAAGAAAATGATACTCATCAATACGTTGGTGCATTTATTTGTATACTTTATCGTTATGAAGATCGTTTGTTCCAAGAAATGTGTACATTATACATTAATATAGAAATAGATATTAATTAGCATAAAAAATGACTTGAATTACGAAGGTACGAGTTGACCAACAGGCGTTATATGCCGTCTATTAAGTAATGATTAACGGTACTGTGAAAGTTTGATATGTTTACACTGGTACCAAATGAGCCACACAATACAGGAAAAGCTTACTTTTAATCATATTAACTATATTAATAAGTGTTTGTATGACTTGAATATGACTTGTTTTACCGAAGGTATGAGTTGACCAACTGGTATAAGCTGCCGCATAATAAGTACTGACAAACATTACCAGTATAGTTATACTGTTCAAAATTGTTCACCGAATACAGGAAAATACAGTAACACTTAATTATATAATGAATAACTGTTAATACTAACTGTTAAAAAAATGAAGGTACGAGTTAACTACGGTACGAGCTGACCATGGTACGAGTTGACCAAAAACGGTACGAGTTGACCGACGTACGAGTTGACTACGGTACGAGTTGACTGGAAACCCCAGCAGTTTGCAAAAAAGTTGATGTGACTGATATAATACGAACGAATCAGTCATCCCACCAAAAACATTTATAAACTCAAGTTAAGAATAATTAGATTCAACAACAAGTGAATTAATTTCTATTCCGTGCAATCACGGATGTCCGTGGTAAGGAACTCAAGTAAGGAATTGTGTTATACGTGTATGTGGTGATCCCTGTATAACAACTTAATCTCTCTTTCATCTTTTTTGTCGTGTCGAGTGGTCTTCCGATAAATGTGAGGTTAGCTACCTTTTAAATCGATTTGAGCTGTCAATATTTTAACTGAAAGTTGCAAGGATTTAAATCGCTGTGTGGTTATTACTTCTATGTATGTTTTAGATGTATGTTAAATTCCACTTTACTTGATGTAATAATGCAAGTTCTTTTCTACCCTTTTCGGCCTATGATTACTGACTTTCTTGGCGTGTTCCGTGATGTATTCCATCAATTAAACATTTTCCCCTTGATGCCCCCCTAAATTCTCTATTATAGTTGTTTCGATTATCGACTAGACCATACCTTGCGCCCCTATCCCCATACATGTTTACCATTGCGCCTTCTCAGTGCCTAATGGTTTGTAGACTGTTGCTCCCTTGAATCTGTGTGGAATCCTAGCTGTCCTTATGATCACCCAGCCAGTCCTTGCGTCCCTGTTCCCTTACGTATGTGACATTGAGCCTCCTCAAATGCCTTATGTTGTATGAATTATTGTTTCCAGAGATCTGTGTGGGGAGGCACTGTATGTGACGTTCTCTGTAGCAGCTTATTTTTTCTCTCTTTTACAACAAGTATGTTGTTTAAAATTCTCTACATCGTTTGGCTTACATACATAGTTGCCATTGCGCCTTCTCAATCCCTAATAATGTGTAGACTATTGTTCACTGGGGTCTGTGTTGGAAGGCATTGTCTTATTTATGTGGCGTTCCCTGTAACACCTTAATCTCTTTAATAGATTTGCTAATATTATGTTTGTTTGTTCCTGCTTTATTTTGGAACTTCAAATTCTGAAATTTGCTTTTATTTGTTGTTATGCAAACATGCATTGTGAGCTCTGTGTTGATTTATGGTGAACCTCTCGTTACGTTGTGATAGATTCTTGCTTTTACGGCGCAGCAAGTCCACTTTGTTCTAGTTCATCCTTTTACTTTTGTTTTTTACTTTGTTGTACATGTTATGCACGTTTTTTCCTTTTCAGTATACCGGTCCGTGATGTATCCCATCCATTAACCCACCACCTGTTCGTCCTCCTTAATTCTCCTAAGTTGTCCTTTATGGTCGGCCAGGCCATTCCTTGCGCGCATGTTCCCTTGCGCATTATCCATTGCACCTCCTCAATGCCTGGTGTCTTGTGGACTGTTGTTTTCCCGGAGGTCTGTGTGTGGAGGCATTGTTTTGTGTACGAGGTGCTCCTTGTAGCAACGTATTCCCTCTTTTTATACTTATCTCAAACTTTGCAACACGAAATAGTTCCCTTTAAAAAATGCTCTTTGCATATGCTTACTCATATGTTAATCTCTTTATGTGAGCAGCTCGAAACAGGTAGTTCTAAAGTGATCAGGGATCAATGATGAACAATATTAGTACTGAATTGTAAATAATGCATATATTCGTGATGAAGGTGACTTTATCAGAATTAGTTTAACATTAGTAATTGAATGTTTATAAGATGGAACACACTAGATTTATTATGTACCTATAACATATATACGGTCCCTGATATATTAAGGTAACTTGAAATGAGAATGTGCCAATGGTGAAATCCTTACATATACTGTTTGCTTGTATTTTCGCGGTACTAACGAAGGGTATCAGAAAATTTCGACCCCTAGACATTTCGACCTCTAGTAAATTCGTTAGACATTTCGACCCATTGCCATTTCGACCCCTGATTTCAAGACATTTCGACCCCTACTCGCTGGACACTTTGACCCCTACTTTATAACAATATATTATATTATATGCCTGAAATTATGTAAACAACCCGATTTTATATTTAAATAGAAAATTATTTTGTAAAATCACGAACATATAAAAAACATGTCCGTTGTAAAATGTATGTTGAAACAGATATTATTATGCTCTTATAAAATTAGAAGCATAACAAATAATGTATGTCCAATGAAGAGATCTAGATAAAGATTACTACTACAATTGTACAGACTTACAAAAACCCCGATGTGCATTATATATATATCTTTTTGAACTATCAGATCAATAATATATGTGAACAATTAATCCGAACATTTTCGCACCTCTACAATTAGCAAGTCGAGATAATGGTGAGAGAATGTTAGAACAGAACAGACTTTTATTTAGACGTATACATGCAGTAAACATCGTCTCAACACAAATCGTTATAATAAATCATTGTCACGTGTACAAAATTAGTGAAAATTGCAACACAAAGCAAACAGTATAAACTACAATCCATAGACAAGGATATGGATATGTGTATGGTATTGAGAAGGAACTCTATATAATCTTCCTAATAATATTAATATTAAATACATCGTTATCCGTTTATCTCATACATTTCGATAACTACAACACAAATTGACAGTGTAAACAATTTAAATTGAAAAAAACGTTCATTTCACCACCCATAAAAACGTGTCCATTACCAAAGATCACATGACATTTAACAGTTAGCAAGGATAGAAATGTGTTCACTGGAGTGGGAACTATCCGACATAAGTGTAAAAACTACAAAAATACCAATAAAAGCAATAAACCTTGTTAACATAATAAAAACAGTGGTTTATATGTCCGTGCTACCATATGTTTTGTTGTCAAAATACCGCGAAACCAGAAGTAACACGAAAATACCAGCAGACTGAAAGAAAACATTACCGAAAGAAGTCGATTAAGGGATATAATAGCAAATGGACCACAAAAAACTCAAGTGTATAAGGCTCAACTGTATTTGGTCTCGGAAAATACATGGTCTACATGAAGGGAGATAACCGTTGTGTTAGCCAGCATAATATTTGTGGTAGTTATTAGTACTTTTTGTACAAAATCGATTTATGGAAATCATCCAATGAAAACTCTCGTTACAATTTTTGATGCATTTCCGGTTTATAATGGAACCTGAATAATTTAACAAAATGTAGGCGACGGCCTTTTCCTTTTCCTGGTAAATTTGTCCATCATCGAGTTGCAAATAAATGGTTTGTGTTATTCAAAGGATAGAAGATTGTTCTGAAACTCTACATTCGAATCACTAAATTTGCTCATATTTAAAACTGTCGTGTGAACGATCGGCGAAAGTCGTTTGTTGAGTTTTTTTTTCTTTACACAATGAACTTGATTGGCTGATTAGTCACTCAGTGTGGTGGAACCCGATTGATATCAAAAGTGAGAAAATGCTGACTTTGTGATCATACGTGTATATATTATGCTAATTTAACTTGAGATCCTCTTTATTTATGTGACTGATAGTGTAAATTTCTAAGCTTCAAAATGGGAGGCTGTTTAAGCTGTCAAAAGAAGGGTCCTGAACCATCCATTCCTATGACTGGGATGAGTTCTTCAAGTACCCCACAACACAATGCTACAGACACTAATGGAACAGTTGCAAATCCAAATCAGGTCGGACTTATGGTAGTGACTACTCCACAACAATCCACTACTACAGTCCCTGTTAGTCCTCCGCAGGTAGAATCTGTTGATTCTACAAGGGCTTCGGCAAAAGTTTTTGTTGCTTTATATGACTATGATGCTAGGACTGCAGAAGATCTCAGTTTCCGTAAAGGAGAACATTTAGAGATACAAACTGATACTGAAGGAGATTGGTGGTATGCTAAGTCACTAACAACAAAATTAGAAGGATATATTCCATCAAACTATGTTGCCAAATTGAAAAGCTTGGAATCAGAATCGTAAGTAGACTGTAACTTTGTAATAATTTTTTCTATAATTTGTAGAATCTTCAATTGTCAGGCCATTCCAAGACTCAAACATCCTTGTTTGTTGTTAATTTTGTATGGCTTCACTGCAAATGAAAATTTTATATGATAGTACTTCTGATTGTTCTTCTGTGTTGTTTGGAAATTGGATATATTATCCTTGACTGCTGTAATTTTTGGCTGCTAACCATGTACAGTTTTCTGTGATGCACAAATCCTGTGTCAGTGTCGCATTTTCCAGAGAAATGACACTTAATAATTATTTGAGCGTTTCCAGGTAGACGCAATGTCTTGAGAATCTTCCCATTTTAATTTACCTAACAGCGATTTCCAGAAAATGTACTTTCACATCTATAATTATATGCAGACTGTGTCACAGATTAAAAAAGTATACCATTCAGATTCTTCAAATAATTACTCGTCCAAAATTTAACTGATTTACATGTTGGAACAGTTGTTATCGCAGTTTGCAGAGCATAGTTTATAACAGTCCACAGTTTACTAAGAATTGCTTGAAATATTGTCTTTGATATCTACTATACTCACAATACAACTAAGGCAGAAATAGAGATTTTATGGACTTTTTATGTTTTTGTTTGTAAGTGAAGCTAATTGGAACATTGTGATTGCGAAGTGTTTGTAAATAGGGTCACAGGGAACAAGCTACTAGGCGAAGAAGTCGCCAAACGTCTGTTCAATTCGACAATTTTCAATAGTAGTACGGCACAAAATAAGTCGCCGTAAATTTCTGGGACATGTCGTTTAAATTTAAACAGTATGAGCCTTCGTGTAATCAAGCAAGACATCCTCGGTACATTCGTTGTATAAACTGAAACATACCTATTATCGGGTTTTCCCCCTCGGTTTTAATAATAGTGATCGATAAACAGCCCCAAACAGTGGAAAGTTAAGCTCCGCCAACCGCTATAATGTAAGACGAGATCTGATTGGATAAGCGACTAATGCTGACCAATGAGCGCTAAAGATTTGTAATGAATTTCGACATGAGTGTATTAACATGACGCATGTGGAGAACCAACATAGACAACAAATTAAGCCTGTCATAAATTGATCAAACGGACGACCCGTGAAAGGTGAGATATTGCAATGAATACTGCAATTACGGCGAATTTGTTGAGATTTTTATTGAATATTCCTACTTTCGTTTTCAATATCGACTCGCGTTTAATTTACATTTAACGTCGGTCATGTCATACGGTGTTTATTCATACTTGATATTGATGTTAATTAAAAAAACATCGGTTATAGTTTTGATTTGTATTTAATTTCATATATATATATTCAGAATTGCATAATTTGACGATTTTTAATGAAACATTAAGGTGTAAGGCTAGTTTCTCATAAGGTTATTGAAGGTAAACAGGTCATAATAATATGTAAGATGATAAATGGAGTAAAGATTTATATTTTACTTTGAGATATTTCTAGCATTTGGTTAATACATGGTTAAAAACGAAGGCTTATCATAATGATACACTATAATTTATTCAGTGTGTGACTAGAAACATGCTTTCTTATTATTGAGGAGATTTGTAAAACATAAACTGATAGGAAGCTATGCACTTTTTGTTAATTTGTATGTTTCACAACTATCAAACATTAGTTATTAAAAGATCCAGTGTCGCGCCGCCTCCACTTCTCCCTTATTTCTCCCCACTTCTCCCTATCTCAGCTGAAGGGAGAAGTGACTTCTCCCAAAAATCCCTAGGTCACAGTAAATATTTAAGATTCAATTGTGTTTATGGTGAAAATCTCAGCCTTCACAGTCACCTGTTAGAGTGTAAATATAATGTATCAGCAGATTAGAACCCTAGAACTGTAAAACTACAGTATATGGGTAAAGCCTAAAAGGTAAATAAAACATAAGTCAAGTAAAGACTAAAGTTAGTAGTTTAAGCGAAATCCAAAATTCGCTAAAAGTGGGATTTTACCAGGGGTACAAACAAAATTTAACTTTAGATCCATCAAATTTTAGTCTAACATTATATCCTTTCTTTGTTTCCATTGCAAAAAAGCACAATGTGAATGGTATATATTGTTGTTTGTGCCACAGGATTAGAGGGAAATACCCATCAGTGATTTTTTCCACCCTTTTCAGTGTTTCTTTTCACTTCTAGGGGAATGGTGGCGGATCCCTTAAATAGGGGAAAATAGCGTTGAGAGGGGAAAATAGGGTGAAAATAATGTGTATTTAAAGTATACATTTCTATGTCTATATTCACTACACTTCTTTGTTGCAGTGAGGTAAACATGTAAATATGCTAACAGATTGGTTAGTTTCATAACAGGTCAATGTTTCTATCTTTCTGACTAAAAATATCAACAATACTGGCAACATATCTCCAAAAAAAAAAAAAAGCTGTAGGAGGGGAATTTTAACTGAGAAAAGGGGAAAAAAACATACTTTTGAGTGAGGGGAATGGGTCCGAATCCGTAGAATTGTGAAAATAGCGTCGAATTGCCCATAATTGCGAATATCATAGTTTGCTTAAAATAAAAAGATACTGATTTACATGACCTCATGTAGTACACTACAGGCTAGCAGTGTATTCACCTATAGCATAGCAGTAAAAAAAACTGTTAGTCAGATTGATCAACATTCGTAAACAAAACCCTGAACATAAAAAAAAAAAAAAATTAGTAAGTAGCATGAATTGTGAATTTTAAGTCTGGTTTTTGTGAAAAAAACAAACTTTTGGTGATTGTGAATGGGGCTGAATTTCGGCCCCATTTTGGGGCAAAAAAACGCTGCCCATGGATATGATATTTATACCAATCCGGAGTATGTCTGTTGTTTTTTTGTTATCATTGAGTTTCTATGATCTATTGACTATCGTCTGTATTGTAGATGGTACTTTGGAAAAATAAAAAGAGTGGAAGCAGAAAAGAAGTTGCTTTCTGTTGAAAATGAACATGGTGCATTTTTAATCAGAGATAGCGAGAGTAGACGGAATGATTATTCTTTATCAGGTAAAGTATATATTTTTTTATACTTTTACTGAATCAGTGATAACATGAAGTTTAAGGCTTTGAACATTGATAAACTGTGTGTTAATGGTTAATAATTATAAAATGTACTGTGCATTGTTAAGAAATCCATGCATTTTCTTTCCTATTCATTTTTAGAGAATATTTTGTGTCAACTTCAACTGTTCAAGTGGGACATGCTTGTAATAAGTGGGTATTTCCTTGATCTGAAGTGACAAAGTCTTTGTTGTGAAGCCATTGTGTAGGCCACCGCCTACGATCAATGGTCTTTTGTATCAAGAATTACAATGGTACCATGTGCTGATTTCATTAATGATGAAAAACACTCGCCACAGCTGCCTGATTTTCTTGTCAGAGTTTTATACATGTGCACTGTTTTTATTTTTTAAGTTATACATGAATTATAAAGTTGCCCCCAAGTGATTACAAATTGATTTAAGTTTACATATAAATTTTTGTGCTCTGATTTATTATAGATCATAGTATTAGTAATAAATGACTGTGCACATTGCTGATAAAAAGTTGTCCACCAGGGTCTGGGATTATAATGGATACCTACATTCAGCACTCAAAGCTCAGATCACAAAATTTGCTCTTATGAGACTCGTGAATCATATTGAGTGTGAAAAATAAATGAAAATTTAAATAATTATAATTAAAGAATATTATTAAATAAATGCCGGATATTAGGCCATAATTAAAAAAGTCTTTGTTTGCCCTTTACCGACCCTAGATTTTAGAGGTGGGTAGGTAGGTAGGTAGGAAAAGTATTTTATTTTATTGTGGAAATTTTAATATGTTTTAGTCGAAATGTATTGTTCGTGCGTGGTAATTTCGGCATGTGGTACATTGGGTGGGTGGGTACAGTAAAATAATTGTAAATATTAAAAAAGATACGATTAAATGACATGTGGTTGTCAAAAACATGGTTAACATCATCCTCGGTACCCAGGCTATTCATAACATGTATGTTATGTTAGCCTGGGTACCGAGGATGGGTTAACATAAGCTTGGATCAACTCTAAGTCTGAGTGGAGTGTGGCACTAAGTCTGAGTGAAGTGTGGCACTAAGTCTGAGTGGAGTGTGAGTACATTGACAACACTTAAAAGTTAAATACGATTTAAAATGTGTTCATTCCCGCAATCACAATGATGGACTGATAAAGAATGAATGACTATGGTGAGCTGTGCATTTAGAACTACAAAGTACAATGTATATATTTTAAATGTACTATTGTAGCCAGCATGTGTCTGGTCCATTGTATACATTGTTTACTTGATTAAATTTAAAATACTATATTTTCCTTTCTTTCAAGTTCATAAAAAAACCCATAAATACGAGATTTATACATTATTACATATATTTAGAATCTGATTTCCATAGCAACAGTGAACTGCTTTCAGTCAATTGAGTTTATTTTACTTCGACAGTGTGAAGGATGGTTTATTGATTTCAGTATTGTTTTCACTGAGTTTACTTATCAATACTGAGTGCTGATTATATAGAACTACATGTACACATGTACACAACATACTGACTGGGTGAAACGTTGACAAAGTTGAGTCAGTGTATAATCAATGCTGTTGTTCATAGATGAGTCATCAGCTGTGTTGAGATGTGTTTGGTTATGCACGAGTTATCGCTTTGTTACTTCACTGATATTTTCTGTCTCATGAAATATGAATGTATTGGTTTTTTAACCATATCAAGTTAAACATAACATATAAGAATATATTATTACAGTGTATTTTGAATTGTTTCATGTTATAGCAAAATATAGTCAGGGTTTTCCTTTGACCAAGGAGTTGACCCTTTGATCCCAGGAGTTGACCCTTTGATCCCAGGAGTTGACCCTTTGAGTTTGACCAAGGAGTTGACCCTTTGATCCCAGGAGTTGACCCTTTGATCCCAGGAGTTGACCCTTTGACCAAGGAGTTGACCCTTTGATCCCAGCAATTTCCAAACAGCCACATTTCGAACATACGGGTCCATTTTTCTCTAAATTACAGGTATTTTGGCTTTAAATGGTAAAATCCACTCAAAAATTATCAAAATGGCCCTTGAGATTCAGCACCTTGTGGAATCCCTAATGGTCCTATTTTATTTATTACAAATGTTCATTGTCTATGACAACTCCTGAGAGAACAAATAGTATAAACCTATTGACCAGTATCTACAATAAATTGATTGATTGTGAAACAAGATAACAACTTATATTTATAACTCTTGATGACTGTTTCCTTGGTTTATGCTCCTGCCAAAGTCAGGGATTGTGGAGCTCCTGATCAGACCCTACTTTAGGTGTCAGGTGCTTCCTACATTAGCTGTCAGGTGCTCCCTACATTAGGTGTCAGGTGCTTCCTACATTAGCTGTCAGGTGCTCCCTACATTAGGTGCCAGGTGCTCCCAATATTAGATGTCAGGTGCTCCCTACATTAGGTGTCAGGTGCTCCCAACATTAACTGTCAGGTGCTCCCTACATTAGGTGTCAGGTGCTTCCTACATTAGATGTCAGGTGCTCCCTACATTAGGTGTCAGGTGCTCCCAACATTAGGTGTCAGGTGCTCCCTACATTAGGTGTCAGGTGCTTCCTACATTAGATGTCAGGTGCTCCCTATATTAGGTGTCAGGTGCTTCCTACATTAGCTGTCAGGTGCTCCCTACATTAGGTGTCAGGTGCTCCCAACATTAGCTGTCAGGTGCTCCCTACATTAGGTGTCAGGTGCTCCCAACATTAGATGTCAGGTGCTCCCTACATTAGATGTCAGGTGCTCCCTACATTAGGTGTCAGGTGCTCCCTACATTAGATGTCAGGTGCTCCCTACATTAGGTGTCAGATGCTTCCTACATTAGATGTCAGGTGCTCCCTACATTAGGTGTCAGGTGCTTCCTACATTAGGTGTCAGGTGCTCCCTACATTAGGTGTCAGGTGCTTCCTACATTAGATGTCAGGTGCTTCCTACATTAGATGTCAGGTGCTCCCTACATTAGCTGTCAGGTGCTTCCTACATTAGGTGTCAGGTGCTTCCTACATTAGGTGTCAGGTGCTTCCTACATAAGCTGTCAGGTGCTTCCTACATTAGGTGTCAGGTGCTCCCTACATTAGGTGTCAGGTGCTCCATACATTAGGTGTCAGCTGCTCCCTACATTAGGTGTCAGGTGCTCCCTACATTAGGTGTCAGGTGCTCCCTACATTAGGTGTCAGGTGCTTCCTACATTAGATGTCAGGTGCTCCCTACATTAGCTGTCAGGTGCTTCCTACATTAGATGTTAGGTGCTCCCTACATTAGGTGTCAGGTGCTTCCTACATTAGGTGTCAGGTGCTTCCTACATAAGCTGTCAGGTGCTTCCTACATTAGCTGTCAGGTGCTCCCTACATTAGCTGTCAGGTGCTTCCTACATTAGATGTTAGGTGCTCCCTACATAAGGTGTCAGGTGCTTCCTACATTAGATGTCAGGTGCTCCCTACATTAGCTGTCAGGTGCTTCCTACATTAGATGTTAGGTGCTCCCTACATTAGCTGTCAGGTGCTTCCTACATTAGATGTTAGGTGCTCCCTACATAAGGTGTCAGGTGCTCCCTACATTAGATGTTAGGTGCTCCCTACATAAGGTGTCAGTGCTCTACCTGTCAACTGTGAACTTCATAATAGAGAGGTAACAATTGATAATGTTACACAATTTGTACATTCAGTTTTATCATGAAAGGGAGTATATTTTATTTATTCTTAAGAGTCAATCATAATGACTGACGCTGAAAGTATGTGTTTGTCATTTATCTGCAAGTGTTATTTATGTGTTAACTTAATTGTGTGTCACTGTGTCATGAAGATATAATTATTGCAACATTTAGGAAGTACTACAAATATAACAAGTGTTTGAAGAGTATGAAGTTGAGAAAAGTGCTTTCTGACTTAGAAGGATTTTAAATTACTTAAATTAGTAATAATATTACAAAACTCTCATTGTAGGTATATTGTAGTACTTTTATCCTGTTTTTTATAGACATTAAAATTCAGCCAAAAAACGCTAATGGAAACAAAATGTTATGAGTATAAATTTATGGACCTTTATATGAGTATTAAATTAGGGAATTTTCTATCTCAATTAGCATTTAATACCAAAAGTAGGTTGTTCAGACGAAAACACTCTAAACTGTGAATATGTCATTTTCCTCTGCCTTGAAATAATTCAAACTTGGCAAGATATGTGTCAGCAAGTAACTTTATGCTTACAATAGCTATGTCAGAAATCTAGATTGATTCTCACAACATTTGAGTCATGCTAGAAAAATGTGGTTGATTTGAATAGAACAGTCCTCAGATAACCCTATAATATTATGTTGTGATACAAATTCATTTTTACAAATTGTATGTAAATGCTAAACACCATAATATACGTATTGAAAATTGAATTTATGATTCTATTTGTTTTGTTCATGTAGTTCGTGATGGTGACACAGTCAAACATTACAGAATCCGACAACTTGATGAAGGTGGATTCTTTATAGCACGAAGGATAACATTTAGAACTCTATCAGAACTTGTTGAGCATTATAGTGCTGATGCTGATGGCTTATGTGTTAATTTACGTCAGTCTTGTACACAGGTAGGTGACAGTCTTCAGTACTTATTTGTATATGGCTATGTATTGCTGGTGTAAACCATCAGAGACCTTTGTACTGACAAGGGATAGGCTAGGTGTAAACCATCAGAGACCTTTGTACTGACCAGAGATAGGCTAGATGTAAATCATGAGAGACCTTTGTACTGACCAGAGATAGGCTAGGTGTAAACCATCAGAGACCTTTGTACTGACCAGAGATAGGCTAGGTGTAAACCATCAGAGACCTTTGTACTGACCAGAGATAGGCTAGATGTAAATCATGAGAGACCTTTGTACTGACCAGATATAGGCTAGGTGTAAACCATCAGAGACCTTTGTACTGACCAGATATAGGCTAAGTGTAAACCATCAGAGACCTTTGTACTGACCAGAGATAGGCTAGGTGTAAACCATCAGAGACCTTTGTACTGACCAGAGATAGGCTAGATGTAAATCATGAGAGACCTTTGTACTGACCAGATATAGGCTAGGTGTAAACCATCAGAGACCTTTGTACTGACCAGAGATAGGCTAGGTGTAAACCATCAGAGACCTTTGTACTGACCAGAGATAGGCTAGGTGTAAACTACGAGAGACCTTTGTACTGACCAGAGATAGGCTAGATGTAAATCATGAGAGACCTTTGTACTGACCAGAGATAGGCTAGGTGTAAACCATCAGAGACCTTTGTACTGACCAGAGATAGGCTAGGTGTAAACCATCAGAGACCTTTGTACTGACAAGAGATAGGCTAGGTGTAAACCATCAGAGACCTTTGTACTGACCAGAGATAGGCTTGGTGTAAACCATCAGAGACCTTTGTACTGACCAGAGATAGGCTAAGTGTAAACCATCAGAGACCTTTGTACTGACAAGAGATAGGCTAGGTGTAAACCATCAGAGACCTTTGTACTGACCAGAGATAGGCTTGGTGTAAACCATCAGAGACCTTTGTACTGACCAGAGATAGGCTAGGTGTAAACCATCAGAGACCTTTGTACTGACCAGAGATAGGCTAGGTGTAAATTGGACCATAGACTGCAGAGGTTTACTGGAAATTCAACAATTATTTTGAATTTGTACTGTTTAATTTTAATGTTATAAACTTGCAAAAGTAAATTGGATGGCATTTGGTTGCTATTATTATATTTAAGATGTGGACATGTAATTCATTGTTTTAAAGGCTGCTTCATAGCTTGAGCAAGATAACCATCTAAATCCCATTGACGATGAATGTACATGTATGATGTTTAATGTTGCAGGACTTTTATTTCCTGTGTTGTATTCTTAGATCATGACAGAATTCAATGTCATTGCCTCTTATCTTAAATTGACATGTAACCAAATGTATATAGACCAAAACTGTGTATAACATGAGTGCACTGCAACTTTATTACTACGCGGTCGGTTATAGCGCAATATCCATTATAACGTGATGTTGCCGTGGCTCCCGATTATTTTCATGAAACTCCTAAAATTTGTCAAAAAAGGAAGAAAAATTGATCAAAATCGTATTTTTCCACGATTTGCTGTCTGCTCTTTCACGAAATCACGTGCTGTTAACGAACCGCGATTGCGAATCAAAGAGATTACTTAAACTGAATATACGCACTAGAAGAGATATATGTCCAATTTGATAACCATTAATATTTACACAAATATCACCTTCTAGTGTTTTTCAACACATTCCATAAACATCAACGTAATTTGTCCTTGGATTGTGCTGAGTCTATGACATCACGGGTGTAGCTGATGCAGAGTCGCCTAGACACACCCACGTTCAATTATTCTCCTTACCTTGCCCAATTAGATGATCGCGAACCGGCAAGATTTCTTTTAATTGAATGAATGACCGTAGAGCATGTCTATCATGAAACAAAGCAGTGTTAATACTCAATAAACTAAATGACAATGGAAACCTGTTTGCGATATCCGGATGCGCTAATTATGATTAATACAGAACTTGTGGTTCACACAGATCTACTAGATGTGTCGGTCGACTATTTCTCAATCTGTTACAAAAATTAGCTGTGTATCGACAGAGTTACCCTTTAAGTCAAGGCAAAAGCGGACAAATCGACACGGAATGTTTGAAGTGCTGCGAGTTAAAAACAATATTCTTGCAGACTACCAAGGCGCCGCGTCTCAACTTTTTAGATCAAGTAGTTGGCCCATTTTTTATGCGACGCACGTGGAAAATTTTCTACTCACAGAGTTCAAAGGCGCCGCGTCGTCTTCTAGTTTCAAAGCTCGACCTTCGTGGGTGGTGATTTTGTCAAATGCACATTTTGATTGACATGAAATGCTTTATGAGACTTATGTAATATAGATACGACCGGGCGTGGTGCAAAAACTGTAGGCCATCACATTATTCACGCGTGTATGTTAGTCCAATCAACAGTTTAAAGCAATGGATTATTATTTTGTTCTGGTGAATAACGGATAAATATCGATAGGAAGGATAATATAAGTAGATATAATTATTGAATTAATTGTCACTTTAAATCTGCAATTTTCACATGTATTTTGCGAGAGTATCACAGGGGGTAATTTTCACGGGTAACAAATAATACAAATGCCGCCAAAATATCGTGGTTCCGAAAGAGAAATTACCATATTTTAGCTTTGTTTTAAATAATTAATGAGTTTTGTTTTGAAATAGTTTCAAATAATAATGCATAAATAAGTTTTATATATTTTCATCTACCTATTTATTAAAACAAATATGAAATTTATGAAAACGTCTTATGCACGACGCTATATTGGGTGGGTGGGGTAAGTTGGTATCCCTTCTCTATGGTTCATATGTCTTTAGATTTATACCGCAGTCGGATATAACGCAATCGTGAGTCTGTGGACCCCCCCCGGTCGCGTTATAATGGAGTTGCAGTGTAGAATACTAACAAACAATTTCATTGTTTTATTTACTGGTATTGTGTATATTTAATAAATGAGTTAATCGTGAAATATGAACAAGCACATTCCTCCATTTCACCCCAAAGTTATATTGTTTTGAATATAGTTTATTATTGTTGAGCCACAACTGATACAATTTTGTGATAGTTTAGTTTTGTATAATTTAACTATTGACTAACCTCAGACTTTTTATTAAAGGAAGTTATTGTTGAAATAAAGGTATGAGTGCAGTGTGAATGATATTGTACAATTGTTATTTAAAGTGGTTAATGGGTGTTTTAGATTTTAGTTTATATTTTTATCATGATTTCCTTGTCAACTCACCTGAGCAAAGTTCAATGTGATTGTGAGCAATTCTGATCACCCTATGTGACATATGTCCGTATCCTTTGATTGTGAGCAATTCTGATCACCCTATGTGACATATGTCCGTATCCTTTGATTGTGAGCAATTCTGATCACCCTATGTGACATATGTCCGTATCCTTTGATTGTGAGCAATTCTGATCACCCTATGTGACATATGTCCGTATCCTCTGATTGTGAGCAATTCTGATCACCCTATGTGACATATGTCTGTATCCTCTGATTGTGAGCAATTCTGATCACCCTATGTGACATATGTCCGTATCCTTTGTCCGTAAACTGTTCATACTTATTCCTTTCATGTACAGCTAGATTGAATTTCACTGATCTTAGTCAGTAGTGTTTTTACATAAGTCTCCTTTAGTTTTGTTCATTGTGATTTCCGGGTTTATTTTGGATGTTTTGGGATGATGACCCATAAAGTTCAAATTCAGAAATTTTGGGCGTAAGTCTTAGAAATTGGGAAAAAGTGTAGAAATTTTATGGCAAAATTAAAGGATGTAGTGATTAATTAATCAACAATTGCTGTATATATAAACTGCCTATGAGAGAAAAGCTTCTAACTTCGTCAATTTTTGGCTTAGTTGGACCAAAACTTTTTCTTCAGAACTATTTGGATTTTTTTTGTATTCAAACTTGAAAAAATATATATGGAACTTGGGCAATGCATATTTTCAAAGTAAATTACATGGAACTTGGGCAATGCATATTTCCAATGTAAATTACATGGAACTTGGGCAATGCATATTTCCAAAGTAAATTACATGGAACTTGGGCAATGCATATTTCCAATGTAAATTACATGGAACTTGGGCAATGCATATTTTCAAAGTAAATTACATGGAACTTACAGTAAGACTGCAAGAGTCAATAAAATTGGAAATTTATACTTTATCATCTGATAACTTTCATCATTGGCGCTTATAAGAGTTACATAGATATAATAAATAAATTCAATGAAATTCCCTTGGTAACCTATCAGGTGAGCATCTTAGTCCCATCTTGTGCAGTTTGTCAAAGGTTTACACATGCAGTGATTTTTTTGGTTCAATTTTACTGCCTAATTGCGGCTGTTTCCCCTAGCAAAAAAGCCTTCATTTTTCAAAAATAAAGTCCTTTTTTTCCACAAAAGTAAAAAAAGATTAATGATTAACCATCCTGAAAAGAGCACTTTGAGAGGAAAGAGGGAAAAGTAAAAAATACATTCAGCAAAAGCAGGAAATATTACCATGCTTTTATTTCCCCAAAGTTGGGATAAGCGCATATTTTCCCAATTAAAAAGTCACAGGCAGTAAAATTATTTTCAAAAAAAATCACTGACGTGTTTTATAGTTAGCAACCTGTGTGAATGTGCTGGTGTGTGTGTGTATGTGTGTGAGAGGCTGTTGATGAAATCACATAATATGCACAACAAACTTAATTGTTATATATATAAGGGGAGGTAACTGTGTGTCTGGTTTCATACTACAATATCACTGTTTTGTTTTCTCCTTCTACTAATTGTGTTGGATAAGATAACTTTATTTATAGCTGGTGTTTATATTTTCCTTAAAGGGGTTACAGTTTTAAGGGTAATATTGCAATTTCATGGCTAGAGTTTTAACCTTATACATAGTTCTCACATCTACAATATTGATCTCCCTTGTTCTGAATTGTCGGCCATATTGATATAAAGGCGATATATAAAAAATATCTTATTTTTTATGCTCATGTGGGCATTTGACTCAGTATTAAAGTTGAAGAAAAAGTGGTTGTCGCATGCAAATTATCTTGGTATTTTCTCTGTTATCACATATTTGGAAATTACTCTATAATGGCTTATCAGTTTTGCCTATCAAAATGTCCGACAGTTAAGAACAAGGGAGGTAAATATTGTAGATGTGGGAACTATGTATTGCATATTCGAGCAACCTGCTGAATGAATACTCGGACAAATGAACAAATATTCATCTACATCCCAAGTATATATGTGTACGTGGCTTGTGTTTGGAAACTGTAGGAGAGATTAGTTTTCTGTCTTTTAAATTACAGGTATACCTACTTGCATATATTTGGTGTTGTAGCTTTTCTCAGTTTTCTGCATAGAGCTTGTATTGATAGTCCATATTGGTTGGTGGCCAAACAAACTTGCATTGTATCAATACTGGCTAGGTTATAATTTGTATCGTTTTTCACCCCTCAAATAAATGTATGTATTACCACCATTATGTAATTCCTTCAAATTCACATTGAATGTTTGACCATTTAAGGTTGAGAAGCCACAGACAGTTGGATTATCATATAATACAAAGGACCAATGGGAGATTCCAAAGACGTCCCTGAAAAAGTTACGGAAAATTGGTCATGGACAATTTGGAGAGGTATGGGAAGGTTTATGGAACAACACAACACCAGTGGCCATTAAAACACTTAAACCAGGTGAGTCTGTCATATTTCTAATTTCTGAACAACTTCTTATAATAAGAGGAGCTGTGAGGAGATTTGTAGACGTTCCATGATTCTCACTTCTTGTATATTTTTCATACAACCATTTGATTGAAGGGCCCTTGATCCTCCAGTATGAGAGCTCTGGAATCAGTCCGATCCTCTAACAAAGTAGTATCCCCCCATTCAAATTCAATATTTCCCCTTGGAGCCAAAAAACTGAACAAATACTAAATTAACTAGAAAGGTCTATAAAAAAGATAAACGGTGTAGATAGAATGATGTCTTCCGATATGTTAAATGAAATAATGTTTTTGCAACATGTTGAAAAATAAATCCTTACAAAATATCAACTTGGATCTATATATATTATAATTAGGGATGTCAAAGTATAGCAAATCAGGTATTCGAATATTCGTTTTTCATTTCGAACGAATATTCGAATATTCGATCGACACAACTTAAACAAAATTATTAAAAAAATAATATTTCATATACCAAAGTTCCTTACGTGCTGTGTGTATTCTACTTTTGTTTTCACCGGAAGTTAAGACTCTGACGAATGAAGTTATTGCAGTTAACATATCATCTTCTGAATGCCAAAATTCGTGTTTAAGAATATCTTTGTGAAGTGTTTATATGTTCTGTTTTCGTCAATTGTTCATTAGTTTACAAATAAAGCATGAATTGGATGATATGACCTACGTGAAAAATTAGTATGTAAATTATGTTGTTTCCCGTTACCCCATTTTTTCGGCATGTTTCTTTTCTCAATTACATTTTTGATCTTCCTTAATTAAAAAGCGAGTCGTTAACTCAAGTCCCTGTCGATGGTTTTAACTGCCTACTTTTTACACCTTTCGTCAACAACAAAATTACCGACAATTAAACACCTACTTTCTTCTATTTGAGACCATGGACTATCTAACTGTTAAAAACGGTCAGTAATTAACGGATTATCGATTATATTAGCACCCCCCAATATACACAATGACACTTTTACAAGCGCGTATATTTAAACACCAACAACAACATCCTTTATTACTCTCATTATCTTACACAAATCGGGGTCGGCAATAAATAAACAAACAACAATTTTATTTTCATCAATTTTTTTATTAAGTATATTTTTCCGAATATTCGAATATTGAAACAGGATTCGAATATTCGAAGATAAAACGAATATTCGAATATTCGAATATTCGTTGACATCCCTAATTATAATCATGGACCTGTCTTATCAGGGTCATTTTATATATGCTGTTTTCCCGTAGATTCGTGCCTCTAAGCAGTCATTGCAAGTTCATTCAGTACACAGTTTACTTACATATTAGAATGGTGTGTGTCGCGGATGGGCGTCGTCAAACTCGGGGTTTCCGGCTAATAATTTGAGTTCTGTTGATCATATTGAAACCAAACTTGGTGTACAGTAAGAACATATGGAGAGCTCACTTGGGATTGCTTTTGGGTTCGTTTCGTCAAAGGTCAAGGTCACCATTACTAAAAATAGCAATTTGCTTTCCGGCTAATAACTTTAGTTTCCTTGATCATATTGACATCAAACTTGGTGTATAGTAAGAACATGTGGACAGCTCGCTTGGGATTGCTTTTGTGTTCGTTCAATCCAAGATCAAGGTCACTTAAAATTTAAAAATCCGTTTTCCACTTAATATCTTCGCTATAGGTGGGTGTATTGACATCAAAGTTGTTGTATAGTTGTTGCATATATATATATAATATATCTAAGTGTAAGTGTGTGTATGAATGTATCATCTCTGGCACCTTTGCAGCATTGATGATCATCATGTATTCATTATACAAATAGAGCCTTGGTTACAAATAATTAGGTTTAAAACCTGGTTTGTGGGCATTGCCCATTTCTTGTTTATTTTAAACCTAAAAAGATCATTATTGTAAACCATTACAAAGTCTGAAGGAACATTTGTTTATGTTTTACAATGAAACATGCACATAAAAACAGACGGTCAGTGATAATGATCGCCTGCAATTAGATTATATATGATCTATGTTTTTGTTTTGTTTACTGATGTAAGCAACTGTATTAGGATAAAATGTCCACAAGTGTTTGACCTGTATCAGACCCAAATGTGCTTAAAACTCCTCCTACCATGGGCTGCTACCCCTTCCCCCAAAGTGAGGCCCCTGGATTTAGGATTCTGCAGAAGCAACCATTCCACATTAAATTTTCTATTGAGACATTTTCATTAAAAGCTTTCATAAGGAGTTGATATCTACATAACTGATATTTTGACTAACTAAACATGTATTCTTGATTGCAGTGGGTCAAATGCTTTGCTCTATTTTTTCAAGGACCACTTGCATGATTTGGATATAATGTTATGTTCAGCATGTTATGATTTGGTTTGTCAGCTTTGCTATGGGTGTACCAGCATGTGTGACAAGCCTAACTTTTAGGGTCCTGCAAGAGTAGTGACCACACAAATTGTTGAAGATATTGAAGCTATTCCTCATGTGTGACAAGTCTAGATTTGAGAGGCCTGCAAGGGTAGTGACCACACAAATTGTTGAAGATATTGAAGCTATTCCTCATGTGTGACAAGCCTAACTTTTAGGGTCCTGCAAGAGTAGTGATCACACAAATTGTTGAAGATATTGAAGCTATTCCTCATGTGTGACAAGCCCAGGTTTGAGAGGCCTGCAAGGGTAGTGACTACACAAATTGTTGAAGATATTGAAGCTATTCCTCATGTGTGACAAGCCTAGGTTTGAGAGGCCTGCAAGGGTAGTGACCACACAAATTGTTGAAGATATTGAAGCTATTCCTCATGTGTGACAAGCCTAGGTTTGAGAGGCCTGCAAGAGTAGTGACCACACAAATTGTTGAAGATATTGAAGCTATTCCTCATGTGTGACAAGTCTAGATTTGAGAGGCCTGCAAGGGTAGTGACCACACAAATTGTTGAAGATATTGAAGCTATTCCTCATGTGTGACAAGCCTAACTTTTAGGGTCCTGCAAGAGTAGTGATCACACAAATTGTTGAAGATATTGAAGCTATTCCTCATGTGTGACAAGCCCAGGTTTGAGAGGCCTGCAAGGGTAGTGACTACACAAATTGTTGAAGATATTGAAGCTATTCCTCATGTGTGACAAGCCTAGGTTTGAGAGGCCTGCAAGGGTAGTGACCACACAAATTGTTGAAGATATTGAAGCTATTCCTCATGTGTGACAAGCCTAGGTTTGAGAGGCCTGCAAGAGTAGTGACCACACAAATTGTTGAAGATATTGAAGCTATTCCTCATGTGTGACAAGTCTAGATTTGAGAGGCCTGCAAGGGTAGTGACCACACAAATTGTTGAAGATATTGAAGCTATTCCTCATGTGTGACAAGCCTAACTTTTAGGGTCCTGCAAGAGTAGTGATCACACAAATTGTTGAAGATATTGAAGCTATTCCTCATGTGTGACAAGCCCAGGTTTGAGAGGCCTGCAAGGGTAGTGACTACACAAATTGTTGAAGATATTGAAGCTATTCCTCATGTGTGACAAGCCTAGGTTTGAGAGGCCTGCAAGGGTAGTGACCACACAAATTGTTGAAGATATTGAAGCTATTCCTCATGTGTGACAAGCCCAGGTTTGAGAGGCCTGCAAGGGTAGTGACTACACAAATTGTTGAAGATATTGAAGCTATTCCTCATGTGTGACAAGCCTAGGTTTGAGAGGCCTGCAAGGGTAGTGACCACACAAATTGTTGAAGATATTGAAGCTATTCCTCATGTGTGACAAGCCTAGGTTTGAGAGGCCTGCAATGGTAGTGACCACACAAATTGTTGAAGATATTGAAGCTATTCCTCATGTGTGACAAGCCTAGGTTTGAGAGGCCTGCAAGGGTAGTGACCACACAAATTGTTGAAGATATTGAAGCTATTCCTCATGTATGACAAGCCTAGGTTTGAGAGGCCTGCAAGGGTAGTGACCACACACATTGTTGAAGATATTGAAGCTATTCCTCATGTGTGACAAGTCTAGGTTTGAGAGGCCTGCAAGGGTGGTGACCACACACATTGTTGAAGATATTGAAGCTATTCCTCATGTTTTACTAATTTTAATAACAATTTTTTCCATTTTGTAAAGGCTGGCTTTTGTAAGCAAGCTGTATGATCCCAAGAAATCTTTAAGAATTGTTTATTGTAGGTATAAGTCACCTTTTCTCTGTTTAAATCTGTGGTCGTACATTATACCAATATATTACATGAAATCTTTGTTTCTTACAGGTACTATGGATCCAAAGGATTTCCTGGCAGAAGCTCAGATCATGAAGAAATTACGTCATCCAAAACTAATCCAGTTGTATGCTGTCTGCACACAAGATGAGCCTATATACATTATTACTGAACTCATGAGACATGGCAGCTTACTGGAATTCTTGCAGGGTATGAGTTGTGTGTAATTAGTAATTACTGACTTCATACTGAAGTATGTTCTTGAAATCAGAGCTAGGTCTTTCCTTCAAAGTTCAGTATTTGCTCAGTCACACGACTAACCGGAATACTACCGGAATACCCGTATATTTGTACAAATCGTTGCATATACATGTCGGATTGAGCGCGAGTCTAAATTTAAATCAATCATCATAATTCGTACAAGAATCAAGTTCATGTAACGTCGTTGCTAAGTGACCAAGACATTTTTGTTTGTGATCAGCTGATTTTTACATTTCGATGTCCCGGAAGAAATATGCGAGATGTAATGTTAGTGCCGAATCGCCTGCTTTAATCTTTACTTGAAAGATTGTAATGTCAATAAACTTTATATTCACTGAGAGATTCAGAGAATGAAAATATCAAAAAAAATCGAATAATTTAACTCTTGGTTCAAAACTTATGTTCTGAATGTGACAATCAAATTATGTAATCATTATTAACAAACTGTAAAATCATTGCCTTATGAAGAATACACTTAAGTCTGTCTGCCTATTTGAGAAATATTCCGGTTAATAGCTGATACTTCGTCATCACTGCATTCATGAGTTCACACCACACGCAGGTTTCATGTTACTGTGTCGAGTATTTATTTATAGACTGAAGGCTGTGTGTAAATGTGTGCGTATGTGTTTTGCCTTTTATTTTCTCACGTGTGTGATCAGAAAATTCTTGAAATGTATGCACGAGGCAACTCACGTGTGTGATCAGAAAATTCTTGAAATGTATGCACGAGGCAACTACGCGTGTGTGATCAGAAAATTCTTGAAATGTATGCACGAGGCAACTCACGTGTGTGATCAGAAAATTCTTGAAATGTATGCACGAGGCAACTCACGTGTGTGATCAGAAAATTCTTGAAATGTATGCACGAGGCAACTCACGTGTGTGATCAGAAAATTCTTGAAATGTATGCACGAGGCAACTCACGTGTGTGATCAGAAAATTCTTGAAATGTATGCACGAGGCAACTCACGTGTGTGATCAGAAAATTCTTGAAATGTATGCACGAGGCAACTCACGTGTGTGATCAGAAAATTCTTGAAATGTATGCACGAGGCAACTCACGTGTGTGATCAGAAAATTCTTGAAATGTATGCACGAGGCAACTCACGTGTGTGATCAGAAAATTCTTGAAATGTATGCACGAGGCAACTCACGTGTGTGATCAGAAAATTCTTGAAATGTATGCAGGAGGCAACTCACGTGTGTGATCAGAAAATTCTTGAAATGTATGCACGAGGCAACTCACGTGTGTGATCAGAAAATTCTTGAAATGTATGCACGAGGCAACTACGCGTATGCACGAGACAACTACGCGTATGCACGAGAAACTACGCGTAGGCACGAGACAACTACGCGTATGCACGAGGCAACTCACGTGTGTGATCAGAAAATTCTTGAAATGTATGCACGAGACAACTACGGGTATGCACGAGACAACTACGCGTATGCACGAGACAACTACGCGTATGCACGAGGCAACTACGCGTATGCACGAGACAACTACGCGTATGCACGAGGCAACTACGCGTATGCACGAGGCAACTACGCGTATGCACGAGGAAACTACGCGTATGCACGAGACAACTACGCGTATGCACGAGGCAACTACGCGTATGCACGAGACAACTACGCGTATGCACGAGGCAACTACGCGTATGCACGAGGCAACTACGCGTATGCACGAGGAAACTACGCGTATGCACGAGACAACTACGCGTATGCACGAGGCAACTACGCGTATGCACGAGACAACTACGCGTATGCACGAGGCAACTACGCGTATGCACGAGGCAACTACGCGTATGCACGAGGCAACTACGCGTATGCACGAGGCAACTACGCGTATGCACGAGGCAACTACGCGTATGCACGAGACAACTACGCGTATGCACGAGACAACTACGCGAGGAAGACGTAAACCATGTCACATTGGATAAAGTTCGGGCAATTTTCATTACGCAGAAGCGGTACTATTAAATTAATATCAAAGTTCTTCGACTAATACTTTCACACAATACTAATTAGCTGCTTTAATCAGTTATTTTGACAATGTCATATGATACAACGATTCAACAATGGAATAATTGACAGGTTTAGTATAGCCTTTACGTATTCATTTTTCTATGTAAAATTTACGGGTATTCTGGTATTTCGGAAGTATTACAGACGAGCGGTATAACATACTATTAATTTAATATCATCAACAACTAATACACAATATTATTTAGCTGCTTTAATACTTTATTTTTACAATATTAGATTATACAACACTTCAACAATGGATTAATTTACGGATTTATTGTTATGGCCTCAACATATTGATTTTTCTATGTAAAATGTACGGGTATTTTGGTATTTCAGTAGTATTCCGGTATTCTGGTGAATCGTGTGACCCGTATTTGCTTTTATTGGCAGCATCTCGTGTTTAAAATGATATTGCTATTCCAAAATTGAAATCACTGTCCAATACATATTTGCCTTAGTATTGTCAAACTATGCCTTGTAATATATATTATATTTTACTCCCTATGTGTTACAGGTAAGGGACGAGCCTTAAAGCTCCCTCAGTTGATTGATGTTGGTGCACAGATAGCAAGTGGTATGGCTTACTTAGAGTCACAGAACTACATACATCGGGATCTTGCCGCGAGAAATATTCTTGTTGGTGATGGGAACAATGTCAAGATCGCCGACTTTGGGTTGGCACGTGTAATCAAGGTGAATGTAGGTGATATTTATTTGGTAGAAGTGTCATCTAACGGCACAGACGTCCATAACACACAGTCGACCTTTAGATGGCGTTTCCAACCATATAGTTTAGATGTCACATTTAACAAGATATGCGGTGATGGGTTGATATCTGGTGACAGGTATTTTAAGACACAGTCAGGTCTGCAGAGTAATAGTTTATTGATTTATTTCATTCCTTACACATTATTGTATGTTTTCACTGACATACTTACACATTATTGTATGTTTTCACTGACATACTTACACATTATTGTATGTTTTCACTGACATACTTACACATTATTGTATGTTTTCACTGACATACTTACACATTATTGTATGTTTTCACTGACATACTTACACATTATTGTATGTTTTCACTGACATACTTTTCTCAACCTTGAGAAGAAACTAATATTTTGTTTCTTGCACAGAATCACAGTTCTTGGTGTATCATCATCACCTGCTGTTACATACTTCAATAAAGTCAAACTTTTTATTGTTAAACCAATGATAAGTCAGTTGTCTATAGAGGTTCCACTGGGTGTTAAGTCTAAAGGGTCATTTAAATAATTTTTGACCAGATTTTCCCGTTTTATAGCCAAATTACCTATAATTGACCCTTCAGCCAGAATCCTTGTTGCTATTTGGAAATTCCAGGGTCAAATCAAGGGTCAAATGAAACTTGAGTAAATGGTTTCTGTATAAATTGTTAAGGGCAAATTTAATTAACTATTACCATGAATTTTATTGCCAGACTTTACTGTGTTTGTCTAAAATCCTTATCAGTTGGTTTATCTATCCTTCACAAGATGAGGATTAGCTGTGTTGTCTTACATACATGTTGTATTTCTGTATATTCATTCTGTTGATGTTTGGGGATATGTATACAATGTTAATGTTTCCCAATCTATTGTAGAGTGCAGGCAAATGTCGGGTTTTATGGGTGGAAGAAAATATGTTTTACATTCAAGTTCCGTATTGAGTTATTTTATGTTTGAAAATGAACAATAACTTTGTATGTATTATTACTATTACTAAAACTCCAAACAAAAATGTGAACATGGTTTTCACTGGAATTGATTCAGTAAATAAGATCAAGCATTATTTGAAAGCCAAGTTTGAGAAAAGAATTTGCATTTGATCTTGTTTTCTTCTTTACTCATCCCCAATTTTTTCTAGGTTTATTTATTTTGTTTATGATGATCTGTTTTAGATTGGGAAACAAATGCTACTGTGTCATTGTTGTTTAATGTATTTCATGTTTTGGTCTGGTTAATGTCGTATGTATAGTACATATACAGGGAACAAGCTAAGCTAAAATTTTTGGGAGAAGTCACTTCTCCCTTCAGCTGAGATAGGGAGAAGTTGGAAGAAATTAGGGAGAATTGGAGACAGCACGTCCGCAAATTAACAAAAAGTGCATAGCTTCCTATCAGTTTATGTTTTACAAATCTCCTCAATAATAAGAAAGCATGTTTCTAGTCACACACTGAATAAATAATAGTGTGCATAATTATGATAAGCCTTCATTTTTAGCTATATATCAACCAAAATCTCAAAGTAAAATATAAATCTTTACTCCATTTTTCAACTTACATATTATGACCTGTTTGCTTTCAATAACCATATGAGGAACTAGCCTTACACCTTAATGTTTCACCATGGACATATAAACCGTAAATATATGGTTTATATGTCCGTTGTTTCACTAAAAATCGTCTGACAACTGACGTAAACAAAAATAAACGCGAGTCAATATTGAAACATCTCAACAAATTTGCCGTATAAATAGCAGTATTCATTGCAATATCGCACCTTTCACGGGTCGTCCGTTTAATCAATTTATGACAGGCTTAATTTGTTGTCTACGTTGGTTCTCCACATGCGTCATGTTAACACACTCATGTCGAAATAGCTAAGCGCTCATTGGTCAGCAGTAGTCGCTTATCCAATCAGATCTTGTAATACATTATAGTGGTAGGCGCAGCTTAACTTTCCACAGTCGAACATTTGGGGCTGTTTATCGATCAATATTGTTTAAACTGTGGGGGAAAACCTGATAATAGGTATGTTTATACAAAGAACGCAGTGCGAAAGGTCTCGCTTGATTACACGAAGGTTCATATTGTTATGGACATGTCCCAGAAATTTACGGCAAAATATTTTTCGCCGTACTTTTGAAAATTGGCAAAATGAACAGACGTTCGGTGACTTCTTCGCCCACTTCGCCTTGTAGCTTGTTCCCTGATATGTAACTATTATAACTATTCATGTTTTACATGTTAACACTGGCTTGGATCTGGACATTCTTACTTCTACTTGTGCCTGTATGTTCTGCTTCAGTAGTAGATATCTGTCTTGGTTGCTAGCACAATCATTTTGTATATACAGGGAATTCTGTTGTGTCGTTTTAGTTAAGCATCATGTGTGTGAATTTTTGTTATAGAAATTTGATATGACTAGATAGGTTACATAATTATATAAAGGCTATTACTCTTAATACCAGCAGTACATTGTTTGTGTCATACTGTGATAGCTAGCTGTGTAAAACTACTAAAAATGTTCAAATGATGATGGAATCTATATGATCATGCTACATGATTGAATTGGTCTGAAATAGTGCAAATTAGTGTTTATGACAATACATGTAATGTAAATTACAAATTGTTTAGAGAATGTGGCATTACCTGCTCAACTCAGTCATTAAGTCAAGTTTATTATGCCCCCCCTTAGAAGAAGAGAGGGCATATTGGTTTGCACATGTCGGTCGGTATGTCTGTCAGTCGGTAACCTTTTCGTTTCCGATCAATAACTCAAGATGCCCGTGACCTATCATCATCAAACTTGGTCCACACATTCACCTTTGGTAGCAGAGGAACCCTATTGATTTTGGGGTCACGGGGGGGGGGAGGCATAATGTTTTTCAAACATCTCTTGTTTATATGCAGTTTTCTTTTTCACCTGTTTTGGTTGATACATGTATTCACATTCATAATGTTATTTTATCTTACCACTAAATGTTTGTGTTGCTTATTGGTGTTGATTTTTTTGCGCTGCTTTTTATTTACTGCTCTAGCTTTCAAATATTTGATTTGTATTTACTTCCTTACAATGATTTGATCAGTAATTGAGTTTTTGCTTTTTACAGCTTCACAGTTGCTTTAGTTACAGCATGAGCTATTTGTAGAGGCAGATGCTGTGTGTTAGACAATAAAATATGAACAGTCTTCAGTGACTTGGAAAGAAGTCAATTAACATATTGCAGGGGCGTTACTGGGCCATTTTTCAGTATACCCATTTCTAGGGGGTTTGGGCCCCAGCTGTATACTGAGCATTTATAAAACACATTTTATAAAAAAATAAAGTACAAATATTAGATTTTTTTGTCGCTGAAACATTTAAAGTTCACCCTTTACCATCTGATTTTATACCTTTTTGGCCAAAACTTCCAACGGATGGTACGCACGTGTGTATCGCTAGCTACGCCCCTGTATTGTGTTTAGGAATCTATGCAAGACGTCAAATTCATCGCTGACATTGTTTGTTAACAGTTCCAGGGGTGGAAGTAAAACAAGTGTATCTGCTTATTTATTTAAATGCAGATAAACTGGTTTCACTTTGATCCCTTGAGTTGGTGTTGAGGTTTAAGTTTGGATATCTGTCTAACAACTTCTTTCCAAGTCGCTGTATAGATGGTGATGGCTTGCACTCATGTACGTATGCTGAACTTTGTGGATTGTCTTTCAGGAGGACGAGTACGAAGCAAGAGTGGGTGCTAGGTTCCCAATCAAATGGACAGCTCCAGAAGCTGCTAGCTATAATAGATTTACTATAAAATCTGATGTCTGGTCATTTGGTATATTGCTCACTGAGATTGTTACTTATGGAAGGATACCTTATCCAGGTAATTGCTTGTTTTATACAATTGTGCATAGTTAAATCTAGTTGTTTACATGTAAAACATTATTGTGTATTGAAGATGATATATCAGTGTCTCTAACATTTTGATATAATTTGACCAATTCTGCTGTGTATGTCTACTACTATTTGCTATTGGCAAATAAAATATGAGTAAACTAAAAAAAAGATATTCAATATTATAGTTTTTGGTTATATTTACAAACATTCTGCAACAAATCATTACTGCTTATTATGTGTTCATATATATTGTTTGTTTTCCATATGATGTGATACACTGTTACTTGTTGTAGGAATGACAAATGCTGAGGTGTTACATCAAGTAGAACATGGATATCGTATGCCTTGTCCCCCCGGCTGTCCTAAAGCTTTGTATGAAATCATGTTAGAATGCTGGAAGAAAGAAGAAATGGAACGACCAACATTTGAGACATTACAATGGAAACTCGAAGAGTTCTTCACCCTTGATGGAACCGACTACAAAGAAGCCTCTGGTGTACGATAGTAGCCCATAATAACCCATAGCTGTCAGCAGGCAGGACTTGTGCGGAAACATTTCCATCATTTGTCACAATTATCATCAAAATTTGTACGAATTTAGAAGCTTTCAGCTAGACTCCATCAAATTTAGGTTCTTTGATGTTGGGTCAATTTTATATAAAAAAATCATTTTCTTCGTACTGTCTTAAAATTTACATCAAATGCCATGTCATTGCTCATTGAAATACAAAATATAGTGATCAGAATTATGTATGTGGAATTTTCAAAGAAAATGTAATCATGCTCTATTATTCTGTATAATATTTATTTTTATGAATATTCTAAGAGTTTATGTAAACCAAGGTATGTCAAGTATCTTATGTATAATGGAGTTTTTTTTCCTTTGCTTAAGCTTTTGCACACTTTTAACATTTGTTTTACAGTTATGTTGTGAAATACGATAGATTTACTATTTGCGGGCGGTTTGCAATTTTTTTTACCTGTCAAAGGTTGTTGTGCAAAACTGTGTATGACATGACTGTCTGAAGTATGTACTGTAGTTTTGTGTCATATGTATTCAACATAGAGTCAAGTTGAACTGTTCCATCTATACAAACTATAGTAATTGTGATTTTGATGCAACAGTTCACCTTTTATCTATTTTATAACCTTAGCTTTACTGTACATTATCTCATTTTATGTACTCTAATGGTCATAACTATTTGAAATAGTTCCATCTACTTGTAATCAAAGTACTGGCAAGTAGAAATGTTATGTATGTAAGGTATATTTGCTTTTATTAAAGTACCTGTATTGATTTAAAATTTACATATTGATATTTTTAGGCAGGATTTTAAAAGTTAGATCTGCAATGTTTTCCAATTATGCCAAATATGCAAATTGTCAAACAATGTGGCTACTATTTCTCAACAATAAGGCGATTCTCTCACAAGTTGTACGACATGTACGTTTATTGTTAACTGTTATACAGCTCTTTACACATGGTAGTTGTAAACAGTAAACACAGTGAATACTGTTAGATTGTAACTCAATGTAGTGTATATTTACCATTGTATATCTTTGCTTCTACAAGGGACAATAATTCTTTGCTTTATATTGGTATGCTTTTATTTCAAAGAAACATCTCATACCCTTTGTTTTGTATTGACTTGTCAAGAATATGTTTATAATCGGGTTTGTATATAACATGTCATCGTACGGAAATTATTCTGGAGCAAAATCTAGACTGAAGCATAATTATGTGTTTCCATTGTCCCTCATGATACCCACACAAATACAGTTTGGGGGGTATACTGGTGTTGGGGGGGGGGGGGGGGGTATACCGGTGTCACTCTGTTGGTTGGTCTGTAAACAAAAACTTTATGCTTATGGAGAATTTTCATCAATCTTCACGCAAATAATCTAGTTGTTGAAAGTGATAATTTAATTTATTAATCACCTTCAGTGTTAGCTCTAATTGATTCAATGTGGTATTGTGTGTGTACCAACATCATCACGAAGGTATCGACATATATGTCTCAGCTTGATTATATCTTGCACAAATTGGTCTGTCTGCCTGGTCTCTTAGAAACTTATATTTGATAATTAAGTTCTAAGCTTATTCAAGAAAAGAAATTTTCCGAATTTATCTGTTCATACTTAGGGGTGAAAGAAAAACCAGTTTATCTATGTTTAAATAATGTAGCAGATAGACGTCTTTCGCTTTGATGTTTCGCTTCCACCCCTCAAGTTTTCTAAATAATGGAAGTAACACATATACTGATAGTATTCAGTATCAGGCAGAGCAAGAATGACAGACATGATATTTTCCTTGTTTTTAACTCGAGTGTAATCTCATATTTTCATATTGTATGTTAAATATTTTTGCATTAGCTTGTGTGTGAATTGTTAGTCAGTTCATAGATTTTCTCAGATATACGAACATATTTTGGTATAGTCATTTTGTAATGATTATATTTGGCTGTGGTCCAGTGGTTAGTACGCTGGACTTGTAACCCGGCGATCCGGGTTCGATTCCCGGTCGCGGCAGGTCATACCCTTCCATGAAAATTTGACAAAAATGTCGATTTTCCTCCACATGTGGAGAAGTTGCTGGCTCCTTGTGGAAGGGTAAGTTAGTACTGGTTAGATCTTCAGTCCAGGAAAAACTGGTTAGGTGAACCGGCCGCCGTATATAACTGAAATATTTATGAACCATTAACTTACAATAATCCAAAAGTAAATCATGAATTAAAACATCAGCTTGGCATATTTTGCCAGATTTTTGTTGATTTTGTAAATCTTGAGTATCAGTATTTGGTTATTAATGCCTGTTCTCTTTATATTTTTCATCTCAAAACAAAGCTGTCCAGAATGTAGTTTATTTGGAAGTGATGTGTTGAATCATTACCAAAGAGTCAGTTATTTTGTATTGTAAATTGTGCCTGTGAGGGGAGAGAACTCAATGTGGTTATGTCAGGTAATTTATTAGCTTTGCCTTTCTGTATGATATTCAAGTGGTCCTTGATTTCGGATGGTATATGTCTGATATCAGTTTTCTCTGCTCAATCACTTTCCATTATTGTTTTTGTTAGATCTCAACCTGTTTGTATTTCCCTTACAATATTGCCAGGAATAACCGAGTCTTACTGTCTTATTGTACCTTGTGGTTGGTCATCATTCTGCGTCTCTGTATGTGACTTACAATGTTTGTCTATCATTCCCTGACACACTATGATGCTCTTAACACCATTCTCCATACTGTTTAAATATTAATTCTGCTGTGTAGAAAAAAAACATGAATTACTTTGTATAATAAGTACAAGACTGGGAAACAACATGATTCATATTTTGGACTTTGATCACTACGACCTTTTGCTACGATGGTACGCTTCGTTTATAGGCAAGTTGCTCCAAATAGTTCAGCTTAGGGAATGTATCTACTTAAATCATGCAACATGAATTTGTTCTGTGTTCTTTTTGTTCCTATTGAGTCTTTTTTGCTACATTAATTTGTTTGTGTACAATTTATTCCTTTTTGACCTTTTGTCTTGTGGTGTAATGTTTCTGTGAGTTACAGTGTTTTGGACATATTTCTACACGTTGCTGGGCCAAACTACGCAGCACGTCATACTGTGCTTGGCATTCATTGATGTATAAATCATTTAGATGTACAAAGTTATAATATGTAGTGCTATTGTACGGAATTAGTTTATTCAGTTTTTATTGATTGTTGTCATTTTTGGAAACTTATTTCTTTTCCAAGAGACAGAAATTATTAAAAATAATCAAGAAGTTACCGTTGTTTTGTTAATTGGAGTATTCGCATTTATACTGTTCAAACTAGTCAACAAATATTTCAGTTTTATTGTGACAGAAATCATAGTAGGTGTTCTTCATTTTCATTTGAAGTTGCAATTTAAATTTGCAAAATTTATTACCTACATGGATTATAATTATACAAGGAAAGGTTGTTTATAGTTTATTTAAGTCTGCGTACAGTTAATAGTGGTGATGGATAATCGGAGAAATTTCACTATCGATTATCGGATCAGTTTAAAAACTCATAATTGCATCGGTAAAAATAGAACTATTTAGTTTTTTAGTATAAGTATAATGCTGACAGTTTAATTGATTTATACAAATTTCTTTTTCTTTTTTAAGTACATTTAACATCAATGGGGTTTTACATTACTCTTACATGATAAGAACATTTTATCATTCAATAAATATTTGACTGCTATTGACTAGATATATGTACATATGTATTGTCTAGATTTAAGATTTGAAAGTATATCCAGGTTTATTACTTTGAAATTTGAATATATGTAATATCATCTAATTGAAATAACACTTCAGTCAAAATTGCCGATTATTGTAGTTTATAATCAAAGATTGTCGCCGACGTCGGATATCTAGCGGCGATTTTTCAATCATTTTAGATAATCGCGCCATCACTAGTTAAATATAAGTATATTTTCATAGTTTCTATTATTATATTAATAATATTTGGTGATCATACTGTCTGATTAATGTTATAAACGGTGGTTGTTATCTCTGGCAGGTTGTTATCTCTGGCAGGTTGTTGGATATCAATGAGGCAATGTTCATGCATTATTCTACGTTTGATAATGTCTGTCAGTACAGTGTAATTATCACCATTCTGTATTCAGGTAGGATTTGTAGTAGTCAACATCAGGTTTGCATCAAATTCATATTCCAAATTAATAACTTTACTATTACAATGTTCGCACAGTCTTGAAAAATACTTGAATTTGTAACAGCCAAAAACTCCTTGAAAAGTACTTGAATTTTGAAAAAAAATTAAAAAAATTGGTTAATTGCCCTTGAATTTTTCTGCTGCAGATAGAAAAGGATAAATAGTAACAAACATACCAACAATGATGAAACAATGACAGCTATTTACGACCGGCCCACTGCCGAGTAGGCGATAGTATGGTAATACAGTACGGCTTGGCGACTGGTTTTATGCCCTCTTAAAGTAATTCTTACACTGTAATTTTATCCGTGCTGCAATGATAGTCATCTCGGGCCATAAACTTGGAAAATACAATGGATCCCTTCTTCTCTATACCAAAATATCAAAATAATTAGTCCTTGAAAATGTGGGAAAAGTCCTTGGAAAAGTTCTTGAATTTTGTTCGGGAAGTTCTGTATGAACCATGTATTACATATATAGGATATATACTTATTAAAGTCCCAATAAGGGTCATAATTATACAACTTTTTCATAATGTCTGTATTATCCAGAATATTTCCATATTTAAGTACATGTATACCCAAAAAAACTTAAATATTCTTGTATTGATGCTGTCCCGTAAAATTTCAGGAGCGACACCATTTTAGAGCAAAGCATTAATTTATCTTGTCAACCAATTAGATTACTAGATTACGCCCTCTTAAAGTAAACTACTAGTAATCTAATTTCTCATGTTTTTGTTTACATTAATTGGCTGTCAACCTGACCTGATTGCGTCCAACAGGTGCACATACATTGGTGGAATCTCAATACATGATGGCAGTTTTAACTACGATGAGTTGTTGTTGTTGTTGTGTTTGATGTCATCAATGCTTGCGTTCTGATGTCATTAATGCTTGTGTTCTGATGTCATCAATACTTGTGTTCTGATGTCATCAATACTTGTGTTCTGATGAATATTTAAATGACACTTAGAAAGTCACCGAGGCACATTAGCAATTTCTTGAAAACGCTAAAAGGTCAAATACGACATATTTTGTAAACAACATATGTTTTTTTTTTCAAAGACTAGACAGAAATGATAGATAATCATTAACAAATGACAGTAAAATTGTTTCTTAAAGTGTATGTTACACTTTTTATGCCCCCACTCTGAAAAGGGGGGGCATATAGATTTGCCCTTGTCCGTCTGTCTGTCACAAAATCTTGAGTCACTCATATCTCCATAAGAATATGAGCCAGAGTCACAAAACTTTACAGGAATGTTCACCAGTCTATGTAGTTTTGCACCTGGGGTTTCATGTTTGGTTGTGTCTAGTAAGTGCAGAGTTATGTCCCTTGACTTAGTTAAAAAAAAACATGCAGAGTATGCAATCTTGTGTCACTCATATCTCCAAAAGTATATGAGCCAGATTCATAAAACTTTACAGGAATGTTATCCAGCATGTGTAGTTGTGCACCTGGGGTTTCATGTTTGGTTGTGCCCAGTAAATGCACAGTTATGGCCCTTGACTAAGTAACAAACTTGGCCTACAAAGTATGCAATCTTGCGTCACTCATATCTCCAAAAGTATATGAGCCAGAGTCATAAGACTTTACAGGAATGTTCACCAACCTGTATATTTGTGCACCTGGGGTTTCATGTATGGTTACGCCCAGTAAATGCACAGTTATGGCCCTTGACTTAGTAACAAACTTGGCCTACAAAGTATGCAATCTTGCGTCACTCATATCTCCAAAAGTATATGAGCCAGAGTCATAAGACTTTACAGGAATGTTCACCAACCTGTATAGTTGTGCACCTGGGGTTTCATGTATGGTTACGCCCAGTAAGTGCAAAGTTATTGCCCTTGACTTATCACCATAATCAGTACAGTTGTTCACTTGGTAATTTTGATATCCATTCACAAACTATGTGCAAAATAATAGCATTTGCTTTTGTGACAAAGGCTGCAAGCGGGGGCATCTGTGTCCTATGGACGCATTCTAGTTACAGTTTGAATTGATAAAAATGACCCTTATTGTGCCTTTAATTATAAATTACAATTAATAAATTAATTGTTGTAACATCTTGCCTTTAATTCATTGACTCGTTATTGAATGTCATTTACTGATGATAGAAAAACATCTTAGTCAAGTTTTAATTGTGTTTGTTTTTGATTAGATTCAGCTGTTGTATCATTGAAAAGGTTGCACTTAATCCAATTAATATTCTTACTATTTGCAATTAATATGATCATATTTTAAGCATAATATGTTTGAATACATCATACTGCTACTAACAGGGTGTTAACATTGATGTTAGTGTAATGTATTGCTAGGAGATCCATATTTTATACCATGTAGAAAGCCAGATTGGAACTCGACGATCAGAAAATGAAGTTTGATGCATACATGATAATTATGACACATTTGCCTGAAAATGCAGAATTAAATGCTTAGCTAATAGATGTTGTCGATTGCTTTACTGACTTTCTTTTATGTATAAAAACACGACGTTTATCGAAAAGTGTAAATGAAAGTTTGCATGTCACAAATATAAGTTTAGAATAGATTGACTTGGTGCCCATGTTGTAACTATATAACACATATATAGTGTAATCTAAATATTAATAAAACTCTTGATTTTATCACCGACTGTTACATTTCGCTACAGACTTCTATATTCCATGTTCCAGTTATAATACTCCTGTCTGTTAACATATACCTTCATCAGATAACATGTGCTTTCTGATTGATTCAACTAATCTCCTTATAATTTTTGTCTGTCAATTAATGTATTTAAATTGTTCTAAGTGAGTGTTATAACTCAGTCAGGACTCCTTTAACATTCAGTTATCTTTGTTAGAATTAATTCCTTGATCTGATAAGAAGTTGCCTGGGTTCATTGTTTGACAGAATGAACTTGAACTCAAGATCTTTGGATCAGTGCCGCAGATTATGATGGTAACTTACACCCATCACTCGTATCACAAATTGTATTTGAATGAACCTAATAGTGGACATTTGTGTGTGAAAGTGCTTGGAAATGTCATATGAGTTTGGTCCATTTTCTTTGAGATTTTAGAGAGATATGGGAGTAATTGTATGTAAGTGCCACACTCCATGTTCCAACTTAATTATTACTTTCATATCTCACAAGGCACTTGAGTAAAATAGACATCAAGGGATATTCGGCACTCATTTAACATTATCAATATGTCAGTCACTATCCAACTCATACCAGTAAAGTTTGTGATTTGAGTGTTGAGTGTAAGTATCTATTATACTCCCGGGCCCCGGAGACAGACATTCACCCGGGCCCCGAAGACAGACATTCACCCGGGCCCCGAAGACAGACATTCACCCGGGCCCCGGAGACAGACATTCACCCGGGCACTGGAGTCAGACATTCCCGGGTCCTGGAGTCGGACATTCACCACTGCAATCACTATGACTATGATACAAGTGTTTACTTACTGCTGTTTATTCCTTGCTTCTGTTTATCAGTTCATATTTATCTTGTTGTTAATGACAACCGTTTATTATATAATTGATCTTACATCATACATGTTTTGTTTATTTTACATTTTACAGATTTTTCGTCACATTTTCATATTTTCATAAATACATTGTCTATGTAATGTTGTCTGTATCTTTCAAGGTTTGTATATTGTACTTGAGTAGTAATCTTTATTATGATACAACTTTTAGATAACTTGAGTATAAACTGATCAAATGTATTCTTCATTGTTTGTCATTTCTTCAGCGCTTAATGACCAGAAGTGTCAATGGGCTTGAAATGCCAGTTATTCATTCCTTGTTGTTTCTTTTATTAACTTTTCTGGACGATGATGTTTGTGCACAAGTCTCTGTGTCATCATACAACCAAGCTATCCAAGGTTTTTTTAAAATCAAACATTTCATACCTCAGCCTTGTTGCCATACTGGCTTTCATCCAGTCCCAGGAATATAACATGCCACTGGTTACTCAATGTGTACTACACTGAGTGCATGGGTGAAGATTTGAGAGTGTGAAGACTTGAGGGTGTGAAGATTCGAGAGTGTGAAGGTTTGAGAGTGCGAAGATTTGAGAGTGTGAAGATTTATGAGTGAAGATTGGAGAGTGTGAAGGTTGGAGAGAGTGCAGATTGGAGAGTTTGAAGATTTATGAGTGAAGATTGGAGAGAGCGGAGATTTGAGAGTGTGAAGATTTATGAGTGAAGATTTGAGAGTGTGAAGATTGGAGAGAGCGAAGATTAGAGAGTGTGAAGGTTGGAGAGAGTGCAGATTGGAGAGTTTGAAGATTAGAGAGTGTGAAGGTTGGAGAGGTGCAGATTGGAGAGTTTGAAGATTTATGAGTGAAGATTGGAGAGAGCGAAGATTAGAGAGTGTGAAGGTTGGAGAGAGTGCAGATTGGAGAGTTTGAAGATTTATGAGTGAAGATTGGAGAGAGCGAAGATTGGAGAGAGCGAAGATTTAGAGAGTGTGCAGATTGGAGTTTGAAGATTTATGAGTGAAGATTGGAGAGAGTGAAGGTTGGAGAGAGTGACGGTTGGAGAGAGTGAAGGTTGGAGAGAGTGACGGTTGGAGAGAGTGAAGGTTTGAGGGTGTGAAGGTTTGAGTGTGAAGAAGATTACAATCACTCGTATTGTTTGATGAAGTTTCTATAAATATTTCTTATAACAAGAAAAACTCAACATTTTTAAACACTGATATTTTATTTAGAAAAATGATAAGAAAATAAATCAGTTCTTGGTTATAAGTTATGCATGTATATACAAATACTACAATATAAGTATAAAAATGTAAAAGTGGTATCGCATAGATTACTTATTTCAATAATGATTTATTTGGTACATTTACATACAAAATACCCTATATAGCTATAATACTATCTAGTGTAGGGGTAAGTGGTATATTGCTGTACATCTAGAGTCTATATGACCATTGTAAGTCTTCACAATAAAACCCTGTTTTGTATTAAAACCCTGTTTTGCAATAAAAATTGTGATGTTGACAGAAATGTTTTGTTTCATCATGAAATAACTTGAAACCAGTCTGCAACTGTGAAATAAGTCTTATGTGAAATAAGTCTTATTTCACGAGACTGAAAAGGAAAATTCGTGCAATCAAGTCATGATTTTAAAGAACTTGTTTTGTAATACCATTATTTTAGACTACCTGTTTAAGTAATGAAAATTTCAAAAGTTGAAAGAAATGTTTTAGTGCAACATAAAATTACACTGAACCAATTTAATACTTATTTTACAGTCGTAGACTGGTTTCCAGTAACTTTATGAGGAAAGAAGACCTTTCGGATAACTTCGAATTTTTTATTACAAAACAGGTTTTTGTTACAAAACAGGTTGTAACATTGCATGCATAGACTGCCCAGCGAAAGTAAAAGTCTAAAAGTGTGGGTCCGAAGCTAAGGTACCTTTCATTATGTGAGCATGTTTCAATGATATATAAAAGTTTTGTTGTGTATTGTTTACAAGTATATGGTTGCATTTAATTGACATCAACTTTCTTTGATTGATTTCTCACTTCAGTTGTAATTACTTTATAATGGAGCACATTGAAGATTGTTAATGCTGAACTGCTTGATCCCACACTACACTGCCCATACCGATCAATGTCCATCCAAAGCTTTCAATGCTTGATCCCACACTACACTGCCCATACCGATCAATGTCCATCCAAAGCTTTCAATGCTTGATCTCACACTACACTGCCCATACCGATCAATGTCCATCCAAAGCTTTCAATGCTTGATCCCACACTACACTGCCCATACCGATCAATGTCCATCCAAAGCTTTCAATGCTTGATCCCACACTACACTGCCCATACCGATCAATGTCCATCCAAAGCTTTCAATGCTTGATCCCACACTACACTGCCCATACCGATCAATGTCCATCCAAAGCTTTCAATGCTTGATCCCACACTACACTGCCCATACCGATCAATGTCCATCCAAAGCTTTCAAGTATGTCATTGAAATAACCTTAGGTACTAGTTTGTGTCTGAAATATAAAACATAACAGTTTGCTGCTTTTATGCATCAACAATTTGTTGTATGACAATAATGAAACTACACCCAAATGAAGTATTGCATAAAGATATATACATGTAGTCCGAACTTGCGACCATTCTCCAAGCAAAAAAGATTTTCATTCTCAGGAAATTTTGATCAGATTCATACTTTTATACAGATATATTGTTTTAGTACATATTCAGATTTCTTATACATGTTATACTGAAATATAAATTCCATAATATTATCATAGTTTTGTTGAAAATAATAAAACACAAGACAAACATTGGAGCTTGGAGACCAGTCTGGATAGCCACAGATCCATGGCCTCAAATTTATGGTATGTTCAATCTGCTTACTGCTCCATATTTTATGAGAGAGATGCATGAAGATACAATATTCATGTGGCTTTGTTACAAAGTGTGTTGTGGGTAAAGAGCCTGCCCTTTTAGTCCGAGATGATGGGTCTGAACCAGGCCACAAGGTCGCATTCGTGCATTCTGACAATTTAGTGTAAACCAATTGATATAAACATGCATGTAATATACAGTAATATACAAATTCATCAGGGCCCAAACTCTATTTTGAATAATACATGGTTTCGAATAGTCCATTTCAATTTGACGTGCATAAGAAGATACATCGGGTTCTGAAATTTATTTCTGTTAATACAGAGTATTCAGATAGAAGGTTGTCAATTAAACGAGGTCTGACTGTAATCAATAATCGTTAACACCATTAATGTACATCGATTTTAGACAACCTCATTACCTGTAAATAGATGACATTTTCTGTTGAACTCATTTATATTTTGATATAACACACAGAAAAAAGACCTGCACACCTTTCTATCTATCAATAATGACCGAGTGTTAAAGACATGGGGTACACGTCAACTTGTTAGTTAAGATGAAAAAGGAATAATAGAAGATTGATAAGTCCTACATCAGCTTGAGTGAGAGAATAACTACATGACAACAAGAACAAACAAGCTGTGGTGCACTCATTAAATACATTACTACGAGAACAAACAAGCTGTGGTGAACTCATTTAATACATTACTACAAGAACAAACAAGCTGTGGTGCACTCATTAAATACATTACTACAAGAACAAACAAGCTGTGGTGAACTCATTTAATACATTACTACAAGAACAAACAAGCTGTGGTGAACTCATTAAATACATTACTACAAGAACAAACAAGCTGTGGTGCACTCATTAAATACATTACTACGAGAACAAACAAGCTGTGGTGCACTCATTAAATACATTACTACGAGAACAAACAAGCTGTGGTGCACTCATTAAATACATTACTACAAGAACAAACAAGCTGTGGTGCACTCATTAAATACATTACTACAAGAACAAACAAGCTGTGGTGAACTCATTTAATACATGACAACAAGAACAAACAAGCTGTGGTGCACTCGTTAAATACATTACTACAAGAACAAACAAGCTGTGGTGAACTCATTTAATACATGACAACAAGAACAAACAAGCTGTGGTGCACTCATTAAATACATTACTACAAGAACAAACAAGCTGTGGTGCACTCATTAAATACATTACTACAAGAACAAACAAGCTGTGGTGCACTCATTAAATACATTACTACAAGAACAAACAAGCTGTGGTGCACTCATTAAATACATTACTACAAGAACAAACAAGCTGTGGTGAACTCATTAATTACATTACTACAAGAACAAACAAGCTGTGGTGCACTCATTAAATACATTACTACGAGAACAAACAAGCTGTGGTGAACTCATTTAATACATTACTACAAGAACAAACAAGCTGTGGTGCACTCATTAAATACATTACTACAAGAACAAACAAGCTGTGGTGCACTCATTAAATACATTACTACAAGAACAAACAAGCTGTGGTGCACTCATTAAATACATTACTACGAGAACAAACAAGCTGTGGTGCACTCATTAAATACATTACTACGAGAACAAACAAGCTGTGGTGCACTCATTAAATACATTACTACAAGAACAAACAAGCTGTGGTGCACTCATTAAATACATTACTACAAGAACAAACAAGCTGTGGTGAACTCATTTAATACATGACAACAAGAACAAACAAGCTGTGGTGCACTCATTAAATACATTACTACAAGAACAAACAAGCTGTGGTGAACTCATTTAATACATGACAACAAGAACAAACAAGCTGTGGTGCACTCATTAAATACATTACTACAAGAACAAACAAGCTGTGGTGCACTCATTAAATACATTACTACAAGAACAAACAAGCTGTGGTGAACTCATTAAATACATTACTACAAGAACAAACAAGCTGTGGTGAACTCATTAAATACATTACTACAAGAACAAACAAGCTGTGGTGCACTCATTAAAGACATTACTACAAGAACAAACAAGCTGTGGTGAACTCATTAAATACATTACTACAAAATACATACATACCTGATAGGCATCAGGAACATAATGAGTATAGGAAATACCATCTTCATGTATGGTATAGGTGAAAACCCAAACACGCAGAGAACCAGCAATTGTACAAGTTGTATTACTGTAAATGTATGGATCTGTCTCTGTGGTACCCGGCGTATGTAATGGTTTGGTGGGTAAGCAGACTGAAATATCACAAAAAAACTTAACTAGAAAAATTATGCTTCCAAAGGAAAATATTAGATTTAGCCTTCATGAAGTTTTTGACCAACACACTCGCATCCAAAAATGGTATGGTTGTAGATTCATGTTTCTGTGCATGATACAGAAATGAAACAAATAATTGAATATCATCCATTTATAGATGTTCCATTGAAATACTCATGTTTTGCATTGTTTGTACACAAGGTTTTTTCAAAGTTTACTAACCATTTGGTTGTGCTTGCTTTGATATTTTACGGCGACAGATACGTGAAATGCTACATCAGTAACTGAAGCTTTGAGTCTGAACACGAGAGTAGCGCACCTTGGATGGAAAATAATCATATAGATTCACATTTCTTCGAACAGTTTTTGGCAGTCCTGGCATAAATGTGTATGTTTTTTTGATCTGATTGTTTCCTTTCTCATCCCAGGTAAATCTCCCTGTGTGAGCTACAGGGCGGCATCTTTACCATCCCAGGTAAATCTCCCTGCGTGAGCTACAGGGTGGCATCTTTACCATACCAGGTAAATCTCCCTGCGTGAGCTACAGGGTGGCATCTTTACCATACCAGGTAAATCTCCCTGCGTGAGCTACAAGGCGGCATCTTTACCATCCAAGGTAAATCTCCCTGTGTGAGCTACAAGGCGGCATCTTTACCATCCCAGGTAAATCTCCCTGTGTGAGCTACAGGGCGGCATCTTTACCATCCCAGGTAAATCTCCCTGTGTGAGCTACAGGGCAGCATCTTTACCATCCCAGGTAAATCTCCCTGTGTGAGCTACAGGGCGGCATCTTTACCATCCCAGGTAAATGTCCCTGTGTGAGATACAGGGCGGCATCTTTACCATCCCAGGTAAATGTCCCTGTGTGAGCTACAGGGCGGCATCTTTACCATCCCAGGTAAATCTCCCTGTGTGAGCTACAGGGCAGCATCTTTACCATCCCAGGTAAATCTCCCTGTGTGAGCTACAAGGCGGCATCTTTACCATCCCAGGTAAATCTCCCTGTGTGAGCTAATCTGATATTCTACCAATGTAGAAAATAAATGAAAGACAGTTTCAAAGACACATGTATGTACACTGACCTCCAAAGGTTCCTTCACACTTTGACAATTCCCATTGCAGTGAATGTATTTTCATATGTGTGTCACATGCAATAAATTGAATGTGCTTTTTGACACAGTTATAATTTTCTGTAGAAGTATTTATAAATTTGTACTGAAACAAATTATCTTATTTTTTGTGTCAGATCATTTACACATACATGTTGGTTTTGGATGATGGCCAATCGATGCTGCTGCTGCTGCTGAGATGTGCAAATTGTTAATTCTTAACTATCTATCACAGAAGTGGGATGAATAATTTTACTTCATGGTCATACATGTCTTATTTGAAATTCTGCATGAAAAGTAATGAAATTCAAAATATTCATGTGTAAAGAAACTTTTTGATGGCAATGTATATACTTACCCTATGTATTAACAACAAACCTGTTCTGTGAAGAATAAGAGGATTCTATCAAATAGCTGGTTCCCAAACAATGCTGTAAGAGCTACATACAGGAACAAGCCATCGAGTACTGGAGCTGGGATGAAGGACAGCGGATACGGTAATAGTAACATTGAGAGTCCAATCATAACATGAGATATAAGGCCTGTCAGTCTCGTCTCCCTGACTCGTACGACACTGAAAGTAGGGTAATAGTAACATTGAGAGTCCAATTATAACATGAGATATCATGCCTGTCAGTCTCGTCTCCCTGACTCGTACGACACTGAAAGTACGGTAATAGTAACATTGAGAGTCCAATCATAACATGAGATATCATGCCTGTCAGTCTCGTCTCCCTGACTCGTACGACACTGAAAGTACGGTAATAGTAACATTGAGAGTCCAATCATAACATGAGATATAAGGCATGTCAGTCTCGTCTCCCTGACTCATACGACACTGAAAGTACGGTAATAGTAACATTGAGAGTCCAATCATAACATGAGATATAAGGCCTGTCAGTCTCGTCTCCCTGACTCGTACGACACTGAAAGTACGGTAAGGTAACATTGAGAGTCCAATCATAACATGAGATATAAGGCCTGTCAGTCTCGTCTCCCTGACTCGTACGACACTGAAAGTACGGTAAGGTAACATTGAGAGTCCAATCATAACATGAGATATAAGGCCTGTCAGTCTCGTCTCCCTGACTCGTACGACACTGAAAATACGGTAATAGTAACATTGAGAGTCAAATCATAACATGAGATATAAGGCCTGTCAGTCTCGTCTCCCTGACTCGTACTACACTGAAAGTACAGTAATAGTAACATTGAGAGTCCAATCATAACATGAGATATAAGGCCTGTCAGTCTCATCTCCCTGACTCGTACGACACTGAAAGTAGGGTAATAGTAACATTGAGAGTCCAATCATAACATGAGATATCATGCCTGTCAGTCTCATCTCCCTGACTCGTACGACACTGAAAGTACGGTAATAGTAACATTGAGAGTCCAATCATAACATGAGATATCATGCCTGTCAGTCTCGTCTCCCTGACTCGTACGACACTGAAAGTACGGTAATAGTAACATTGAGAGTCCAATCATAACATGAGATATCATGCATGTCAGTCTCGTCTCCCTGACTCGTACGACACTGAAAGTACGGTAATAGTAACATTGAGAGTCCAATCATAACATGAGATATAAGGCCTGTCAGTCTCGTCTCCCTGACTCGTACGACACTGAAAGTACGGTAATAGTAACATTGAGAGTCCAATCATAACATGAGATATCAGGCCTGTCAGTCTCGTCTCCCTGACTCGTACGACACTGAAAGTACGGTAATAGTAACATTGAGAGTCAAATCATAACATGAGATATCATGCCTGTCAGTCTCGTCTCGCTGACTCGTACGACACTGAAAGTACGGTAATAGTAACATTGAGAGTCCAATCATAACATGAGATATCATGCCTGTCAGTCTCGTCTCCCTGACTCGTACGACACTGAAAGTACGGTAATAGTAACATTGAGAGTCAAATCATAACATGAGATATCATGCCTGTCAGTCTCGTCTCGCTGACTCGTACGACACTGAAAGTACGGTAATAGTAACATTGAGAGTCCAATCATAACATGAGATATCATGCCTGTCAGTCTTGTCTCCCTGACTCGTACGACACTGAAAGTACGGTAATAGTAACATTGAGAGTCCAATCATAACATGAGATATCAGGCCTGTCAGTCTCGTCTCCCTGACTCGTACGACACTGAAAGTACGGTAATAGTAACATTGAGAGTCCAATCATAACATGAGATATCATGCCTGTCAGTCTCGTCTCCCTGACTCGTACGACACTGAAAGTACGGTAATAGTAACATTGAGAGTCCAATCATAACATGAGATATCATGCCTGTCAGTCTCGTCTCCCTGACTCGTACGACACTGAAAGTACGGTAATAGTAACATTGAGAGTCCAATCATAACATGAGATATCATGCCTGTCAGTCTCGTCTCCCTGACTCGTACGACACTGAAAGTACGGTAATAGTAACATTGAGAGTCCAATCATAACATGAGATATATAGCCTGTCAGTCTCGTCTCCCTGACTCGAACGACACTGAAAGTACGGTAATAGTAACATTGAGAGTCCAATCATAACATGAGATATAAGGCCTGTCAGTCTCGTCTCCCTGACTCGTACGACACTGAAAGTACGGTAATAGTAACATTGAGAGTCCAATCATAACATGAGATATAAGGCCTGTCAGTCTCGTCTCCCTGACTCGTACGACACTGAAAGTACGGTAATAGTAACATTGAGAGTCCAATCATAACATGAGATATAAGGCCTGTCAGTCTCGTCTCCCTGACTCGTACTACACTGAAAGTACAGTAATAGTAACATTGAGAGTCCAATCATAACATGAGATATAAGGCCTGTCAGTCTCATCTCCCTGACTCGTACGACACTGAAAGTAGGGTAATAGTAACATTGAGAGTCCAATCATAACATGAGATATATAGCCTGTCAGTCTCGTCTCCCTGACTCGTACGACACTGAAAGTACGGTAATAGTAACATTGAGAGTCCAATCATAACATGAGATATAAGGCCTGTCAGTCTCGTCTCCCTGACTCGTACGACACTGAAAGTACGGTAATAGTAACATTGAGAGTCCAATCATAACATGAGATATAAGGCCTGTCAGTCTCGTCTCCCTGACTCGTACGACACTGAAAGTACGGTAATAGTAACATTGAGAGTCCAATCATAACATGAGATATAAGGCCTGTCAGTCTCGTCTCCCTGACTCGTACTACACTGAAAGTACAGTAATAGTAACATTGAGAGTCCAATCATAACATGAGATATAAGGCCTGTCAGTCTCATCTCCCTGACTCGTACGACACTGAAAGTAGGGTAATAGTAACATTGAGAGTCCAATCATAACATGAGATATCATGCCTGTCAGTCTCGTCTCCCTGACTCGTACGACACTGAAAGTACGGTAATAGTAACATTGAGAGTCCAATCATAACATGAGATATCATGCATGTCAGTCTCGTCTCCCTGACTCGTACGACACTGAAAGTACGGTAATAGTAACATTGAGAGTCCAATCATAACATGAGATATCATGCCTGTCAGTCTCGTCTCCCTGACTCGAACGACACTGAAAGTACGGTAATAGTAACATTGAGAGTCCAATCATAACATGAGATATCAGGCCTGTCAGTCTCGTCTCCCTGACTCGTACGACACTGAAAGTACGGTAATAGTAACATTGAGAGTCAAATCATAACATGAGATATCATGCCTGTCAGTCTCGTCTCCCTGACTCGTACGACACTGAAAGTACGGTAATAGTAACATTGAGAGTCCAATCATAACATGAGATATCATGCCTGTCAGTCTCGTCTCCCTGACTCGTACGACACTGAAAGTACGGTAATAGTAACATTGAGAGTCCAATCATAACATGAGATATCATGCCTGTCAGTCTCGTCTCCCTGACTCGTACGACACTGAAAGTACGGTAATAGTAACATTGAGAGTCCAATCATAACATGAGATATCATGCCTGTCAGTCTCGTCTCCCTGACTCGTACGACACTGAAAGTACGGTAAATGTAACATTGAGAGTCAAATCATAACATGAGATATCATGCATGTCAGTCTCGTCTCCCTGACTCGTACGACACTGAAAGTACGGTAATAGTAACATTGAGAGTCCAATCATAACATGAGATATCATGCCTGTCAGTCTCGTCTCCCTGACTCGTACGACACTGAAAGTACGGTAATAGTAACATTGAGAGTCCAATCATAACATGAGATATATAGCCTGTCAGTCTCGTCTCCCTGACTCGTACGACACTGAAAGTACGGTAATAGTAACATTGAGAGTCCAATCATAACATGAGATATAAGGCCTGTCAGTCTCGTCTCCCTGACTCGTACGACACTGAAAGTACGGTAATAGTAACATTGAGAGTCCAATCATAACATGAGATATAAGGCCTGTCAGTCTCGTCTCCCTGACTCGTACGACACTGAAAGTACGGTAATAGTAACATTGAGAGTCCAATCATAACATGAGATATAAGGCCTGTCAGTCTCGTCTCCCTGACTCGTACGACACTGAAAGTACGGTAATAGTAACATTGAGAGTCCAATCATAACATGAGATATAAGGCCTGTCAGTCTCGTCTCCCTGACTCGTACGACACTGAAAGTACGGTAATAGTAACATTGAGAGTCCAATCATAACATGAGATATAAGGCCTGTCAGTCTCGTCTCCCTGACTCGTACTACACTGAAAGTACAGTAATAGTAACATTGAGAGTCCAATCATAACATGAGATATAAGGCCTGTCAGTCTCATCTCCCTGACTCGTACGACACTGAAAGTAGGGTAATAGTAACATTGAGAGTCCAATCATAACATGAGATATATAGCCTGTCAGTCTCGTCTCCCTGACTCGTACGACACTGAAAGTACGGTAATAGTAACATTGAGAGTCCAATCATAACATGAGATATAAGGCCTGTCAGTCTCGTCTCCCTGACTCGTACGACACTGAAAGTACGGTAATAGTAACATTGAGAGTCCAATCATAACATGAGATATAAGGCCTGTCAGTCTCGTCTCCCTGACTCGTACGACACTGAAAGTACGGTAATAGTAACATTGAGAGTCCAATCATAACATGAGATATAAGGCCTGTCAGTCTCGTCTCCCTGACTCGTACTACACTGAAAGTACAGTAATAGTAACATTGAGAGTCCAATCATAACATGAGATATAAGGCCTGTCAGTCTCATCTCCCTGACTCGTACGACACTGAAAGTAGGGTAATAGTAACATTGAGAGTCCAATCATAACATGAGATATCATGCCTGTCAGTCTCGTCTCCCTGACTCGTACGACACTGAAAGTACGGTAATAGTAACATTGAGAGTCCAATCATAACATGAGATATCATGCATGTCAGTCTCGTCTCCCTGACTCGTACGACACTGAAAGTACGGTAATAGTAACATTGAGAGTCCAATCATAACATGAGATATCATGCCTGTCAGTCTCGTCTCCCTGACTCGAACGACACTGAAAGTACGGTAATAGTAACATTGAGAGTCCAATCATAACATGAGATATCAGGCCTGTCAGTCTCGTCTCCCTGACTCGTACGACACTGAAAGTACGGTAATAGTAACATTGAGAGTCAAATCATAACATGAGATATCATGCCTGTCAGTCTCGTCTCCCTGACTCGTACGACACTGAAAGTACGGTAATAGTAACATTGAGAGTCCAATCATAACATGAGATATCATGCCTGTCAGTCTCGTCTCCCTGACTCGTACGACACTGAAAGTACGGTAATAGTAACATTGAGAGTCCAATCATAACATGAGATATCATGCCTGTCAGTCTCGTCTCCCTGACTCGTACGACACTGAAAGTACGGTAATAGTAACATTGAGAGTCCAATCATAACATGAGATATCATGCCTGTCAGTCTCGTCTCCCTGACTCGTACGACACTGAAAGTACGGTAAATGTAACATTGAGAGTCAAATCATAACATGAGATATCATGCATGTCAGTCTCGTCTCCCTGACTCGTACGACACTGAAAGTACGGTAATAGTAACATTGAGAGTCCAATCATAACATGAGATATCATGCCTGTCAGTCTCGTCTCCCTGACTCGTACGACACTGAAAGTACGGTAATAGTAACATTGAGAGTCCAATCATAACATGAGATATATAGCCTGTCAGTCTCGTCTCCCTGACTCGTACGACACTGAAAGTACAGTAATAGTAACATTGAGAGTCCAATCATAACATGAGATATAAGGCCTGTCAGTCTCGTCTCCCTGACTCGTACGACACTGAAAGTACGGTAATAGTAACATTGAGAGTCCAATCATAACATGAGATATAAGGCCTGTCAGTCTCGTCTCCCTGACTCGTACGACACTGAAAGTACGGTAATAGTAACATTGAGAGTCCAATCATAACATGAGATATAAGGCCTGTCAGTCTCGTCTCCCTGACTCGTACGACACTGAAAGTACGGTAATAGTAACATTGAGAGTCCAATCATAACATGAGATATAAGGCATGTCAGTCTCGTCTCCCTGACTCGTACGACACTGAAAGTACGGTAATAGTAACATTGAGAGTCCAATCATAACATGAGATATAAGGCCTGTCAGTCTCGTCTCCCTGACTCGTACGACACTGAAAGTACGGTAATAGTAACATTGAGAGTCAAATCATAACTTGAGATATCATGCCTGTCAGTCTCGTCTCCCTGACTCGTACGACACTGAAAGTACGGTAATAGTAACATTGAGAGTCCAATCATAACATGAGATATAAGGCCTGTCAGTCTCATCTCCCTGACTCGTACGACACTGAAAGTACGGTAATAGTAACATTGAGAGTCCAATCATAACATGAGATATAAGGCCTGTCAGTCTCGTCTCCCTGACTCGTACGACACTGAAAGTACGGTAAATGTAACATTGAGAGTCAAATCATAACATGAGATATCATGCATGTCAGTCTCGTCTCCCTGACTCGTACGACACTGAAAGTACGGTAATAGTAACATTGAGAGTCCAATCATAACATGAGATATCATGCCTGTCAGTCTCGTCTCCCTGACTCGTACGACACTGAAAGTACGGTAATAGTAACATTGAGAGTCCAATCATAACATGAGATATATAGCCTGTCAGTCTCGTCTCCCTGACTCGTACGACACTGAAAGTACGGTAATAGTAACATTGAGAGTCCAATCATAACATGAGATATAAGGCCTGTCAGTCTCGTCTCCCTGACTCGTACGACACTGAAAGTACGGTAATAGTAACATTGAGAGTCCAATCATAACATGAGATATAAGGCCTGTCAGTCTTGTCTCCCTGACTCGTACGACACTGAAAGTATGGTAATAGTAACATTGAGAGTCCAATCATAACATGAGATATAAGGCCTGTCAGTCTCGTCTCCCTGACTCGTACGACACTGAAAGTACGGTAATAGTAACATTGAGAGTCCAATCATAACATGAGATATAAGGCATGTCAGTCTCGTCTCCCTGACTCGTACGACACTGAAAGTACGGTAATAGTAACATTGAGAGTCCAATCATAACATGAGATATAAGGCCTGTCAGTCTCGTCTCCCTGACTCGTACGACACTGAAAGTACGGTAATAGTAACATTGAGAGTCAAATCATAACTTGAGATATCATGCCTGTCAGTCTCGTCTCCCTGACTCGTACGACACTGAAAGTACGGTAATAGTAACATTGAGAGTCCAATCATAACATGAGATATAAGGCCTGTCAGTCTCATCTCCCTGACTCGTACGACACTGAAAGTACGGTAATAGTAACATTGAGAGTCCAATCATAACATGAGATATAAGGCCTGTCAGTCTCGTCTCCCTGACTCGTACGACACTGAAAGTACGGTAATAGTAACATTGAGAGTCCAATCATAACATGAGATATAAGGCATGTCAGTCTCGTCTCCCTGACTCGTACGACACTGAAAGTACGGTAATAGTAACATTGAGAGTCCAATCATAACATGAGATATCATGCCTGTCTGTCTCGTCTCCCTGACTCGTACGACACTGAAAGTACGGTAATAGTAACATTGAGAGTCCAATCATAACATGAGATATCATGCCTGTCAGTCTCGTCTCCCTGACTCGTACGACACTGAAAGTACGGTAATAGTAACATTGAGAGTCCAATCATAACATGAGATATCATGCATGTCCGTCTCGTCTCCCTGACTCGTACAACACTGAAAGTACGGTAATAGTAACATTGAGAGTCCAATCATAACATGAGATATAAGGCCTGTCAGTCTCGTCTCCCTGACTCGTACGACACTGAAAGTACGGTAATAGTAACATTGAGAGTCCAATCATAACATGAGATATAAGGCATGTCAGTCTCGTCTCCCTGACTCGTACGACACTGAAAGTACGGTAATAGTAACATTGAGAGTCCAATCATAACATGAGATATCATGCATGTCAGTCTCGTCTCCCTGACTCGTACGACACTGAAAGTACGGTAATAGTAACATTGAGAGTCCAATCATAACATGAGATATAAGGCCTGTCAGTCTCGTCTCCCTGACTCGTACGACACTGAAAGTACGGTAATAGTAACATTGAGAGTCAAATCATAACATGAGATATCATGCATGTCAGTCTCGTCTCCCTGACTCGTACGACACTGAAAGTACGATAATAGTAACATTGAGAGTCCAATCATAACATGAGATATCATGCCTGTCAGTCTCGTCTCCCTGACTCGTACGACACTGAAAGTACGGTAATAGTAACATTGAGAGTCCAATCATAACATGAGATATCATGCCTCTCAGTCTCGTCTCCCTGACTCGTACGACACTGAAAGTACGGTAATAGTAACATTGAGAGTCCAATCATAACATGAGATATCATGCATGTCAGTCTCATCTCCCTGACTCGTACGACACTGAAAGTACGGTAATAGTAACATTGAGGGTCAAATCATAACATGAGATATCATGCCTGTCAGTCTCGTCTCCCTGACTCGTACGACACTGAAAGTACGGTAATAGTAACATTGAGAGTCCAATCATAACATGAGATATAAGGCATGTCAGTCTCGTCTCCCTGACTCGTACGACACTGAAAGTACGGTAATAGTAACATTGAGAGTCAAATCATAACATGAGATATAAGGCCTGTCAGTCTCATCTCCCTGACTCGTACGACACTGAAAGTACGGTAATAGTAACATTGAGAGTCAAATCATAACATGAGATATAAGGCCTGTCAGTCTCGTCTCCCTGACTCGTACGACACTGAAAGTACGGTAATAGTAACATTGAGAGTCCAATCATAACATGAGATATCATGCCTGTCAGTCTCGTCTCCCTGACTTGTACGACACTGAAAGTACGGTAATAGTAACATTGAGAGTCCAATCATAACATGAGATATCATGCCTGTCAGTCTCATCTCCCTGACTTTTACGACACTGAAAGTACGGTAATAGTAACATTGAGAGTCCAATCATAACATGAGATATAAGGCCTGTCAGTCTCATCTCCCTGACTCGTACGACACTGAAAGTACGGTAAATGACTGTATGTGACAAACAGACCTCAATTAACAGTGACATACTGAAGTAACATACACAAGCTATACAATACAGCGGTCAGAACACTAGTTACCTAACCTGTACTGACTTGTGCTTCCTCTGTTTGCAATTTATCAGTAAACTCCCACGAAAAACATAATGACCAATCTCATGGAGTTTGGTTGGCGGTAGTTCGTTCTACCATACCTGTCCGGTAGTGCTACCTTTACAAATAATTTTACAATCTTTAAAAGAGCTTTATATGTAATATATTCGATTATTTGAATTATTTATCATGGGCCATATGGCTTACTGGACTTAATGAAATAAACTACATTATATCTATTATTTTAAAGAAAACAATAAATGATGATGAGCAAAAAAGATAACCCTGTGCCCATAGTGTTTATGCATTGAAAAATAAAGTGTTACAGTAAACAAACGAAAATCCTTTGACAAATTTGTAAAACTTCATACATTTGTTGAACGTGGCCTTGATCAATCCTTTCTTCCATATCAGCCAAAGCTTTTACATGTAGAGGAGAATGTGGTAAAGCAGCGTGTACCCATGGTAACGTAAATATAGACAGGAAACCATTTATAAGCGCCACTGTAAACAAATCCCAATGGTAGGCTTCACCTTTCTTTAATCTGCAATGAAAATGAAGGAATGTGTCTTACCGGAGTGTATCAATACAATATGTAATCTGGCAATATATCGGAGTGTATCAATACAATATGTAATCTGGCAATATATCGGAGTGTATCAATACAATATGTAATCTGGCAATATATCGGAGTGTATCAATACAATATGTAATCTGGCAATATATCGGAGTGTATCAATACAATATGTAATCTGGCAATATATCGGAGTGTATCAATACAATAACATTATCTGGCGATATACCAGATTGTATCAATACAATATGTAATCTGGCAATATACCGGAGTGTATCAATACAATATGTAATCTGGCAATATATCGGAGTGTATCAATACAATAACATTATCTGGCGATATACCAGATTGTATCAATACAATGTGTAATCTGGCAATATATCGGAGTGTATCAATACAATATGTAATCTGGCAATATATCGGAGTGTATCAATACAATAACATTATCTGGCGATATACCAGATTGTATCAATACAATATGTAATCTGGCAATATACCGGAGTGTATCAATACAATATGTAATCTGGCAATATATCGGAGTGTATCAATACAATATGTAATCTGGCAATATACCGGAGTGTATCAATACAATATGTAATCTGGCAATATATCGGAGTGTATCAATACAATATGTAATTTGGCAATATACCGGAGTGTATCAATACAATATGTAATCTGGCAATATATCGGAGTGTATCAATACAATATGTAATTTGGCAATATACCGGAGTGTATCAATACAATATGTAATCTGGCAATATACTGGAGTGTATCAATACAATATGTAATCTGGCAATATATCGGAGTGTATCAATACAATATGTAATTTGGCAATATACCGGAGTGTATCAATACAATATGTAATCTGGCAATATACTGGAGTGTATCAATACAATGTGTAATCTGGTAATATACCGGAGTGTATCAATACAATATGTAATCTGGCAATATATCAATGTATCAATACAATAACATTATCTGGCGATATACCAGATTGTATCAATACAATATGTAATCTGGCAATATATCTGAGTGTATCAATACAATAACGTTATCTGGCGATATACCAGATTGTATCAATACAATGTGTAATCTGGTGATATACCGGAGTGTATCAATACAATGTGTAATCTGGTGATATACCGGAGTGTATCAATACAATGTGTAATCTGGTGATATACCGGAGTGTATCTATACAATGTGTAATCTGGCAATATACCGGAGTGTATCAATACAATATGTAATCTGGTGATATACCGGAGTGTATCTATACAATGTGTAATCTGGCAATATACCGGAGTGTATCAATACAATGTGTAATCTGGTGATATACCGGAGTGTATCAATACAATGTGTAATCTGGTGATATACCGGAGTGTATCTATACAATGTGTAATCTGGTGATATACCGGAGTGTATCAATACAATGTGTAATCTGGTGATATACCGGAGTGTATCTATACAATGTGTAATCTGGTGATATACCGGAGTGTATCAATACAATGTGTAATCTGGTGATATACCCGAGTGTATCAATACAATGTGTAATGTGGCGATATACTGGAGTGTATCTATACAATGTGTAATCTGGTGATATACTGGAGTGTATCAATACAATGTGTAATCTGGTGATATACCCGAGTGTATCAATACAATGTGTAATGTGGCGATATACTGGAGTGTATCTATACAATGTGTAATCTGGTGATATACTGGAGTGTATCAATACAATGTGTAATCTGGTGATATACTGGAGTGTATCAATACAATGTGTAATCTGGTGATATACCGGAGTGTATCTATACAATGTGTAATCTGGTGATATACTGGAGTGTATCTATACAATGTGTAATCTGGTGATATACTGGAGTGTATCAATACAATGTGTAATCTGGTGATATACCCGAGTGTATCAATACAATGTGTAATGTGGCGATATACTGGAGTGTATCTATACAATGTGTAATCTGGTGATATACTGGAGTGTATCAATACAATATGTAATCTGGTGATATACTGGAGTGTATCAATACAATGTGTAATCTGGTGATATACCGGAGTGTATCTATACAATATGTAATCTGGTGATATACCGGAGTGTATCTATACAATGTGTAATCTGGGGATATACCGGAGTGTATCTATACAATGTGTAATGTGGCGATATACCGGAGTGTATCTATACAATGTGTTATCTGGTGATATACCGGAGTGTATCAATACAATGTGTAATCTGGTGATATACCCGAGTGTATCATTACAATGTGTAATGTGGTGATATACCGGAGTGTATCTATACAATGTGTAATCTGGTGATATACCGGAGTGTATCAATACAATGTGTAATCTGGTGATATACCCGAGTGTATCATTACAATGTGTAATGTGGTGATATACCGGAGTGTATCAATACAATGTGTAATCTGGTGATATACCCGAGTGTATCTATACAATGTGTAATCTGGTGATATACCCGAGTGTATCTATACAATGTGTAATGTGGCGATATACCGGAGTGTATCTATACAATGTGTAATGTGGCGATATACTGGAGTGTATCTATACAATGTGTAATGTGGCGATATACCGGAGTGTATCTATACAATGTGTAATCTGGTGATATACTGGAGTGTATCAATACAATGTGTAATCTGGTGATATACTGGAGTGTATCTATACAATGTGTAATCTGGTGATATACTGGAGTGTATCTATACAATGTGTAATCTGGTGATATACTGGGGTGTATCAATACAATATGTAATCTGGTGATATACTGGAGTGTATCAATACAATGTGTAATCTGGTGATATACCGGAGTGTATCAATACAATGTGTAATCTGGTGATATACCGGAGTGTATCTATACAATGTTTATTATGGTGATATACTGGGGTGTATCAATACAATGTGTAATCTGGCAATATACCGGAGTGTATCAATACAATGTGTAATCTGGTGATATACCGGAGTGTATCTATACAATGTTTATTATGGTGATATACTGGGGTGTATCAATACAATGTGTAATGTGGTGATATACCCGAGTGTATCTATACAATGTGTAATGTGGCGATATACTGGGGTGTATCTATACAATGTGTAATCTGGTGATATACCGGAGTGTATCTATACAATGTTTATTATGGTGATATACTGGGGTGTATCAATACAATGTGTAATGTGGCGATATACCGGAGTATATATACAATAACGTCATTTGGTGATATACTGGAGTGTATCTATACAATGTGTAATCTGGCGATATATCGGAGTGTATCAATACAATGTGTAATCTGGCAATTACCGGAGTGTATCAATATAATGTGTAATCTGGCAATTACCGGAGTGTATCAATATAATGTGTAATCTGGTGATATACCAGCGTGTTAGAATTATCCCGTTATGAGGATTGTGGATGTTAAAATACGCTTAAAATTATCAAAAAATGTTTCATGTGACAATCGAATCCAAAAATGTTTTTTACAATATTGAATCAGGCTAAGGCAAAAATGCTGCATGAATTTGATAAAAAACGTGTTCAAATATTATCAACAATCATGTCAAGAAATTTTGGTGCAAATATTTTGAATAAAAAGTAAGGGTTTCATTTGAAAGAAAAAAAACTTTTAATTAGTAAAACCTGTTGACCTGACACACATTGACTGACAAAACAATAATAGTTGACTTGAATGAGCAGATAATCAGTCCAATATTGCTTACTTGTTTGTGGGTGTGTTTACTAAAGCACTGGATATATTTTGATCCATAAAGAACAACAAAGAAAGACTGAATCCAAGACCAGCTCCTGCTATCACTGCAGGCCACGGCAAGGTATGTAGAGGTGCAACATTGAACAGTTCTGTGTCTGCCACGTACTTGAATGGTTTCACTGTAATATAGATGGTGCTAGTATAATGGTTTCACTGTAATATAGATGGTACTAGTATAATGGTTTCACTGTAATATAGATGGTACTAGTATAATGATTTCACTGTAATATAGATGGTGCTAGTATAATGGTTTCACTGTAATATAGATGGTGCTAGTATAATGGTTTCACTGTAATATATATGGTACTAGTATAATGGTTTCACTGTAATATAGATGGTAGTAGTATAATGGTTTCACTGTAATATAGATGGTGCTAGTATAATGGTTTCACTGTAATATAGATGGTGCTAGTATAATGGTTTCACTGTAAAATAGATGGTAGTAGTATAATGGTTTCACTGTAATATAGATGGTAGTAGTATAATGGTTTCACTGTAATATAGATGGTGCTAGTATAATGGTTTCACTGTAATATAGATGGTGCTAGTATAATGGTTTCACTGTAATATAGATGGTAGTAGTATAATGGTTTCACTGTAATATATATGGTACTAGTATAATGGTTTCACTGTAATATAGATGGTACTAGTATAATGGTTTCACTGTAATATAGATGGTAGTAGTATAATGGTTTCACTGTAATATAGATGGTGCTAGTATAATGGTTTCACTGTAATATAGATGGTACTAGTATAATGGTTTCACTGTAATATAGATGGTGCTAGTATAATGGTTTCACTGTAATATAGATGGTAGTAGTATAATGGTTTCACTGTAATATAGATGGTGCTAGTATAATGGTTTCACTGTAATATATATGGTACTAGTATAATGGTTTCACTGTAATATAGATGGTGCTAGTATAATGGTTTCACTGTTATATAGATGGTACTAGTAAAATGGTTTCACTGTAATATAGATGGTAGTAGTATAATGGTTTCACTGTTATATAGATGGTACTAGTATAATGGTTTCACTGTAATATAGATGGTAGTAGTATAATGGTTTCACTGTAATATAGATGGTGCTAGTATAATGGTTTCACTGTTATATAGATGGTACTAGTATAATGGTTTCACTGTAATATAGATGGTACTAGTATAATGGTTTCACTGTTATATAGATGGTACTAGTATAATGGTTTCACTGTTATATAGATGGTAGTAGTATAATGGTTTCACTGTAATATAGATGGTGCTAGTATAATGGTTTCACTGTAATATAGATGGTACTAGTATAATGGTTTCACTGTAATATAGATGGTAGTAGTATAATGGTTTCAATGTAATATAGATGATGCTAGTATTATGGTTTCACTGTAATATAGATGGTAGTAGTATAATGGTTTCACTGTAATATAGATGGTGCTAGTATTATGGTTTCACTGTAATATAGATGGTAGTAGTATAATGGTTTCACTGTAATATAGATGGTAGTAGTATAATGGTTTCACTGTAATATAGATGGTGCTAGTATTATGGTTTCACTGTAATATAGATGGTAGTAGTATAATGGTTTCACTGTAATATAGATGGTGCTAGTATAATGGTTTCACTGTTATATAGATGGTAGTAGTATAATGGTTTCACTGTAATATAGATGGTAGTAGTATAATGGTTTCACTGTTATATAGATGGTAGTAGTATAATGGTTTCACTGTTATATAGATGGTAGTAGTATAATGGTTTCACTGTTATATAGATGGTACTAGTATAATGGTTTCACTGTTATATAGATGGTACTAGTATAATGGTTTCACTGTTATATAGATGGTACTAGTATAATGGTTTCACTGTTATATAGATGGTACTAGTATAATGGTTTCACTGTTATATAGATGGTACTAGTATAATGGTTTCACTGTAATATAGATGGTACTAGTATAATGGTTTCACTGTTATATAGATGGTACTAGTATAATGGTTTCACTGTAATATAGATGGTAGTAGTATAATGGTTTCACTGTAATATAGAGGGTGCTAGTATAATGGTTTCACTGTAATATAGATGGTACTAGTATAATGGTTTCACTGTAATATAGATGGTGCTAGTATAATGGTTTCACTGTAATATAGATGGTAGTAGTATAATGGTTTCACTGTAATATAGATGGTGCTAGTATAATGGTTTCACTGTAATATATATGGTACTAGTATAATGGTTTCACTGTAATATAGATGGTGCTAGTATAATGGTTTCACTGTTATATAGATGGTACTAGTAAAATGGTTTCACTGTAATATAGATGGTAGTAGTATAATGGTTTCACTGTTATATAGATGGTACTAGTATAATGGTTTCACTGTAATATAGATGGTAGTAGTATAATGGTTTCACTGTAATATAGATGGTGCTAGTATAATGGTTTCACTGTTATATAGATGGTACTAGTATAATGGTTTCACTGTAATATAGATGGTACTAGTATAATGGTTTCACTGTTATATAGATGGTACTAGTATAATGGTTTCACTGTTATATAGATGGTAGTAGTATAATGGTTTCACTGTAATATAGATGGTGCTAGTATAATGGTTTCACTGTAATATAGATGGTACTAGTATAATGGTTTCACTGTAATATAGATGGTAGTAGTATAATGGTTTCAATGTAATATAGATGATGCTAGTATTATGGTTTCACTGTAATATAGATGGTAGTAGTATAATGGTTTCACTGTAATATAGATGGTGCTAGTATTATGGTTTCACTGTAATATAGATGGTAGTAGTATAATGGTTTCACTGTAATATAGATGGTAGTAGTATAATGGTTTCACTGTAATATAGATGGTGCTAGTATTATGGTTTCACTGTAATATAGATGGTAGTAGTATAATGGTTTCACTGTAATATAGATGGTGCTAGTATAATGGTTTCACTGTTATATAGATGGTAGTAGTATAATGGTTTCACTGTAATATAGATGGTAGTAGTATAATGGTTTCACTGTTATATATATGGTAGTAGTATAATGGTTTCACTGTTATATAGATGGTAGTAGTATAATGGTTTCACTGTTATATAGATGGTACTAGTATAATGGTTTCACTGTTATATAGATGGTACTAGTATAATGGTTTCACTGTTATATAGATGGTACTAGTATAATGGTTTCACTGTTATATAGATGGTACTAGTATAATGGTTTCACTGTTATATAGATGGTACTAGTATAATGGTTTCACTGTAATATAGATGGTACTAGTATAATGGTTTCACTGTTATATAGATGGTACTAGTATAATGGTTTCACTGTAATATAGATGGTAGTAGTATAATGGTTTCACTGTAATATAGAGGGTGCTAGTATAATGGTTTCACTGTAATATAGATGGTACTAGTATAATGGTTTCACTGTAATATAGATGGTACTAGTATAATGGTTTCACTGTAATATAGATGGTACTTGTATAATGGTTTCACTGTAATATAGATGGTACTAGTATACAATATTGGCATGGGAGTGAGTACATTACAACACTCAAAATATGTGGGTTGTAAAATATGAAGTTATTAGTTTATAAAAGAGAGATTAACTTGATACCGCCACATACATAAGACAATCCCCCCCACACACACACAGACCCCATGGAAACAATAGTCTACAAAACATTAGGGATTCAGGAGGTGCAAACAGCAAATTTAAGCTGAAATGTCATATCTAATTCTTAGATCACATTGTTTTTTGAGGGATATAATTGATCCGTACAGATTGTAAGCATATATAAAAACAACACCACGGGTGTGATGTGCGGTCTCAAGCATCGCCGGGTCTGAGTCTACAAGTTTAGCTTAATTTCCATTATCAAAGAATACACAAATAATGCATTCCTCTGTATTTGTCCAAAAAAAGAAGATTGAGATATTTTAAAATTAAAAAAACCCAAAGACAAACGGGGTTTTACAAATTGTGCCCGTGCATAATGTGATAAACAAGAGTACTTGAATCTGCAATATGTGTACATTGCAATCATTCATATTAAAGAAGTTGCAGTCAATGTAGCAACAACACTGGATGAACCTCATTCAACTATTGTTCAGACACATCTTAAGGTTTGAAAAAAAGTTGTATTTGACAATATATAAATACATGTAACATGTATCGGATAATGTTGAGTAGCTTTGTGTTTACATACGTACATTTAACATCTTTGAAGACGTATGAACCAAAGAATGACATGATCAGTACAGACGCTGGAAGAGCATAATCTGCAAGCATTTCACGCTTTCCTGCCGTCAGAAATGGTCTGAAATTAAAAACAGTAAAATCACAGGAGATTGTCGCGTGTTTTCAACCTTAGTCATTTCTAGAGTTATCTCCCTTTACTCTATCTATAAAGGGGAGTAACTCTGGAGGGGATAAATGGAGAGAACTTGTGAGTAAAATATGTAAAAAGTTAAATACGCAAATCATTTTATAGTCAATGACATACTTGCCGGTTATATTAAAAATATTAATGCACTGTCTGATATTTGATTTTTCAAACACTCTTTTGATAAAACAAAATCTGGATTCATGAAATTATTGAAATTCCGTAGCAAAAAGTACTAAAAATATATATACATGTAATTATGTATGTATAAGTGCAAGTTAACACAAGACTAGAAATGTGTCCATAGGACACAGATGCCCCCACTTCCAGCCTTTGTCACATAAGCAAATGCCATTATTCTGCTCATAGTTTGTGAATGTGTATCAAAATTACCAAGTGAACAACTGTACTGATTGTGGTGATAAGTCAAGGGCAATAACTTTGCACTTACTGGGCGTAACCATACATACAACCCCAGGTGCACAACTATACAGGTTGGTGAACATTCCTGTTAATTTTTATGACTCTGGCTCATATACTTTTGGAGATATGCGCGACACAATATTGCATACTCTGTAGGCTATGTATTTTAACTAAGTCAAGGGCCATAACTTTGCACTAACCGGGCACAGCCAAACATGAAACCCCAGGTGCACAACTTCACATACTGGTGAACATTGCTGTAAAGTTTTATGAATCTGGCTCATATTGTATTGAGGATATGGGTGACACAATATTGCATACACTGTAGGCTATATGTTAACTAAGTCAAGGACCATAACTCTGCACTTACTGGACACAGCCAAACATGAAACCTCAGGTGCAAAATAACATAGGCTGGTGAACATTCCTGTAAAGTTTTATGACTGGCTCATATTCTTTTGGAGATATGAGCGACACAAGATTATGTGACGGACGGAAGGACGGACGGACAGATGGACAAGGTCAAATCTATATGCCCCCCCCCCCCCGTTCAGAGTGGGGGCATAAACATGTATTAAATCATTACATACACTTTTTTTATAAAGTTTTAATCATTCCTAAACTATTTACTCCATATCTATCAAGGTTTTTTTCCGCTTATTTACGGGAAACATTTGCTAGTATTGTGCAAGTTGACACAAGTTGAGCTATTATAAATAGCTTATGGAGGGTGTGTGTCGCTGATTACAATACTTCAGTCCCTTTTATTTTTTCCCACAATATCAGCTGAAATCACATGCACATTAATGAATTCATAAATATATCATTGAATAAACAATTTTATCTTACTTTGCTCATAATTTACAAAAAAATATTTATTTTACCCAAAAATATGAGAATATGGATTTTTCACATTTTTGGCGGCCATCTTGGATTTCTAACACCGCACCATCCGAGGCAAGTGCACTCAAGATTGTCTGATAATTGAGATACTCCCTTACACATTGATGTAAACATTAAGTCTGGACATTTTTTGCAAAGAGAACACCCACTATAGTGACTGTAGTATAAATTAGTTACAAAAATGAAATGCAAATCGCAAATAAAAAGTCACATACGTTTTGGTAAAATTAAACAACGTAATTCCGAACCAAACAGTTCCAAGCATAAGTAAGAGAAACAATATGCTGTATTCTTTGTGACAAGGATGATGGTTGTCCTGGATACCACTGGCAGGGTCTACACTAGTATTTGTTATGTTAGATGTGAGTGTGTTAGTATCGCTGTCAGCCTTTGGGAAACAATCTGGGGTATAGTAGTTCTTGTTGAAATCTATTCAAATAATACAATAAAATATGAAATGCAAGCAAACGCGTGTGACAAAGAAACAATTCCAAAATGATCAAAAGATGCACGAAGGCACAAAACTGCAACAATCATCTTAGACCAAGATATCATGTTCATTACGTATACTTATTGAAGTTTTGAAGTAACAAAAATCTTGCAATCTACCGGCATATGTAGTTTTAATTAAAATTAAGTATTGTTTTTCAGCAGGATTATTACATAATAATGATACCCGACATTGTACAAGAACATCGGAACAACATGATGCGTAGAATTGTGCAAGGTGTTCCGATTGATGAAATTTATGAAGCAGTAAATATTATTTGATAATGTTTACTATGTATGTTATAGTCGCATGGGTTTATGACCGCGATTTGGAAAAAAACACCAAAAAACTTGTCAAACTTTGATAACCCAGATTGTCACACTGGTTAGTTTGTGGAAAAGATAACGACACACAAAAAGGACCAAGAAATAAATATATATATTGCAGAAATCAACCTTTTACTGTGTCTTTTATTGCGTCAGCAGAAAATGCAAACGTGATAAATAAGGAGAAGATTTCCTCCGTAGATCTGAAATGACGCAGAGAAAAGTTACATTACACAAACATTGAACAGGCACAATTCACACAGCATTTAATGATTGGCAATGATAAAAATCCTAAACATAATTTAACTGCACGATCAGGCAAAGGGTTTTAATACAATCTTTAGTACACTACATGACTTGTATTTGTAATTAATGTTGATAGAGAAACTCATAATCAGCATTTAGTAAAAAGAAATTACAACCGACTTACCATTTACTGTCTGCTGATATTTGTGACAGAATACAAAGTCTCGACATGCTCATGACATAAATATATATGTAATTGATGTTTAATTAACTGCAATGCCGGAGTCTTAGCAAAATTTCGGTAGTTTAATGATATAGATTGTTTAAGTACACACATCTTATTATCGGGGCACACAATTTGACAAATCCTCGTTTATCGCCAGGCATCAATCTTTACCTTGATGAGAACTTCATGAGTTTGCTGAGATTTGTGACAGAATACAAAATGAGGAAGAAACAGTTCCAGAGACCAACACATGCAAACATGGCATCAAAACTGAGGTCAAAGTCTTCACTGATACTGTAAATAACTGGAAAACATATACATTAACCATAGCAGAGTGTCACGCGTTCTCCCCCTCTATCCCTTCTAAAGTCTCTCTCTCTTAATATCTTCTATAGTAAATGTAAATATAGTAGTACCGAAGGGATAAAGGGGGAGAACTCTAGAAGGGATAAAATGAGATAACTCTAGAAGGGATAAAGGGAGAGAACTCCAGAAGGGATAAAAGGAGAGAACTCCCAAAATGCGATCTAAGCTAATGTAATTACTTGTAGGTAATACAAATACATGTTGTACAATGTATGGTGGTTAGAAAATATTATTAAATTTAATTTTGCGATAAACATATAGAGCTAGACGCATTGAGATTTATACATAAAATTTACATGTATATTAATACACTCGGTTGGTAGTATTGTCCTAGTGGAAGATAAAAATGACATTTTTAATACATATATTCTAAATGACTGTGACTTTATCATATGTATGTGTTGACACTTTGGAAATTATAGATTATAAAATATTCTGCTGTGTTTGAATACCGACATTGTCTATTCAGGCGCGTAGCATCCTGTACGCAAAGTACGCAGCTGCATACACATTGTCTCGAAAAATCGAAAAAATTAAAGTTCAAATCTGCATTAAAAAAATGACCTCTCAATTCAGGGATAGGAATGCGCCCAGAAGTCACTACAGACAATCTAGAAAAAAAAAATTCCGGGGGAGTACCACCGGACCACTCGCAAAAAGGATCTTGCATACACATCACAAACCTCTTAGCTACGCCCATTGCGTACTTACTTTTCGTGTATAGAGCTAATGGTGCAGTTGTAAGCAGGACGATGAGAGGTTGGCCGCCAATCAGAGCGAAAATCACACCTCCAGCACATTGAGAAAATAATATCTTCTTTACACCTGGTGAAATAAATGTATATCATGTTTATACTATTTAAAAGCGTTTATTTACGAGTATGGCATTCAGCATTCGCTCCATCTGTCCGTCAGTCCGTATGTATACATCCATACATACGCGAGCCTGCATGTACGCCCGCACACGCATACATGTATACATGGAAATAGAATATTACACGTATATCCAAAAACATTATTTTCTGTTAAAATATCAATGAGCTTACTTCTTACACGAGTACTGTCCATGATGCATGTTGTTTTGAACTTGGTGTACATTTGCGTACTACATAATAATACATGTATATGTAAGTAAAGTGTTTATTTATTGTCACCCCTATTTTCGAGACACCTACATTCTGAGCACATTTACTGCCAGATTACTATCCTTTAATGCCAGACACCAGGCAAGTAGGCACACGGTACCCAGTATTTAACTAGTTAGCGGTTCACCAACTGGCCATATCAGAACGGACCAATAGCGGGATTCAAACTTTTGAACTCCTGCTCCAAAGGTAGATGCCTTAACCACTCGATCAAGGAGGCGGTTATATATGTACCATGTATACATGTATCAGTCTTCTACAGAATTAATCAGTTTGACATACACGAGTATTGTGAGGTTTGATATTATTTATACTACATACCAAGGTGTTTTTACTCATATGTTATGATCATAATGAGATGATATTATTTATACTACATACCAAGGTGTTTTTACTCATATGTTATGATCATGATGAGATGATATTATTTATACTACATACCAAGGTGTTTTTACTCATATGTTATGATCATAATGAGATGATATTATTTATACTACATACCAAGGTGTTTTTACTCATATGTTATGATCATGATGAGATGATATTATTTATACTACATACCAAGGTGTTTTTACTCATATGTTATGATCATGATGAGATGATATTATTTATACTACATACCAAGGTGTTTTTACTCATATGTTATGATAATGATGAGATGATATTTGAATATGAAATATAATGAAGATACCTATTGCACCATTTGTGTTGTTGTCATTGAGCATTCCAAATGCTATGTTGGGTAATACACAAGCAAAATACAAGAATAAAGTGGTCGACAACAACTTCTGTGGTGTTTTGTATCCGATAATACCTACAATATAGAATAAACATTGGGCATTTACATGTATATCATATTCATACATTGATTCATTATGCACCAAAAACCAAACAAACATTTGGCATAACAATGTGTCTCCATGATTGTTTTGTTGTGTTTGCCAGATTTCACCGGACTTATATTTTAAAAATACTACTTTCCGTTGAGTTATTGACTATTTGTAATCGTACACAATTTAAATATGAAAATTATGTTAGGCAAGTTTTGCAAAACATTTACTTACAATTTTGAAATCAACATCACTATGTAACATTTGTGTATTAGGTTCCTCTATAAGAGTGTGTTAGTATCGGTAGGATGTGAATACTACATGGAAATACATCACTATGTAACATTTGTGTATTAGGTTCCTCTATAAGAGTGTGTTAGTATCAGTAGGATGTGAATACTGCATGGAAATACATCACTATGTAACATTAGTGTATTAGGTTCCTCTATAAGAGTGTGTTAGTATCGGTAGGATGTGAATACTGCATGGAAATACATCACTATGTAACATTTGTGTATTAGGTTCCTCTATAAGAGTGTGTTAGTATCGGTAGGACGTGAATACTGCATGGAAATACATCACTATGTAACATTAGTGTATTAGGTTCCTCTATAAGAGTGTGTTAGTATCGGCAGGATGTGAATACTACATGGAAATACATCACTATGTAACATTTGTGTATTAGGTTCCTCTATAAGAGTGTGTTAGTATCAGTAGGATGTGAATACTGCATGGAAATACATCACTATGTAACATTTGTGTATTAGGTTCCTCTATAAGAGTGTGTTAGTATCGGTAGGACGTGAATACTGCATGGAAATACATCACTATGTAACATTTGTGTATTAGGTTCCTCTATAAGAGTGTGTTAGTATCGGTAGGACGTGAATACTGCATGGAAATACATCACTATGTAACATTAGTGTATTAGGTTCCTCTATAAGAGTGTGTTAGTATCCCTAGGATGTGAATACTGCATGGAAATACATCACTATGTAACATTTGTGTATTAGGTTCCTCTATAAGAGTGTGTTAGTATCAGTAGGATGTGAATACTGCATGGAAATACATCACTATGTAACATTTGTGTGTATTAGGTTCCTCTATAAGAGTGTGTTAGTATCGGTAGGATGTGAATACTGCATTGAAATACATCACTATGTAACATTTGTGTGTATTAGGTTCCTCTATAAGAGTGTGTTAGTATCAGTAGGATGTGAATACTGCATGGAAATACATCACTATGTAACATTTGTGTATTAGGTTCCTCTATAAGAGTGTGTTAGTATCAGTAGGATGTGAATACTGCATGGAAATACATCACTATGTAACATTTGTGTGTATTAGGTCCTCTATAAGAGTGTGTTAGTATCAGTAGGATGTGAATACTACATGGAAATACATCACTATGTAACATTTGTGTATTAGGTTCCTCTATAAGTGTGTGTTAGTATCGGTAGGAAGTGAATACTGTATGGAAATACATCACTATGTAACATTAGTGTATTAGGTTCCTCTATAAGAGTGTGTTAGTATCGGTAGGAAGTGAATACTGTATGGAAATACATCACTATGTAACATTAGTGTATTAGGTTCCTCTATAAGAGTGTGTTAGTATCAGTAGGATGTGAATACTGCATGGAAATACATCACTATGTAACATTTGTGTGTATTAGGTCCTCTATAAGAGTGTGTTAGTATCGGTAGGATGTGAATACTGCATGGAAATACATCACTATGTAACAAAAGTGTATTAGGTTCCTCTATAAGAGTGTGTTAGTATCGGTAGGACGTGAACACTGCTTGGAAATACATCACTATGTAACATTTGTGTATTAGGTTCCTCTATAAGAGTGTGTTAGTATCGGTAGGACGTGAACACTGCATGGAAATACATCACTATGTAACATTTGTGTATTAGGTTCCTCTATAAGAGTGTGTTAGTATCAGTAGGACGTGAATACTGCATGGAAATACATCACTATGTAACATTTGTGTATTAGGTTCCTCTATAAGAGTGTGTTAGTATTGGTAGGATGTGAATACTGCATGGAAATACATCACTATGTAACATTTGTGTATTAGGTTCCTCTATAAGAGTGTGTTAGTATCAGTAGGATGTGAATACTGCATGGAAATACATCACTATGTAACATTTGTGTATTAGGTTCCTCTATAAGAGTGTGTTAGTATCGGTAGGATGTGAATACTGCATGGAAATACATCACTATGTAACATTTGTGTATTAGGTTCCTCTATAAGAGTGTGTTAGTATCAGTAGGATGTGAATACTGCATGGAAATACATCACTATGTAACATTTGTGTATTAGGTTCCTCTATAAGAGTGTGTTAGTATCGGTAGGATGTGAACACTGCATGGAAATACATCACTATGTAACATTTGTGTATTAGGTTCCTCTATAAGAGTGTGTTAGTATCGGTAGGACGTGAATACTGCATGGAAATACATCACTATGTAACATTTGTGTATTAGGTTCCTCTATAAGAGTGTGTTAGTATCGGTAGGATGTGAATACTGCATGGAAATACATCACTATGTAACATTTGTGTATTAGGTTCCTCTATAAGAGTGTGTTAGTATCGGTAGGATGTGAATACTGCATGGAAATACATCACTATGTAACATTTGTGTATTAGGTTCCTCTATAAGAGTGTGTTAGTATCGGTAGGACGTGAACACTGCTTGGAAATACATCACTATGTAACATTTGTGTATTAGGTTCCTCTATAAGAGTGTGTTAGTATCGGTAGGACGTGAACACTGCATGGAAATACATCACTATGTAACATTTGTGTATTAGGTTCCTCTATAAGAGTGTGTTAGTATCGGTAGGACGTGAACACTGCTTGGAAATACATCACTATGTAACATTTGTGTATTAGGTTCCTCTATAAGAGTGTGTTAGTATCGGTAGGATGTGAATACTGCATGGAAATACATCACTATGTAACAAAAGTGTATTAGGTTCCTCTATAAGAGTGTGTTAGTATCGGTAGGACATGAATACTGCATGGAAATACATCACTATGTAACATTTGTGTATTAGGTTCCTCTATAAGAGTGTGTTAGTATCAGTAGGATGTGAATACTACATGGAAATACATCACTATGTAACATTTGTGTATTAGGTTCCTCTATAAGAGTGTGTTAGAATCAGTAGGATGTGAATACTGCATGGAAATACATCACTATGTAACATTTGTGTATTAGGTTTCTCTATAAGAGTGTTAGTATCGGTAGGACGTGAATACTGCATGGAAATACATCAGTATGTAACATTTGTGTATTAGGTTTCTCTATAAGAGTGTTAGTATCGGTAGGATGTGAACACTGCATGGAAATACATCAGTATGTAACATTTGTGTATTAGGTTCCTCTATAAGAGTGTGTTAGTATCGGTAGGATGTGAATATGCATGGAAATACATCACTATGTAACATTAGTGTATTAGGTTCCTCTATAAGAGTGTGTTAGTATCTGTAGGATGTGAATACTGCATGGAAATACATCACTATGTAACATTAGTGTATTAGGTTCCTCTATAAGAGTGTTAGTATCGGTAGGACGTGAATACTGCATGGAAATACATCACTATGTAACATTAGTGTATTAGGTTCCTCTATAAGAGTGTGTTAGTATCGGTAGGACATGAATACTGCATGGAAATACATCACTATGTAACAATTGTGTATTAGGTTCCTCTATAAGAGTGTGTTAGTATCGGTAGGATGTGAATACTGCATGAAAATACATCACTATGTAACATTTGTGTATTAGGTTCCTCTATAAGAGTGTGTCAGTATCGGTAGGATGTGAATACTGCATGGAAATACATCACTATGTAACATTTGTGTATTAGGTTCCTCTATAAGAGTGTGTTAGTATCGGTAGGATGTGAATACTGCATGAAAATACATCACTATGTAACATTTGTGTATTAGGTTCCTCTATAAGAGTGTGTTAGTATCGGTAGGATGTGAATACTGCATGGAAATACATCACTATGTAACATTTGTGTATTAGGTTCCTCTATAAGAGTGTGTTAGTATCGGTAGGATGTGAACACTGCATGGAAATGCATCACTATGTAACATTTGTGTATTAGGTTCCTCTATAAGAGTGTGTTAGTATCGGTAGGACGTGAATACTGCATGGAAATACATCACTATGTAACATTTGTGTATTAGGTTCCTCTATAAGAGTGTGTTAGTATCGGTAGGATGTGAATACTGCATGGAAATACATCACTATGTAACATTTGTGTATTAGGTTCCTCTATAAGAGTGTGTTAGTATCGGTAGGATGTGAATACTGCATGGAAATACATCACTATGTAACATTTGTGTATTAGGTTCCTCTATAAGAGTGTGTTAGTATCGGTAGGACGTGAATACTGCATGGAAATACATCACTATGTAACATTTGTGTATTAGGTTCCTCTATAAGAGTGTGTTAGTATCGGTAGGATGTGAATACTGTATGGAAATACATCACTATGTAACATTTGTGTATTAGGTTCCTCTATAAGAGTGTGTTAGTATCAGTAGGATGTGAATACTGCATGGAAATACATCACTATGTAACATTTGTGTATTAGGTTCCTCTATAAGAGTGTGTTAGTATCGGTAGGACGTGAATACTGCATGGAAATACATCACTATGTAACATTTGTGTATTAGGTTCCTCTATAAGAGTGTGTTAGTATCAGTAGGATGTGAATACTGCATGGAAATACATCACTATGTAACATTTGTGTATTAGGTTCCTCTATAAGAGTGTGTTAGTATCGGTAGGACGTGAACACTGCTTGGAAATACATCACTATGTAACATTTGTGTATTAGGTTCCTCTATAAGAGTGTGTTAGTATCGGTAGGACGTGAACACTGCATGGAAATACATCACTATGTAACATTTGTGTATTAGGTTCCTCTATAAGAGTGTGTTAGTATCGGTAGGACGTGAACACTGCTTGGAAATACATCACTATGTAACATTTGTGTATTAGGTTCCTCTATAAGAGTGTGTTAGTATCGGTAGGATGTGAATACTGCATGGAAATACATCACTATGTAACAAAAGTGTATTAGGTTCCTCTATAAGAGTGTGTTAGTATCGGTAGGACATGAATACTGCATGGAAATACATCACTATGTAACATTTGTGTATTAGGTTCCTCTATAAGAGTGTGTTAGTATCAGTAGGATGTGAATACTACATGGAAATACATCACTATGTAACATTTGTGTATTAGGTTCCTCTATAAGAGTGTGTTAGTATCAGTAGGATGTGAATACTGCATGGAAATACATCACTATGTAACATTTGTGTATTAGGTTTCTCTATAAGAGTGTTAGTATCGGTAGGACGTGAATACTGCATGGAAATACATCAGTATGTAACATTTGTGTATTAGGTTTCTCTATAAGAGTGTGTTAGTATCTGTAGGATGTGAATACTGCATGGAAATACATCACTATGTAACATTTGTGTATTAGGTTCCTCTATAAGAGTGTGTTAGTATCGGTAGGATGTGAATATGCATGGAAATACATCACTATGTAACATTAGTGTATTAGGTTCCTCTATAAGAGTGTGTTAGTATCTGTAGGATGTGAATACTGCATGGAAATACATCACTATGTAACATTAGTGTATTAGGTTCCTCTATAAGAGTGTTAGTATCGGTAGGACGTGAATACTGCATGGAAATACATCACTATGTAACATTAGTGTATTAGGTTCCTCTATAAGAGTGTGTTAGTATCGGTAGGACATGAATACTGCATGGAAATACATCACTATGTAACAATTGTGTATTAGGTTCCTCTATAAGAGTGTGTTAGTATCGGTACGATGTGAATACTGCATGAAAATACATCACTATGTAACATTTGTGTATTAGGTTCCTCTATAAGAGTGTGTCAGTATCGGTAGGATGTGAATACTGCATGGAAATACATCACTATGTAACATTTGTGTATTAGGTTCCTCTATAAGAGTGTGTTAGTATCGGTAGGATGTGAATACTGCATGAAAATACATCACTATGTAACATTTGTGTATTAGGTTCCTCTATAAGAGTGTGTTAGTATCGGTAGGATGTGAATACTGCATGGAAATACATCACTATGTAACATTTGTGTATTAGGTTCCTCTATAAGAGTGTGTTAGTATCGGTAGGATGTGAACACTGCATGGAAATGCATCACTATGTAACATTTGTGTATTAGGTTCCTCTATAAGAGTGTGTTAGTATCGGTAGGACGTGAACACTGCTTGGAAATACATCACTATGTAACATTTGTGTATTAGGTTCCTCTATAAGAGTGTGTTAGTATCGGTAGGATGTGAATACTGCATGGAAATACATCACTATGTAACAAAAGTGTATTAGGTTCCTCTATAAGAGTGTGTTAGTATCGGTAGGACATGAATACTGCATGGAAATACATCACTATGTAACATTTGTGTATTAGGTTCCTCTATAAGAGTGTGTTAGTATCAGTAGGATGTGAATACTACATGGAAATACATCACTATGTAACATTTGTGTATTAGGTTCCTCTATAAGAGTGTGTTAGTATCAGTAGGATGTGAATACTGCATGGAAATACATCACTATGTAACATTTGTGTATTAGGTTTCTCTATAAGAGTGTTAGTATCGGTAGGACGTGAATACTGCATGGAAATACATCAGTATGTAACATTTGTGTATTAGGTTTCTCTATAAGAGTGTGTTAGTATCTGTAGGATGTGAATACTGCATGGAAATACATCACTATGTAACATTTGTGTATTAGGTTCCTCTATAAGAGTGTGTTAGTATCGGTAGGATGTGAATATGCATGGAAATACATCACTATGTAACATTAGTGTATTAGGTTCCTCTATAAGAGTGTGTTAGTATCTGTAGGATGTGAATACTGCATGGAAATACATCACTATGTAACATTAGTGTATTAGGTTCCTCTATAAGAGTGTTAGTATCGGTAGGACGTGAATACTGCATGGAAATACATCACTATGTAACATTAGTGTATTAGGTTCCTCTATAAGAGTGTGTTAGTATCGGTAGGACATGAATACTGCATGGAAATACATCACTATGTAACAATTGTGTATTAGGTTCCTCTATAAGAGTGTGTTAGTATCGGTACGATGTGAATACTGCATGAAAATACATCACTATGTAACATTTGTGTATTAGGTTCCTCTATAAGAGTGTGTCAGTATCGGTAGGATGTGAATACTGCATGGAAATACATCACTATGTAACATTTGTGTATTAGGTTCCTCTATAAGAGTGTGTTAGTATCGGTAGGATGTGAATACTGCATGAAAATACATCACTATGTAACATTTGTGTATTAGGTTCCTCTATAAGAGTGTGTTAGTATCGGTAGGATGTGAATACTGCATGGAAATACATCACTATGTAACATTTGTGTATTAGGTTCCTCTATAAGAGTGTGTTAGTATCGGTAGGATGTGAACACTGCATGGAAATGCATCACTATATAACATTTGTGTATTAGGTTCCTCTATAAGAGTGTGTTAGTATCGGTAGGACGTGAATACTGCATGGAAATACATCACTATGTAACATTTGTGTATTAGGTTCCTCTATAAGAGTGTGTTAGTATCGGTAGGATGTGAATACTGCATGGAAATACATCACTATGTAACATTTGTGTATTAGGTTCCTCTATAAGAGTGTGTTAGTATCGGTAGGATGTGAATACTGCATGGAAATACATCACTATGTAACATTTGTGTATTAGGTTCCTCTATAAGAGTGTGTTAGTATCGGTAGGACGTGAATACTGCATGGAAATACATCACTATGTAACATTTGTGTATTAGGTTCCTCTATAAGAGTGTGTTAGTATCGGTAGGATGTGAATACTGTATGGAAATACATCACTATGTAACATTTGTGTATTAGGTTCCTCTATAAGAGTGTGTTAGTATCAGTAGGATGTGAATACTGCATGGAAATACATCACTATGTAACATTTGTGTATTAGGTTCCTCTATAAGAGTGTGTTAGTATCGGTAGGACGTGAATACTGCATGGAAATACATCACTATGTAACATTTGTGTATTAGGTTCCTCTATAAGAGTGTGTTAGTATCAGTAGGATGTGAATACTGCATGGAAATACATCACTATGTAACATTTGTGTATTAGGTTCCTCTATAGAGTGTGATAGTGTCGGTAGGATGTGAATACTGCATGGAAATACATCACTATGTAACATTTGTGTATTAGGTTCCTCTATAAGAGTGTGTTAGTGTCGGTAGGATGTGAACACTGCATGGAAATACATCACTATGTAACATTTGTGTATTAGGTTCCTCTATAAGAGTGTGTTAGTATCGGTAGGATGTGAATACTGCATGGAAATACATCACTATGTAACATTAGTGTATTAGGTTCCTCTATAAGAGTGTGTTAGTATCGGTAGGATGTGAATACTGCATGGAAATACATCACTATGTAACATTTGTGTATTAGGTTCCTCTATAAGAGTGTGTTAGTATCGGTAGGACGTGAATACTGCATGGAAATACATCCCTATGTAACATTAGTGTATTAGGTTCCTCTATAAGAGTGTGTTAGTATCGGTAGGACATGAATACTGCTTGGAAATACATCACTATGTAACATTAGTGTATTAGGTTCCTCTATAAGAGTGTGTTAGTATCGGTAGGACGTGAATACTGCATGGAAATACATCACTATGTAACATTAGTGTATTAGGTTCCTCTATAAGAGTGTGTTAGTATCGGTAGGACATGAATACTGCTTGGAAATACATCACTATGTAACATTTGTGTATTAGGTTCCTCTATAAGAGTGTGTTAGTATCGGTAGGATGTGAATACTACATGGAAATACATCACTATGTAACATTTGTGTATTAGGTTCCTCTATAAGAGTGTGTTAGTATCAGTAGGATGTGAATACTGCATGGAAATACATCACTATGTAACATTTGTGTATTAGGTTCCTCTATAAGAGTGTGTTAGTATCGGTAGGATGTGAATACTACATGGAAATACATCACTATGTAACATTTGTGTATTAGGTTCCTCTATAAGAGTGTGTTAGTATCGGTAGGACGTGAATACTGCTTGGAAATACATCACTATGTAACATTTGTGTATTAGGTTCCTCTATAAGAGTGTGTTAGTATCGGTAGGATGTGAATACTACATGGAAATACATCACTATGTAACATTTGTGTATTAGGTTCCTCTATAAGAGTGTGTTAGTATCGGTAGGACGTGAATACTGCATGGAAATACATCACTATGTAACATTTGTGTATTAGGTTCCTCTATAAGAGTGTGTTAGTATCAGTAGGATGTGAATACTGCATGGAAATACATCACGTTACCACGTGACAACAAGAATACGGGGTCACTGACTTGTGTCACATGAAGCTATGGAACAATTAATAACATAAACATGTGTACTAAATGTGTGTACTTAATTCAGGCATAGTATCAAAACAATAATGTTCAGAACACAGAAAATGTTACGAGTTATCGCCCCTTTCATATTCCTTATATATACATTATACTGTAGAAGGGATATAGAAGGAGAGAAAACTCGTGATAATCTCCTGTGATTCAGAACTCTTTACCATCTTTATAATCCGACAGGTAATGAGGCATTCTTCTTTTGATATCTCCAATCATACCTCGTCCGAGAAAACAACGAGATTTCTGTGTAACAGAAAGTCAATAACATTACAGAAAAACGACATATTCTATGACTATTGGAAGATAAGCCGTTGCGTGAAAGTAAACAAAAAAACAAGAGATGGTATTAAGCAAATTTGTGGAATAAATGAGAGATATTGCGTAGAGGAATCAGTGTGATAGCAAGTCCAAACAAGCCAAGTATTGTGATACATCATAGCAGGCTTGCATAGAGGAATCAGTGTGATAGCAAGTCCAAACAAGCAAAGTATTGTGATACATCATAGCAGGCTTTGGAACGTTCACTATTGCACGTCACCATTTACTGACAGTAAGCAATATTTGTAACTGCTTGCAATTAGTGACATCACATGTTGCGTTTCCTTGAAATGACGTCACATACAGAAGAGGTTGTAATTCACATAGCAGCGCTCATGTGTACGTGTACGTTATGCTTAAAAATGTATGACAGTAAATTACAACTCACTTCTTCCTCGTTTTCATCAAACGGATTTCTGGGCAAAATTAAATGTGATTTTCTATATTCCGGTTGACTCTGTTGCTGCCTTAATTCTTTTGTTCTTTCACGGAATAAATTTCTAAACTCTTCTTCAGTATTTGCTTCATGCAGCTGGTACCTAAACTCCAAGTCAGACAATAGTGTACAAAATGTACGACCGGTCTCAAGCGCGGTTTTTGTACTTTTCTGTGAATATACAAAAGTATACACCGATAAACTAGTTTCTCAGTAAAATCAGTATGTTAATTCAAATTTAAAAGCATGCAAATATGTTATTTATATACATGTTACCGACAAAGAAAATGAGGATTTGTCGTACTTTGATTATTTAAAATATAGCAATACATAAACAAGTCGAACAAGCAGAACAGGAAAGGAGACGTACAAAGTGAAGAGTTACCTCACAGACACAAGGAGACATACACAGTGAAGAGTTACCTCACAGACACGAGGAGACATACATGTAGTGAAGAGTTACCTCACAGACACGAGGAGACATACACAGTGAAGAGTTACCTCACAGACAAGAGGAGACATACAAAGTGAAGAGTTACCTCACAGACAAGAGGAGACATACAAAGTGAAGAGTTACCTCACAGACACGAGGAGACATACAAAGTGAAGAGTTACCTCAGAGACACGAGGAGACGTACACAGTGAAGAGTTACCTCACAGACACGAGGAGATGTACAAAGTGAAGAGTTACCTCACAGACACGAGGAGACATACACAGTGCAGAGTTACCTCACAGACACGAGGAGACGTACAAAGTGAAGATTTACCTCACAGACACGAGGAGACATACACAGTGCAGAGTTACCTCACAGACACGAGGAGACATACACAGTACAGAGTTTCCTTACAGACACGAGGAGACATACACAGTTCAGAGTTACATCACAGTCACGAGGAGACATACACAATGCAGTTACCTCACAGACACGAGGAGACATACACAGTGCAGAGTTACCACACAGACACGAGGAGATGTACACAGTTCAGAGTTACCTCACAGACAAGAGGAGACATACACAGTGCAGAGTTACCTCACAGACACGAGGAGACATACACAGTGCAGAGTTACCTCACAGACACGAGGAGACATACAAAGTGCAGAGTTACCTCACAGACACGAGGAGATGTACAAAGTGAAGAGTTACCTCACAGACACAAGAAGACATACACAGTGCAGAGTTACCTCACAGACACGAGGAGACGTACAAAGTGAAGAGTTACCTCACAGACACGAGGAGACATACACAGTGCAGAGTTACCTCACAGACACGAGGAGACATACACAGTTCAGTTACCTCAGAGACACGAGGAGACATACACAATGCAGAGTTACCTCACAGACACGAGGAGACATACACAATGCAGAGTTACCACACAGACACGAGGAGACGTACACAGTTCAGAGTTACCTCACAGACACGAGGAGACATACACAGTGCAGCGTTACCTCACAGACAAGAGGATATGTACAAAGTGAAGAGTTACCTCACAGACACAAGGAGATGTACAAAGTGAAGAGTTACCTCACAGACATGAGGAGATGTACAAAGTGAAGAGTTACCTCACAGACATGAGGAGATGTACAAAGTGAAGAGTTACCTCACAGACACAAGGAGACGTACACAGTGCAGAGTTACCTCACAGACACGAGGAGTCATACAAAGTGAAGAGTTACCTCACAGACACGAGGAGACATATAAAGTGAAGAGTTACCTCACAGACACGAGGAGTCATACAAAGTGAAGAGTTACCTCACAGACACAAGGAGACGTACACAGTGCAGAGTTACCTCACAGACACGAGGAGTCATACAAAGTGAAGAGTTACCTCACAGACACGAGGAGACATATAAAGTGAAGAGTTACCTCACAGACACGAGGAGTCATACAAAGTGAAGAGTTACCTCACAGACACGAGGAGACGTACAAAGTGAAGAGTTACCTCACAGACACGAGGAGACGTATAAAGTGAAGAGTTACCTCACAGACACAAGGAGTCATACAAAGTGAAGAGTTACCTCACAGACACGAGGAGACGTACACAGTGAAGAGTTACCTCACAGACACGAGGAGACGTACAAAGTGCAGAGTTACCTCACAGACACGAGGAGACGTACACAGTGAAGAGTTACCTCACAGACACGAGGAGACGTACAAAGTGCAGAGTTACCTCACAGACACGAGGAGACGTACAAAGTGCAGAGTTACCTCACAGACACGAGGAGATGTACAAAGTGCAGAGTTACCTCACAGACACAGGAGTCATACAGTTTCTGCACAATGTTTTTGGTCAGATTGTAGGTTATTTGATCAACTTCCGGCTTTAAGCTCTCAGAAATGTGAAAGTAACACAATTCAACAGATATTATCAGAGATCGAACAAATGATTTAATCCATTGTCACTTTCTTATGCTGAAGAACTCAGTTCGACGGAGGGATTTCCAACATTTCTACTTTCAGTCGAATGGCAAGTTTTAGAAATTCATTTTGAGTTCTGTAAAAATTGCATTGTGTTTTAAATAACAGGTTCGAATTGTTAACCAATGACACGCAATAGATAATTTCAAACTTAAATGGATTTTATGGCTTTACCAAAAACTGTACACATCACAAATGATCAAAGATGACGTCACTAACCTCCTTAGTTGGTGCGGCGACCAGTACAACGTATTGCACATCTTGATTAGTTGGACCAAGATTGACCGGGTTTGCTAAACGACTGATTACAACATGGCGTCTGCTTAATGTAGGTAACTCACATCTGAAAAATGTCGATATATGTCAAAACTCGTTCCAGAGCGTATGTCACTTTACATGCTATCCGATTTTATCATGTTTACTGATTAAATAAAAAACATGTTAAACGCTGTTTTATCAGTTGACATGAATTGCCACGTCCCACTGTACGCGCGGCACTATCATTATCGTTGAAGCCATCCATTACTATATTGACAACACGATTGGGTTTATTGACATAAACACATTAGGAGAAAATGTTTTAATAATTATTTCATAACATAACTAGAAAAAGCTTTTAGTTAGATGTAATCACCTGTGCATTGCTTAATCATAAGTGCTATTTGAATTCATAAAAATAGCATAATAATCGTTTAACAACACATACAACAATATGACCAATGACAATGATGATGATAATAATAAAACAAATACTAGAGATAATAAAATAACAATGAAGAAAACGACAATAATAAAATACATAATAATTAGAACTTTGATTACAATGATAATGATATTAACATATGATACTTTATTTCGAAATATTAGGTATGATGCCCATGATTCATAATTACAAGTTATATAAATACTGCATTTTGTTAAATCAAGAAATAATACATTAACAACATTGATAATAACTTGTACATGGGTCGTGATATCGTACTGTACATTTGGGCCATATATGGCTTACTGGATTTAAAATGAACAAAACTTATATTAATCATATTCATATGTTTGGAATAATTATACAAAAATAATACAAATGTAATAATGGTAATGTCAACATTGATAGTGATGATAACGACAGAAACATATTATGAACATAAATCTACATTTGTGATGAAAACGTGCAGTTTACACTTCAAAGGCAATCCCAATAATAACAATGCTAACAATACTATAATATTTAAATACATGTGTAATGGAAACAATGAACGAGATGGTGAAGATTGGTGGTGATAACTTACAGTACACACGTCCAGGATTGATCGTAATCCACTCCATTCTTCATCGTACCACCGATAGTCTTAGATAAAATCTGAGCTGATGTAAAAACGTAAATCAACATTAAACATTGTATAAGTTATAACTTGAGAATGGTTGAACAAACATGTTTTAGAAAATACTGACCAATAGACATCGTGTTCGCCTCTGAAATTCGTGTGCTACCTCGGAGTTGCGCGAGCGAGTGGGCACGCACTTTTTTGCAGCAAAACGCGTGCACAGTTTCGTAACTCAAACGCCAGTCAGATTTATCCCTCGACACACAACAACAACATACCGTTAACATCGTGCTCGAATGTCAATTAGAACAAAGACAGGATTTAACGTCTGACTGAATTTCAATGGGTCTTGAATCAACTTTGTGTTGTTCACATGAGATTGTCACCAGTTCTCTCCCTTTATCCCTTCTAGAATTCTCAGAAGGGATATATGACTCGTGACAATCTCCTGTGGTTTGTAGCCTGGGTGATCGATTTTAACGAATCCCAGACAAATAGCAACTTATCGTCACATTTCAGAACATAAATTGACTTATTATTGATTTATTCATTTAGCTGTACCTGTTTGGTGACAATATGTTGCATCTACAGCGTCTTCCAAATTAATGTTTTCCCCTTCACTATCATCTTTAATTTTCTGTAACATCTTTTTTAGAATTTCCTGGAGTGAAGTTTCGTCCAAGTCTAAAACTAACAGAGTCCGATCCAGGAAGTTATCTACATCACGATAAGCTCGGACTTCCGCACCGAAGTCTTTCATGTTGATTTTCTGTAATACATAATACTTAAGTTGAATAACACACTGGAGATTATCACGAGTTCCTTCCCTTTATTCCCATGTAGAGTTCTCTCCCATTGCCGAGCAAAGGGAAATAAAGGGAAAGAACTCGTGACAATCTCCAGACGAACAATGGGTCGGTAGCGCAACACAGAAAACGTTGATATATACACTTCATTTCTAACGCATCACTTTGGGTTTACTTGATTTCAATAAGACGAACGAGTGGTTGGATATTTATGGTCATTGTAGTAGAAAAAAACACAATGAAATCACACAGATAACAAAAAATAAGTGCTCGAATAAGTTCCAGCAAATAAAAGAGTTTAAAATTTTACAGAAAAAAGAAGTAATAATTTTAATAAAAGTTCAATTTCCTATGCTAAACACAAAGAAATGTGCTCTATGCAATTAATTACTGAGCATGTGCTAGGCACCAGCGTTTAATGATTTTCTGCATATTTGCAGCATTACACGAGTCCTATTTACTGGTTTCGAGTCGAAGGGCGCGGACACTGCCGGTTCCACTTCCGGTCTTTTAAAATTTATAATTTTAACTTGGATCCTCGTAGAAATAACGTTAGATTCAATTAATTATCTTTAGGAGTACAAAATATTTTAATTCTAGTCCTACAGAAAATGCAATTTTAGCCACATTTGTGAAAGCGCATGCTATTTTCAACCATTTTAGTGGACAAATAGCGCTCCCATATTTCTTTCGGACGATTTTCACTCAAAACATAATGTTTTTTTAACAACTGTAATACACATCAACACAATTAGAAAAGGAAATGATGTGAAAGACAACAACGTAAAAGCAGCAAGTCAAAAATACCGAAATTCGATAATTCATTCCGCATGACTGCACTTAACATCGAATAAAAAATTGCTATAAGATCAGAAATCTGAATTTTCATAATATTTAGTACAGAATTAAGAAAATTATATCAAATTTAAACATGGTGCGTTAGAACTTTGGGTGAGTGTATACATTGTATAGGAGAAATTAAGACTATTTCATTTTCAATCAATGCAAAAATATTTGTTTATTTATTAATTGGCATTTATTTAAATAAAGCGTGGCTTTAAACTGACATTTCCATAGTGAGCATCAATAACAATTAACATTCATATATACTTAACGTCATTAAAAACGATACTGTATTTTAATAAGGCTTTATTTGGTGCCTATCGTTAAAGGCGTTTGATTGATACCATTGAGTAAATCATTGTTCTGAAAGTTATTATACAATGGACCAATATCATAATGATTGAGTTTAGGAATTTATTTTTTGAATGAATTATAATTATTTCTTTGTAATGTCACCTTACGGATGCGGACATTTTTAGTTAAGTTTAGTTAATGGTGTTTAAGTATATCTGAGATGTGTTGTGGTCACATGTTGCTACATGGAGTTACTCACCTCCATTTTTGCATGGAACAACGTTTCAGACTCCTGTTCTGTGAAAACAAAATATATATAGTAGAAATAAAACACCCGACATATTTCTAACTGATGAAATAACATTAGATGATACAGTAAAGTCCCGCTATTAAGACCTCCCATGGGTCCAACATAAAGCGGTCTTATTATCGAATCCGACTTAAAATTGAAACCAAACATACTGGTTGTGACACTGAACATAAATACATGTACATGCATGTTGCTTTGCTTATTCTGACGTTGCGTCAGAAACAATAATTCTTGAAAAATCTTCTTTTTTTCAAATGGACAAAACAAATTACACAATATTAGAGTCTATTAGCACTTTTATGTAAGTTTGATGCTATAAATCAAAATTAAGCATGCAAAGATACCCAAGTTGTGGAGTCAAAATGTAATTTGGAAATACTCGACGTCATGTAACGACCGTCACTAATACAGGTTTTGTTAAGAAAGCTTCCAGTACCTAATTATTACGTACAAGGAACGTTTCACAATAATCAATGACAACTAACCTTCAGGTTTATCGATAAGAACCGTGGTACCATTATCATCCTGCTCGGTATCTGTGCTCGGTGTATGGAACATAGCGGAACTAGTATTTGTTGAATCCGGCTCTCTTTCTTGATCATCCATTTTGTCCTAGAAAAATGGTGAACTATGTGAATAGACATTTATCCGGAAAATGATTAAATAAGCGACTGTTAACTGTAGTTTAAATGTAAACAGTACAATGAAAGCGGTCCAGAGCAGATTTCTCTCAAGCAACAACCAATCTTCCACAACATTATAAACTTTTCTGTAGAAAGAATGTAGGTTACTACATGTATTTAATCTATCTATAGTGCTCAACAACTTCTCAACAACAGCCGACATTGGCATCTCTATAAGGGTGTTGGGTTATTCTTAACAAGAAATATCTTTAAAAAAGATAAACCGCGTAGATAGAATGATGTCTTCCGGTATGTTAAATGAAATAATGTTGAAAATAAATCCTTACAAAAAATAACTCGGATCTAAACTATATATACTATAATCATGGACCTGTCTTATCTATAATCATGGACCTGTCTTATCTATAATCATGGTGCCTGTCTTATCTATAATCATGGACCTGTCTTATCTATAATCATGGACCTGTCTTATCTATAATCATGGACCTGTCTATCTGTTATCATGGACCTGTCTTATCTATAATCATGGACCTGTCTTATCTATAATCATGGACCTGTCTTATCAGGGTCATTATACATGCTTAAACATATTAACTACTTCCAGTATAATTCGAACTGTTAAAGAACGCACATCTTACGAAAACCCCGTTTGGTGCGGTGCCTCTTGGGTGAACGAAAACCCCGTTTGGTGCGGTGTCTCATGGGTGAACGAAAACCCCGTTTGGTGCGGTGTCTCATGGGTGAACGAAAACCCCGTTTGGTGCGGTGTCTCATGGGTGAACGAAAACCCCGTTTGGTGCGGTGTCTCATGGGTGAACGAAAACCCCGTTTGGTGCGGTGTCTCATGGGTGAACGAAAACCCCGTTTGGTGCGGTGTCTCATGGGTGAATGAAAACCCCGTTTGGTGCGGTGCCTCTTGGGTGAACGAAAACTCCGTTTGATGCAACTTGGGTGAACGAAAACCCCGTTTGATGCCAATTGGGTGAACGAAAACACTGTTTGGTGCGGTGCCTCTTGGGTGAACGAAAACCCCGTGTGATGCCACCAGCCTAGGGAGGGTCAACGATGGAGTGGTACCCCTTGTAGTTAAAGTACATGGATTCCCCTTTGGCTTTCTTATGGCATGTGCTTCCCGTCCAGTGTGCAGTGGGGATGTTGAGGAATTATTCAGAGTACTCTGATACGATGGCCTCGCAGACTTATTTGACCATGTAGGAGATAGTGTTGTAGGCTACTGTTGTGGAGTACATTAGCGAGTGGTAGCTGTCTCCAGTCTTCTTCATTCTTGGGGTCAGTCTGTCCACCTGCTCCTGGAATAGGAGGGGGTCAACTCTGAAGAAGCTGTTAAAGGCGGCAACATCCTCCCTCCTAAGCTCCTCCATGAGTTGGTGGTACTGGCCAAAATGTTCGCGTCGAGGTAGCCAGTCCCTGCAGAACATGATGCGCGGGGCCCGCTCTCCCCTTATTCTTCTATCCTCTTCCCTCTTGAGCAGGAGCCTATTTTGCGGCATGTCTTGGTCCAGGGCTATGGCAGCATTCGCCAGTTAAAGATCCATGGTAGAGGTTAAGCAAGAACACAAATGAATTGAGGTTCTAGATGGGGGTATATATGTGTGGTCTCTAGCAGATGACATCTGACATCCTTGACGAGGCAGAGCGTATCATATATATAGCGTACCACAACGTATCAAAACGTACCACAACAAAGCAGAAACGTAGGACACCGTCGCATAACGCAGCTCATAACGTAGTACAACGTGTTACAACGTATCATAGAGTGACACAGCGTGGCATAACGCGGCACAAGGAACATAGCATACCGCAGCTCTACGTGTCAACAAACGTAACAGAACGTATCAACGGGATGCGCTATGTTCACGTTATGTTACGTTTTGGCAACGTTATGCTACGTTGTACCACGTTCTTGTCACGTTGTTGTAGTAAGTTGCGGGGAAATGCCAGCGAATTTTGAACATGTCCAAAATTAAAATTTCCATGTCATGTTTTGTCACGGTTGATCACGTTTGATCACATTTTAGCCACGTTGTTCAACGTTTGCTCACGTTGTAGCCACGTTTTCCAACGTAGCTAAACGTAGCAGCTAAAACGTGACACTGTGACTGGGGCAAAATTACAAAATCGACTGAATTTCGATGAATTTACCGAAATCCATTTTGGATCTGGAGTGACAAGCAATCGTAACAAATCTTAACCTTCAAATTGCGCCGACCAACATTTCAAGATATTTCTTGTTTATCACTGAGTTTATAACCCCATTGGACCTACCTGACACAATTTAGGTGGAAAGGTAGGTGGGTTAATAATGCTTTACTGATTACTTTTTAGGGTTTCTAGGATTGATACGCAGCCCAAACATATCTCGCTCAGACACCTCACTACTTTGGGTAATGGCCATGTTCATGAGTATGTAAGGTTGTGCCAAACGAATATTTTTAAGGTCTTCGATTTATCAAAAGATTAATCGTGTGGAACTGGCTATGTATCGGTACAGCATTAGAAGTGATAACGTGTTGTCAATAATTATACGCGATAGAGAAAACAATAAATACACCAGAGATCTTGTACGTTTTTGTTTGTTTAATGAATAAATGGCGAATACCTACAGTCATACACACTAAGTGCATCTGTATAAATAGTACAACAGTACAACTTGTGTTTATGTAAGATCGTCTTAAGATACTTACGAATTGTTTACTCACTGATACTAAATGATAAAGTTAAATACTTCATGTAATGTTATGTAACGTATCATTGTGGACTTTTGATGAATTAATGACAACAATGTGGTTACATACAAGCTAATTTTGTAAACATTAGAATGATGTAGCCCTGATAATGAGGTCACACTTAGTGCTTCGGTGATTTGAAAATTAAATCCATGACGCCCGTATTGTATACAGGCGTGAGTAAAATGTATTAGGATTGATATCCGAAATGTAAACTATATTTGAAATACAAATTTCTACATTATGAGTGATGAATCTGTTTAGCTGAGTTGAAATACTTGCATATACACACATCGACAACAGTTATCATGTTCTGTGCCAAATGTTGTTCATTGTCTGACAGATACGTCCACCAAACATGACTTAAAAGACCGTTTGTCTCCACATATCTACAATGCCACAAGTACTATTTTGCAATTTAGGGAAAATTCGAGTGCCATTGTTTCCAACTTTGAGTAAAAGTTATATCTATAACATTCTACAATTTAGGGATTTGTGTTAGTAAACAGTAAAACTATTACGATAGAGTTACACGAGACGAAATAAAACCGTATCGATGAGGAATCAAGAGAGGTGTCAACATGAAGGATACAATATATGTATATTATCATTCAGTTAGTGGCATACTGTAATATACATGTCTTTGAGATGTATCGATGAGGAATCAAGAGAGGTGTCAACATGAAGGATACAGTATATGTATATTATCATTCCGTTAGTGGCATACTGTAATATACATGTCTTTGAGATGTATCGATGAGGAATCAAGAGAGGTGTCAACATGAAGGATACAATATATGTATATTATCATTCAGTTAGTGGCATACTGTAATATACATGTCTTTGAGATGTATCGATGAGGAATCAAGAGAGGTGTCAACATGAAGGATACAGTATATGTATATTATCATTCAGTTAGTGGCATACTGTAATATACATGTCTTTGAGATGTATCGATGAGGAATCAAGAGAGGTGTCAACATGAAGGATACAATATATGTATATTATCATTCAGTTAGTGGCATACTGTAATATACATGTCTTTGAGATGTATCGATGAGGAATCAAGAGAAGTGTCAACATGAAGGATACAATATATGTATATTATCATTCAGTTAGTGGCATACTGTAATATACATGTCTTTGAGATGTATCGATGAGGAATCAAGAGAAGTGTCAACATGAAGGATACAATATATGTATATTATCATTCAGTTAGTGGCATACTGTAATATACATGTCTTTGAGATGTATCGATGTGGAATCAAGAGAGGTGTCAACATGAAGGATACAATATATGTATATTATCATTCCGTTAGTGGCATACTGTAATATACATGTCTTTGAGATGTATCGATGTGGAATCAAGAGAGGTGTCAACATGAAGGATACAATATATGTATATTATCATTCAGTTAGTGGCATACTGTAATATACATGTCTTTGAGATGTATCGATGTGGAATCAAGAGAGGTGTCAACATGAAGGATACAGTATAATTATGTATATTATCATTCAGTTACTGGCTTACTGTAATATAAATGTCTTTGAGATGTATCGATGTGGAATCAAGAGAGGTGTCAACATGAAGGATACAATATATGTATATTATCATTCAGTTACTGGCTTACTGTAATATACATGTCTTTGAGATGTATCGATGTGGAATCAAGAGAGGTGTCAACATGAAGGATACAATATATGTATATTATCATTCAGTTACTGGCTTACTGTAATATACATGTCTTTGAGATGTATCGATGTGGAATCAAGAGAGGTGTCAACATGAAGTATACAGTATATGTATATTATCATTCAGTTAGTGGCTTACTGTAATATACATGTCTTTGAGATGTATCGATGTGGAATCAAGAGAGGTGTCAACATGAAGTATACAGTATATGTATATTATCATTCAGTTAGTGGCATACTGTAATATACATGTCTTTGAGATGTATCGATGTGGAATCAAGAGAGGTGTCAACATGAAGTATACAGTATATGTATATCATCATTCAGTTAGTGGCTTACTGTAATATACATGTCTTTGAGATGTATCGATGTGGAATCAAGAGAGGTGTCAACATGAAGTATACAGTATATGTATATTATCATTCAGTTAGTGGCATACTGTAATATACATGTCTTTGAGATGTATCGATGTGGAATCAAGAGAGGTGTCAACATGAAGGATACAATATATGTATATCATCATTCAGTTAGTGGCATACTGTAATATAAATGTCTTTGAGATGTATCGATGTGGAATCAAGAGAGGTGTCAACATGAAGGATACAGTATATGTATATTATCATTCCGTTAGTGGCATACTGTAATATACATGTCTTTGAGATGTATCGATGTGGAATCAAGAGAGGTGTCAACATGAAGTATACAGTATATGTATATTATCATTCAGTTAGTGGCATACTGTAATATACATGTCTTTGAGATGTATCGATGTGGAATCAAGAGAGGTGTCAACATGAAGTATACAGTATATGTATATTATCATTCAGTTAGTGGCTAACTGTAATATAAATGTCTTTGAGATGTATCGATGTGGAATCAAGAGAGGTGTCAACATGAAGTATACAATATATGTATATTATCATTCAGTTAGTGGCATACTGTAATATAAATGTCTTTGAGATGTATCGATGAGGAATCAAGAGAGGTGTCAACATGAAGTATACGGTATATGTATATTATCATTCAGTTAGTGGCATACTGTAATATAAATGTCTTTGAGATGTATCGATGAGGAATCAAGAGAGGTGTCAACATGAAGTATACAATATATGTATATTATCATTCAGTTAGTGGCATACTGTAATATAAATGTCTTTGAGATGTATCGATGAGGAATCAAGAGATGTGTCAACATGAAGGATACAGTATAATTATGTATATTATCATTCAGTTAGTGGCATACTGTAATATAAATGTCTTTGAGATGTATCGATGAGGAATCAAGAGATGTGTCAACATGAAGGATACAGTATAATTATGTATATTATCATTCAGTTACTGGCTTACTGTATGATAAATGTCTTCGGCTGTTCTAACAAAGTTTTCAGAGTAAAAAGTATTGATTTCATTACATTTACTGCGTGATCTCAGAAACATTAAATTGTGTAAATGTTTCTTTTCGTGTTTTAAAGATTCTAAATTATTTATTTTGAGGAAAGAGGATTAGAAAACTCTACATCAACCATGCTGCATAGTAGAGATTATACTGTCATTGATAAAAATTAGATTAAAACAGCAAATTGAGAACATTCCTGTAGGCTCGTGTTATCTTCATGGATTTTTGCAAACAACCAAACAAATATGGAGATAAAAGTGACACACATATCACTTCTCTTTAATGGATTTAGCCTATATACCTCAAACATGGCTCTCGTTATCATTCGCTTGTATTTTTGTTAAAATATAGGACAGTTAGTGATATGTTAGGATATGCGATTTTGCTATCAATGCTTGATGAGTTTACTTCATTGATATGTTGTTTGGTGATAGGTCAGATGTATTACTGAATATAGAACCAATTAACTTCAGTACTGTAACTGACATTATAATGCAAAACTAGAACTTTGATGAAGTTAAAAGAAGCATAGTGCAAGCATGAGTTTTAGATGTTTAACGTTGCTAATGTACACAAGAATAACACTGAACGCTATATGGTATATACATGTACTTATTTGTATGACAGTTGACATGGACACCCTACCATCGGTTAACGCACTAGTTTTTACATGTCACATCACAATTACAACCCATAATCGGTCTCAAATAGATGTTTTAACGACTAAAGGTGTGACCGTTTGTACAGTATTCCTGTTTCATGGTTCATCAACATATTCGTGTTTGATTACCTCACTTGTTCGTTACAAAACATATTCGTGTTTGTTTACCTCACTTGTTCGTTACAAAACATATTTGGGCTTTGATACAAAAATAACAATCCCAACGTAGAAACTAGCTGGAATGGCATTGTAAATATCAGACTTCAGACTTCCTACTTAGACTCGAACTTGACTCGCTGAGGTGACACCGCTTAGTAACAACGCATCTTCCAACAATGATTACGCTATGGCATGTTCTCAAGAAAGTTTTGTGACAAATTAATACACAATTAATATTGCGGATAATGCAGACACTAGTACAATGTATGAGCATGCAACCACCACAATGTACAAGCAGCGCAATATCAATGTCAGACTCTGAGAGACAAACAAGCAGCACACTATCAATGTCAGACTCTGAGAGACAAACAAGCTGCGCACTATCAATGTCAGACTCTAAGAGACAAACAAGCAGCACACTATCAATGTCAGACTCTGAGAGACAAACAAGCAGCACACTATCAATGTCAGACTCTGAGAGACAAACAAGCAGCGCACTATCAATGTCAGACTCTGAGAGACAAACAAGCAGCACACTATCAATGTCAGACTCTGAGAGACAAACAAGCAGCACACTATCAATGTCAGACTCTGAGAGACAAACAAGCAGCACACTATCAATGTCAGACTCTGAGAGACAAACAAGCAGCGCACTATCAATGTCAGACTCTGAGAGACAAACAAGCAGCACACTATCAATGATAAATTTATCATTGTTCGTACCTAAAGTGAGGGTATAATACAAGAAGTCACAAAACATCTATTACATTCAATGAACATATTTTGGAATTAAATAACAAATTAAATTAACGTACCAAGATACTGCGTGAAATCTCTTCAGATCTGAATCCTTTATTTCAATCTCTTCAGATCTGAATCCTTTATTTCAATCTAAGTCCGACTGAATCCTATAGCTTTCGTTGAATGACCAAATACACTTGACTATGCCGAGGTTAGATGCCTAGCCAGCGAATTCCTACTTGTTGAATCCACTGTTATGTATGTATTTCTACACGGGTGCTGATAACACGAACAATCTAGATTGTCTGGGGGGGGTTACGCTACTACAAAATTAATCTAAATTTCTGTGATGTTTATTTAACAGATTAACGGGAGTCGAAATAAGGTAAATGTGTCACTGTTATGATAATTTAGTAAACAGGGCGATGCAACATGGATTATATATGTTATAATAAGCATTAATGAATCTCCAAAACAAATCAATCATATTGAAGTTTAACAATCACACACACAGTCCTTACATTCAGTACAATACGTATTATAACAATTTACATGTACACATATTACATTTTTGTAAGTAATTTTTATAATATGATTGTATATTAATGAATACGATACGTCTAATAATGATTGTCGATTACATTTGAGATGGAGTAAGATGGAGCAGTACAGGATGAGTTAGGGACGGATTGTGTCTCCGACATGATAACTGGTAAACTATCCAGGTTTTTGGGAGGTAGTTGTTTGTGCATATATCCTTGCATGCAGGTTGTCTAATACTCGTATAGATTCACGATGTAGATACATCCAGTTTACAGATTAAATGCATAATATTAGCTTGGCATAGTTTAGAAGTAATGCTGAGCACTCGTACCGACTAGATTCAATGCGTCGGACATAAAAAACACACACTTAATTAACTAACTTACCATAAACCTTAATCGTCTTTGAACGACGCTACGCTGGGTTAATTACTCTGTATGCGGTATGAAAATTTATAATTTCAAGATCTGGAAAAAATATTTCCCCCTGACCAGTCATATATCATGCCTTAAAGTGAAATGTTTAAAAAATACCATAAAGAACGTCATTCAATCGTTTATTATTATAACGGAAATAATCATACGTATATTTTCTGATTCCACGTTAACAAAATTGCTAACAATATTACATGATATTTTCAGTATGTTTTTCAACAACCGGACACAGGAGGATATGTTCCACAGCTGTTGACAGTTGTATTACCTTGATATTCAGATTGTATAGTGGACTCCTGTGTCACCCAATATTCATGTTGTATAGTGGACTCATGTGTCACCCAATATTCATGTTGTATAGTGGACTCATGTGTCACCCAATATTCATGTTGTATAGTGGACTCATGTGTCGTTCTATATTCATGTTGTATAGTGGACTCATGTGTCGTTCTATATTCATGTTGTATAGTGGACTCATGTGTCGTTCTATATACATGTTGTATAGTGGACTCATGTGTCGTTCTATATTCATGTTGTATAGTGGACTCATGTGTCGTTCTATATACATGTTGTATAGTGGACTCATGTGTCGTTCTATATTCATGTTGTATAGTGGACTCATGTGTCGTTCTATATTCATGTTGTATAGTGGACTCATGTGTCGTTCTATATACATGTTGTATAGTGGACTCATGTGTCACCCAATATTCATGTTGTATAGTGGACTCATGTGTCACCCAATATTCATGTTGTATAGTGGACTCATGTGTCGTTCTATATTCCTGTTGTAGAGTGGACTCATGTGTCGTTCTATATTCATGTTGTATAGTGGACTCCTGTGTCGTTCTACATTCATGTTGTATAGTGGACTCATGTGTCGTTCTATATTCCTGTTGTATAGTGGACTCCTGTGTCGTTCTATATTCATGTTGTATAGTGGACTCCTGTGTCGTTCTATATTCATGTTGTATAGTGGACTCCTGGGTCGTTCTACATTCATGTTGTATAGTGGACTCCTGTGTCGTTCTATATTCATGTTGTATAGTGGACTCATATGTCGTTCTATATTCATGTTGTATAGTGGACTCCTGTGTCGTTCTATATTCATGTTGTATAGTGGACTCCTGTGTCGTTCTATATTCATGTTGTATAGTGGACTCATGTGTCGTTCTATATCCATGTTGTATAGTGGACTTCTGTGTCGTTCTATATCCATGTTGTATAGTGGACTCATGTGTCGTTCTATATCCATGTTGTATAGTGGACTCATGTGTCGTTCTATATCCATGTTGTATAGTGGACTCCTGTTTCGTTCTATATTCATGTTGTATAGTGGACTCCTGTGTCGTTCTATATTCATGTTGTATAGTGGACTCCTGTGTCGTTCTATATTCATGTTGTATAGTGGACTCCTGTGTCGTTCTACATTCATGTTGTATAGTGGACTCCTGTGTCGTTCTATATTCATGTTGTATAGTGGACTCCTGTGTCGTTCTATATTTATGTTGTATAGTGGACTCCTGTGTCGTTCTATATTCATGTTGTATAGTGGACTCCTGTGTCGTTCTATATTCCTGTTGTATAGTGGACTCCTGTGTCGTTCTATATTCCTGTTGTATAGTGGACTCCTGTATCGTTCTATATTCCTGTTGTATAGTGGACTCCTGTGTCGTTCTATATTCCTGTTGTATAGTGGACTCCTGTGTCGTTCTATATTCATGTTGTATAGTGGACTCCTGTATCGTTCTATATTCATGTTGTATAGTGGACTCATGTGTCGTTCTATATTCCTGTTGTATAGTGGACTCCTGTGTCGTTCTATATACATGGTGTCTATGCATAAGATATTTTCAATTTTGTGTTCTTTTTCAGGTAACCATGTATTTGTCCTGATTGGTGAATCAGAGTGTATGGATTTAGGGTGCTAATACTGTGGCAAGCATGATTCATCATTATTTTGAGTAATAATGAGTTGGAGAAATACATTGACAGGTATTATCACTAAACCTATTTAGCCTGTTAATGAAAATACAAATATTGAAAAAAAACACTAACTTCAATGATTTAACTTTATTCAGTCCATTCACACTTATAATTAATAATGTTCTTTCTTTTTTTATAACTGAAAGTAGAAATGATGTTTTATAACCTATTCATTATGTCGTATTTTTCACGATCAATTCATCTTAATCACATGTGCTTTCTAGATATGATATTTTTGGATGTAATTATTAAATATTGGTTTCATACAAGTATTGCATTTTTAAAGAAATAGATGATTTACTTGGACACGTTATTGTTATAATTGTTTTTAAATTAAAGGGCTCCACAAAACTTTTGAGATGTCAATCATGGTTGTCGGACACACAAAGTTTTCTCCACATTGGCACTTCGGTGTCTGGAAAATTAAAAGGATGGAATGTGCTGCAGAATCGATTCAAATAGTTGCTGCAACTTTTTTGTTGTATTCAAAATGTGGTCTTAATATACCAGTCAATGCGAAATACCATCAGACCTCGGACCTCACCGGTGAAGTATGAAGAGGACCAATGAAATTAGCCATATCTTGACTGGATATTTCAATATGCCCCATAACTGTCTTCAATGATTTTCATTGGTTTATAGCAAGTTATTTATTAGACTTTAACCACATAAAATAGCTCAACATAATAGCATATTTGACTATTTTGGTCATTTCAGGGCCAGTAATATTCTGTCTGGGCCAGTAATACTTCTAAATTTACCAGTCCTCTCATGGTGATGTAACATTATTCATACTTAATTTATCTAGTTTACACATTGTCAACATGTGTTAAAAGTTGTTTAGAATTATCATACCAGTATATTGTTGTTGTCAGTTCAGAAATATTTCACAATTATACATATATTAATGTAAAAATTGAAACAAAATGTACCTGATGCCTCATAGCAAACTCCATAGCACTGGCACTTCCTTGGTAGCTTGAAAAAGAGGGACCCAGCCTGTTGTGCATAATGAGGGTAAAGCACCTGCTGCGCATAGTCAAAACTGTAATGTATGTGGATATCTGTGCTGCATATGATGTTTGACCTAACAAAAGAACAACAAATATTTAAAGATATCATTTAAAGTATCCCATGTGTTGTCCAATAAAAAATATGAAAGTGCAATTCATGGCAATACACAATTAAGGTCAGTTTACCCTTTACAATCACAGCATTGCTGACCATGGAAGGGCCATGGGGCAAGAGTTTTCATGAAATATGTCATGTGCTAACTGATGGTTGTCAGGGGGTTCTGTTTCAAACTACAGATCTTCTACAATATCATTTTCATAATCAATCATCAATTATCAAAATTATCATCATCACCATCATCAATACCTTCTGCATTTTTGTTATATGACACAGTATTGTCACTATCGGAATCAAATTGTATGCATGTTTGTCATGTTGTTATAAATGTCGGTAAATAGCCATACATGGCTGTTATGTATTTTATTATAGTAAAATGTTTTATGGACAAGGAGTGTTCTGTGATCGGGTATAGGCTATGCCGTTTTCTTTGTTACCGGCAGTAACGGGTTTTAGTATCATCTTGCTGCAAAGCGCGCATGCGCATAACATGTTCCTGAGAACAAAGGAACTTCCGGATATCTTCGTCACAAATTTTTATTGCGCTTTACTAATTGATTAACAAGTTTTATTTGTTTTTTCTTGATGTCATATACAGTTGTTATTTATAGTTATTGCAAGGACTTGCATTTTTACATGTGCTATTAGGTGAACATTGTGGAGTGACTGCACAAATGGTTTATAAAGTGCAATTATTTGGACATTCCTTTGTTAAACGCTTGTGTACATTCATCAAATATTCGCAGGAGTTAACTCATGCGTTGAATCTTACACCACAGGATTTTTTGATACAATATTCGGGATTTTCGGGAGCCACTGTTGACACTTTACGAGGAAAATTGGATTGTGTTGTCGATTTTCAACCAGACCTAGTTATTTTAATTGTTGGCACGAATGACCTATACTATAAGGACGCTTTGTGCACTTCCCACAACATTCTTGATTTAGTGGACACTATCAAAAATTTATTAAATATACCGGATGTATTAGTTGTCCAAACTACATACAGGGCGGAACCCACAACTAGATGTTGATATCCTGTTAACGTTACTGAGTTCAGTCATGCAGTTGATGCACTAAACACTCAGTTAAATACGGATTTGAGGCAACTTGGTTCGTCTCTTTGGCGACTCAAAGGGTTTTGGTCAGAGGAAGCGTTGGGAACCTATTGTCTCCAGACGGAGTCCATCTGTCAGATAGGGGAAATTACAAGCTGTACAGTAATTTGAGGGCAGCTGTAGTCACTTTTTCCAGACGGAGTAAACCGGTTTGAACCAGTTGAGTATACTTGTTTTGGTTATTATTATTTATATTGTTTGTCCATTGGACATGTTTTATAGCCTAAACAGATTTGAACCAGTGTCACAATAATGTTGCAGTTTCCATGTGCTTTATTTTACACAGCTACATGAGAGAGATAGTTTCAGGGCACTTGTGTTAGACCACATGTATCAATTTTCACATGGTCAGAATTATGTTTTGAATGACCACTTAACAGACTTGAGGTTTTTTCCGAGTGATGACCAGAGTTTTCATTTCCGGGCAAAGCCCGAGTTTTTTCCTAGTGGATACCCGAGGTGTTACATTTTTCCAAGTCATGTTTGTTAGTATGGTTCATTTCCGGGCTTGACCATGTTTTATTATATTTGGTCCATGTGCATTTATTTAAATGCTATGGATTTATCATGGTTGCCCGAGTATTTTTTGTATGGTTATTCATACATTCTTTATTTGATGGTCTACAAGGAATGTTTCCTTCCGGGAATACCCGAGATATTTAGTGCAATGTTATGATCACCAATTGCCATGTGCCAGTGCATAATGACTTTATATTTTTCCCAGGTAGTTGTCATGCAACAAGCCTGAGGTTTGTTTGTTACCATTTCAATGATACAGGAATCATAGAAAACAGTTTTTGCACTTTCATTGTTTTTAATAATTAACAATTTCATTTTCCAATTACCAGATATGCGGGGTAAACGGAAGGCTGCTACAGCCACAGTGGCGAAATGCGCATGCTGTGAAGCAACGGAACACAGTAGTGCTAAAAACAAGTGTGGTGGTTCGCAGGATAGACTTGGCCCCAACAAGCATACCCCGATCAATGCAGCGGGTAAGGTACGGAAGGAACGAGTTACTTCAAACCCAAATACGGGTGGAAATGGGGTTTCGGATGACGATTCATCTAGCGGGGAGGACCTTGAACAACCCCTGAGAGCCACTACACGGAAAAGAGCGAAAGCGTCCCGTAAAAGGAGGCATGTTACTCCACCTACCTATGGACATTTCTAGTGAAAGTGACAGTTCAGATGAGTCATCTTCTGCTTCAGATGGGTCATTGACCAGCATAATGTGTACTGAATTCAGTCAAATAACAGGTAATGGGGGACAGTCTTTCTCCCCTTTAGATGCCCCAATAGCATGCCAAATTTCCAAAAAAATACAACGGAAAATTTTTAAACATAAATATGTAAATTTTTCGGATTTATTGCCAGTCAGTTTTGGCCATGACAGGGATAACTGTCAACTTCAATTAAAGTATAGCAGGGATTCACTGAATATTGTCAAATCCCATAGGAAACTGAAAATTAGTACCATTGATCAATGGACAACTGCATTCATGCGTTTTGTAGCAGTGTACTGCAGCAAATATCCGCATGAAACCCCAACACTTAAGAAATATGGGGAATTAGTAAGGGACCTTGAGTCCAAACATGGGGGTTTTGCATGGTCAAAATATGATTTTCAATTTCGTACCTTGCGAGAATAGGTTACTATGCCATGGGATAGGATGCATCCAGAATTTTGGATAAGGGCAACGACTGCGTCCATTCCCAATACTCAATTGCCTTTTCGCCAATACCGCCGCTCCGGCGGCAGTTTCAATCAATTTTCAAAGTTAGACCAAAAATGGTTAACAAATGAGAGCCTACATTTATATACGGATGCATCAGGCTCAATAGGGTTCGGAGCAATTCTAGGCACTCATTGGTTCTATGGATCATGGTCAGTCCAGTATATAAATTACCACATCACTTTTAAAGAATTATTTCCAATAGCCATTGCTATGGAAATTTGGGGTTCTCTATTGAAAAACAAATGTATTGTTTTACATTCTGACAATGCGGCTGTGGTTCATATCATTAATAAACAGTCGTGTAAGGAGGCCAATGTAATGCATCTTCTTCGGCGTCTGGTTGTGGTGTGTATGAAGTATAATATATATTTTAGATCTGAACATGTCCCTGGAAGGCTTAACAATTTAGTGGATATGCTTTCTCGTTTGCAGATCATAGATCTCCAGCTAAGCGCACCAAACGCAGACAAAGAACCCACTTCATTCCAGAATATCTCCTAACTCATCATTGAAGAAAGTTATAAGTTCATTGTTACATAGCTCTTTGGCTCAGAGCACCAGGAATTCATACTGCACTGCATTTAAATTATACCGTTCTTTTCACATAAGTCATTTTGGTTGCCAACCTTCAGGAAAGATTTCAAAGAAAAAACTACTATTGTTTATAGGTCATTGCCACTCATCAGGCATGAAATATGCCAGCATAATGAGCATATGTTCTAGAATATCTGCTCTGAATTATTTTAATCAACTAATGGGTGCAAAATCACCAGGGAATAGTTTTCTAGTTAGAAGGGTTCTTCTGGGGAGCAAGCATTCATCAGTTAGTTGCGATAAAAGACGCCCTATAACAATCAAAATTTTAAAGAAACTGGTATCTGTTCTACACAGATTATTCCGATGCCAATATAAAATAAGGCTTTATAAAGCCATGTTTGTTTTAGCCTTCTTTGCTCTCCTCCTTGTTGGAGAAATTGCTTCATCTGTTACTGGCAATCACACTCTAGCAACCACCGCTACCAATTTTCTCCACTACTACATGCGATAGTTTGCTTGTCTGGGCGGCCATAAAGACCACAAAATTATTTTCCTGGTCTTTATGTTTTGGCGGTATTTGTTTCCCAGATAAAACAAAAATTATGAGATAACAACTAAATTTGTTTGAGGGTTTTTATCTATGTCTTTACTGTATATATTTAAGTACATAACCTATGTTTTGTTTGTTTTATTAAATGGCTTTAATAAAAGCCCATTTACAACACAATCTGATGTTTGTTCTTTATTTTGTTTTACTAGCTACGCAAACTATATCTTGGTTTATAACCACTCGAAGGCCATAAATGTATTGATGTACTTATCCGACAATAAATAAATAAGACTTGACTTGACTTAAAATCAACGTTGTCACATATATACCCAACAACTGGTTTTCAACCTCTAGTTCATCAACAAAATCTGGAACCAAATGGCTTATTACCTCGTAATGGATAGTACTGAATGTATTTGCAGATGAAATCTGACTAGAGATTGTTTACAGACTGGCCTGGGTTAACCCCGTTTTAAAATGTCATTCAACAGTTCATGTGACAGATGTAAACACGCTTCGAGGTCACACGAATGTCATTCCGCCATTTTGTTGATTCACGTCCTGACGTCCGGACGAAATTATCGTCTAAATCGCCAACAAATTACACAATAATTTCTTACAACAGCACATTTTACATTCTCATTAGTATGATAAACATAAAAACAACTTACCTCTATAAATATTTTATCCAACAGAGACGTATAAACGACGTCAAATCCAGTACACTTCTGTGAACATTTCGTGGGTCACCTAGGTTCGTTTGCATACTAATTTGGTCTATAATTAGAATTGGGAAACCACAAAAACGGACAAAGTTCGAAACGTTTGAATACAAATATCCACCCAGGGGCGGTTCCAGGATTTGGTCTTAAGGGGGCGTAACTTTTTTGGGGTTTTGCTCAAGCCTTATAAAACGGCAATGACTGCTTATAAACATAATAATGATAAAATATAATGCTACAATAAATCAGAATCGCTTATTTGAAAATCTTATAATTAAGGATATCTGTATATTTCCGTATTTATACTCAGACATCAGACGCGTAGGAACATAGTTCACACATCTACAATATTTACCTCCCTTGTTCTGAATTGTTGGTCATTTTGACAGGCAAATTTCCTTTAAGTTAGGGAATATAATCTAAACGATGATAAAACTAATCTGATAAATAAAAAATAACTTATCAATTATGCTCATGTGGGCATTTGGCTCAGTAAGTTGAAGAAAAAGTGGTTGTCCAATACAAATTCTCTTGGTATTTTCTCAATTATCACATTTTTGGAAATTACCCCTATAAGGGCTTATCAGTTTTGCCTACCAAAATGGCCGACAGTAAAGGACAAGGGAGGTAAATATTGTAGATGTTACGTCATGTAGGAACTATTTGGATAGGGTGGGTGCGGGAGGGGTTTCCCCTCCGGATGAGAAAATTTTAAGGAAATCGCCTTTGAAAATTATTACATTTATTCATACATGTATACATATGTGCACGGACATGGTTTATATGTCCGTGATATGTGTAATTTTGTAAAAAAACACGGGACTTTTAGGGATATATTTTGGAACAACCATTTCAAAGTCTACTTTCTTAATGGAGATTCAGAATATGTATTTAATTTGTGTCCGTGTGCACTGTTAAAATACTTTTTGTGAGTAAATGAGATTATCGCCATTTAATTGATCGTCAAGTAAATGTAATTATCAAAATTTTAAGATTCACAACAATGCCAATATAAATATACTTGTCACTTGGTTAGTATGCTTCCTTTCATACCTTCATAGTGGTTATTTCCGTTTTCAACTTATTTCAGGTGGCAAGAACCTTCAATATAATGGCTACAAACAAATAATGTCAATATTCTTATGAAATTTCAAAAAATAAAACCCACCTGTCGTAAATGAGTTCCGGCCTGTATCATTCCGACGGCTCGGGCGCGTTCTTCTTCAGTCATTCTCACCATCTTTTGTGTTTTTCAAAAAGGATTTTCATCAGCAATGACAAAAGTGTACACGAACACGTACAAATATGTGTCCATGCCCCGCACGTGCAAAACGTGCTATAAACGTCAATACGCCTAATACAACTAATTTCATAGCGAGCCGGCTTAACAAAATCAATAATTCGCTGCATTACCTTTTAAATTTTGTGTGAATACATGCATTATTAGAAAAATAATAATACAATATAAACTGACCGATTAGGAATTTTGTTGAGTGTATGTTCTAAATAGAGGATCTTACATGAGTGCTTATTTGATATTGATTTTATGAAACGAGTCGACTGAATATGACGCGAGGTTCTGCCGAGCGTCATATTCGTTTCAGTCGACGAGGTCCATAAAAACAATATCTAATAAGCACGAAAGTAAGATTCTATTTATCACATAACACCATAAAAAGATTGTTTTCAATCTTTAAATATACTTTATATAGTGCTGTGATTCGGCTATTTATGTAACTAGTTACATATGATATTTATGTCACTGCTTTATGTCACTCCTGGAGTGCAAGTTATGTGATGAATATATTTATTAACTCAACGATCATTAGTACAACTTTAAACTTCGAACAGCATTTCAATCTAGTGCGCGTGACGTCATATGTCAACCTGGCTCACCAATTTCCGATGCTTAAGAAAATCTTAAGAAAGCGAATTTAAGAAACGCCTTCTGAAACGGTTTAGGAAGTTCTTAAAAATCTTCTTAAGGTAAGCAGTCCATCATTGACATAATATCTGCGATAAATGAAACAGTTGTTGTTTCAATCTATATAATAATGCGGATATAATTTGAAAATTTTATAATTTTTTATCCGTCCACAAAAAAATAATGGCCCGTTTTGTTCTCTGAAAAAACGTAATCCTTTAAAAATGAACCGATAAATGGAAAATCACATTTATTTTCTTATTTCTTCCTATTTTCATATAGTGAAACCACCTTTGCACTGAACAGACTTGCAAATTTAAGAAAAGTCAGAAATATTCGAAAACAAATCAAAACAAAATTTTTGGGCGGCACGTTTGTGTCAGAAAATATTTAAAATAAGGAATATATCATGCGAACATCAAAATATTGACTATGTCAAAAAACCCAAATATCGGTTGCCCGTCATATTGTCTTCAATGAAAATTATTTGTAATGTATTGCATCAACTATATCCAAATTTCAGAGACATTTACCGTCTGGTTTTTGCAAAATTTCATTTTGAACATATTGCTGCCTAAATTTTACATACACATGATTTAATTGGAATTCACAATTCTGCTTATTTCTTTCAAAAGTATGATTTATTTATGGCAATTGAAGTTCATTGTAGTTGTAAAACATAAGAAAATGGACATTGTTGCCAAATAATGTCACTGCCAAGACTTAAACTAACATTTTTTTTGATATTTTGAAGTATTTTGGTAAATTACCTCCCTTTATAAAAAATTACATACTTTTTCATTTTTTTCAATAAAAGCACAATTAAAAAAAAATTAAGTGAAGACTGCCTAGTTTATCATGACTTGCAACCGTTGTGAATTTAGATTTAACATACATTATGCAATTTAAAAATATTTTAATTTATTTAGTTACCATATATACACTCAACAAAATTCCTAATCGGCCGCAGATTGAAGGTTTTTGCCACCTGAAATAAGTTGAAAACGGAAATAACCACCAATATAATGGCTACAAACAAATAATGTCAATATTCTTATGAAATTTCAAAAAATAAAACCCAAATGTCGTAAATGAGTTCCGGCCTGTATCATTCCGACGGCTCGGTCGCGTTCTTCTACAGTCATTCTCACCATGTTTTGTGTTTTTCAAAAAGGATTTTCATCAGCAATGACAAAAGTGTACACAAACACGTGCAAATATGTGTCCATGCCCCGCACTTGCAAACGTGCTATAAACGTCAATACGCCTAATACGATTAATTTCATAGCGAGCCGGCTAAAAAAAATCAATAATTCGTTGCATTACCTGTTCAAATATCGGTATGTGAAATTTTGTGTGAATACATGCATTATTAGAAAAATAATAATACAATATAAACTGACCGATTAGGAATTTTGTTGAGTGTATATAACAAAATTACTTGACCCATTGCACGCCCATATGGGATATCCCGGTGGCGAGGATAAATAAACTCAAATCCACTGAACCATTGATGGACTTAATGAAACGGTACCCTGAATTTTAAGACAAACCATTCATAACGATTGACATTTTATCTATGATAGCACACATCATTCTAACATTAAACATTATTACACACTATATGTTATTGTTTTATATATAGATTTAATTATTATCTTTTTGTATCTATTGTAATTTTCTTCTTCGGGTTGGTACATTTCTTACCGTGACAGTTTGATTTATTTCCGTGATCATAACGTCATGCCAAACCTCTTCGCAGAAATTTGACTAGTTCCGAGCTAGCTCAAATCATCACTAAACAACTCCAAACAAGGGGGGGGGGGGGGGTATTGAGGCCAAGTAACTGCTCCTCCCATGAACGAAACATATCGCGTGAATCTATTTTTGGTCAGTGACGTCACTTTGGGTTTCCCTAGTGAATTTTCCGAAAACGTACTCATAATGACTGACGCTTAAAATTTTCCAGTTTAAAATAACAACAACGTAGCCATTTTGTAGACGCGCTAGATTTGAAATACTTCAAGCAAAGTAAGAAGTTTTTGTGTATTTTCCATACATTAAAAGAATAATTGATTGCTAACGTTACACATTTTCAAGTTCAGGGGTAGATTATAAATCGTATCGACAATTCCTTAACTAATTCTAGAAAATTCGACGGTAAAGTTTGGGGTAATTCAACCTAGAATCTAGGCTGACATTAACACGTCTAGTTTAGTTTTGCTTGTGCAGCTTTGTGATGCGGAGGTATGGTTTATTTAGATGATATTTGGTGAATATTATATGTATCCGTTTTATAGTTTAAATGTCCGTTTGATTATGCTGTTCCAGATTGTAGAAGACGATACATGTAATTTTCCGTATCCGATGAAGATTAATATTGATTGCGAATATTGTAATATATGATGATGATTTACTCAACACTTGGAGGAGTGAGGGGGTGGGGGTATGGCACATGCCAAGTTGCGGGGTTAGGCCCATTGTCTACTTAATGCTGACTTTGAGAATGAGTACGTAGAGCTATATTATTATTTTTTATGTATTTTCCAGCAAATATTCGTGATGTCGCAATTTACTTGCGAAGTTTGTAACTTGACGATGAATTGGTCGTCCGCAAGCAGACATCGTCGATCGAAAAGCCATCTAATCAAGGAAAATGGTGAGATCCGGTACAACGATCCACCGGAAATTGCTGAACACCTCTACACACCAAACAAAGATCGCCAGGGTATATCGTGCTGGACGGCTAGAGGGAATGTCACCAGCCCGTGGTACTGCTTGAACTGCAAGCGGCCATACTCGTGTTACAGCAGGAAAACACACACAGAAACTGCTAAACATGCTGAAAATGCGAGAGGAAATGATGGTCTCATTTATACACCGAAAAGGGGGCCGAGAGATGAGTTTCAGTTGAATGGGGAAATATATCCCAGAATCGATGATTCAGTCAATACCAAAATCGACAATTAATGATAATTCTTAATTATAGATTTTATTATATATCTAATCAATTGCTTTAATGTTAACTCTTTTTACTTGTGTAATGTGACCTATAGCTTAACCTACTGTTACTTGTGTAATGTGACCTATATCTTAACCTACTGTTACTTGTGTAATGTGACCTATAGCTTAACCTACTGTTACTTGTTGTTTTGATTTACTTACTTCTTCTAGAAATGTTGTTGTTAAGTCTTGCTAGTGTATTTATGTCCCTGTTAATCTTGCTTCATGTTTATGTCCGACATTGTGATGATTGTATTTTATTGTTGTATTCTTATTGTAAATGAATTTCAAATTGTTATCAAGTGGATGAAGGGAGATTACTCTTACATTATACATGGTATGCTGGCGGTATTAGTTATATTATCAAGCGTTACATGTACTGCATGCATGTAAATTCAAATGAAATACTTCTTTACATTTTGCAAATTTGAATGAATGCTATTTAATTTATAATTTAACTTATTATGTCACCCTGTTATTTGTAAATTACAAGATGTTTTATGGCAGTGACTTCAAAGTATTGTTTATAGTATATTTATTCAAGAATGTTAATTTTATATAAATGAATATTTATTACTAAATACATGTATAATCAAATAGATTTAATTAATTTTACTTTCTTATTTTTTTAAAACCTTGATTTCGTGTGATTGTCCTTCTTTAGAGCTGAAATAAAACGCATGCTTCAAACATTAACTTTTCAATTGTTCCATTAGTGCTACGTTCCGCTCCAATCACCATTTATCACATACCCGTGAATGTTGCTGTGATGCCATAAAATCATTTGGCACAGCGTACATATAACATGCGAATGAGCGTAAAACCCTAAACGATACCCCTACGATACTTGTTTACATAATGATAAAAATATTGATAGATTTGTGGACAATTCTAGAAATAGTGATTTATAAAAATGGGACTACCTTTTCGGCTCTTTAATTCATCATCCTAATCACTTTCCACGACGCTGCTATCATTATTAAGGAGGTCAAGTTTGGATGGACGCTTCTACCTTATTTTATCGGGTATGTGATAAATAAAATACGGAATTCGTGTTATTTAGTAAAACATTTATTGGACTCTTTAAATAAAAAGAATAGGCCTATAAACTCGCCAGAGGCTCGCTTCATATCATTTATCATATAACTTGTTCAATATAGTCAATATATTTACTAACACAACACTCATTTGATATCTTTGATCTATTTTTGCTAGGAAAACAGTCATTGCGCGTACTTTTTAAACAGATTACACACGGTACCGATCTGATATCCCTTTCAACTGCAATATGCATCAAAGATTTTTTTTTCAAAATTCGCCATCATTGATAGAATCTACATCACGCTACAAGTGTTTTGATGACCACTTTCAATCACATCACTTTCATATCAAAATGAATAATGAAATCAAACAGAAAATGCCACATGAAAGGACAAAGCTAAAGCCCAAACACTAAATGCAAATTTACGTACATGCACACAATTACAAAAGCAAAAGGTATACATGGCAAAATATTTCGAGACTGTTAAATAAAAACTTCACATCCTTACAAATAAGTTATATACACGATGCCTCATCAGACGCGAGGAACTGCTGCGATGTCACGTGGACATGTTGTATACACGATGCCTCATCAGACGCGAGGAACTGCTGCGATGTCACATGGACATGTTGTATACACGATGCCTCATCAGACGCGAGGAACTGCTGCGATGTCACGTGGACATGTTGTATACACGATGCCTCATCAGACGCGAGGAACTGCTGCGATGTCATGTGGACATGTTATATACACGATGCCTCATCAGACGCGAGGAACTGCTGCGATGTCATGTGGACATGTTATATTCACGATGCCTCATCAGACGCGAGGAACTGCTGCGATGTCATGTGAACATAATACATCTTCACATGTGTAATTAATATTAGTTGTTTAAATGTGACAAATTGCTTGTTATTCTATCATTGCTTTGTACTTTTGACGCCTAGTGGAACGTCTGTACTCATGTGGATGATTCTGGTAACTCAACATTATCTCTGTAAGTTCTCTTACGGATCATGTTTGCAGTTTCAAAGTTTTACTAAACACCAGCATATAATTTTCTTTAAAGAGTAGATTGTTAATAGATAATTCAATGAAATCAAAGCTTTCCATGTCTTTCGATTGAACCGTTTATACCGTTTTGATTTATACCGTTTTGATTTATATCGTTTTGATTTATATCGTTTTGATGGTCAGACTCTGACGATATTTAGAACGAACTACAAACGTACGTAGTTACGGTTATAAACGTACACCAATAGTGTAAAACATTACAAGAAACTATCCATTGGTCTTTGCTGATAATGTATTCCATTAAAACTATTAGACCTACTTTCACGTTTAAGAAATAGCGCTATCGCTTATAATAAGTATACATAGAATCTTAATTGATGTCACTTTGATATAAATAGAATAAACGCTGTGTACTTTTGTATATGACTTGGCAAACACACCTTTGTGGATAAAAAAGCACAAATTACGAACAAACGAATACATTAAGTATAACTGTAGTGGTCCATTTAAAGCAATTATAAAGTAGTCGAATGTATTTACCACATTCAGTCTCAACAAAAGTCAGGTACAATAAAGAAGTCATCTACATTAAATGACATTCAAACACTGACTCCAATGCTGTCAGCAAGCAGCGCGTCACTTTTAATGATGTGATATTTGACATTATTTACCAATATCAAATGTGAACAGTGGTTTAAATATTGATATAAAATGGGTAATTTGGGATTTGAGATGTCAGTTTCTCCATCGTGTATCTAACGAAATGTTTCTGAAGCGACAAAAAGTATATTGGTGAGATACTAAGTATTAGGACTGAGTTCTCAAATATGAAATACAATTAATACGGATTCTTATGATAACAGTTATTTAGGAATTGATTATTGTTCGATCAGGATAGACAAATATCAACCTTTCTGACGTAAATGTACTTATTTTAATCATACCCTACATAGAATGAGATTAAAACAAATATATATTTAAAATAATGAAATAATATTATAATTATTCAGAGACTCAGTAAGCAAGTTTGACACCAATTCGTAATGAACGGTAGATGAATATTGTGGACAACATGTAGAGAGACTGAGACAGACAGCATAGTTCTTGGAATTTCGCATATATGGATAACTGGATAAAAGTAGCAATAAATACTAGATATATGCATTAGTACCTGAAGTTGTAAAACATACTAGTGATGGATTTACGTGACATAGCAATGCGTGACATTCTTCGTTACAATGAAGGTGTGTACGATAGTAAAATTCATTCTTGTAATAAACCAAGACGTGCCAAAAGTGCCTTTGTGCGACTTCCGGTAGGATCTGATGTGTTCGAACAAACATTGCGGGAAATGCGACTAGCCACACCCCCCGATCTGCCCGATAATGACAAGGGTGACGGCGAATTAGAACCCACGCCATCTTCAACACGACATCCATCTGTTTGCTGTGACGATTCGATTATTACAAATTGTATAACGAACAATCCTAATATGTATCTCTCTTGTAAGAGGTATCCATGGATTTGCCAAAAATCAAATTGTGTACACAAGCAAGGACGTTCACAATGTGGCGTATACAATGTTATAGACAAGGTCGCTATGGCTAACACAGACATCGTGAACTAATCGTATAAGTGAGTGCGCGTCCACAATATTATAATCGTTCTCATATTTAACTGTATTCTGTTTACTGACACACTGAAAGCATTGTTAAGAATGTTATACACAATCTGTCCGAAAGCGTCGATGTATATGTAACAACATTAAAATATGGTAACAATAATCCGTTTCTGTTGAATGTTGATTTCGTGTGTTTGTATTTTCCCCACTATTACATTTTGGTACTGATGATACTGGGAATGTTGGCACTGATGGTACTGGGAATGTTGGTACTGATGATACTGGGAATGTTGGTACTGAAGATAATGGGAATGTTGTACTGATGGTACTGGGAATGTTGGTACTGATGGTACTGGGAATGTTGGTACTGATGATACTGGGAATGTTGTACTGATGGTACTGAGAATGTTGGTACTGATGATACTGGGAATGTTGTACTGATGGTACTGAGAATGTTGGTACTGATGATACTGGGAATGTTGTACTGATGATACTGAGAATGTTGGTACTGATGATACTGGGAATGTTGGTACTGATGATACTGAGAATGTTGGTACTGATGGTACTGGGAATGTTGTACTGATGATACTGAGAATGTTGGTACTGATGATACTGGGAATGTTGGTACTGATGATACTGGGAATGTTGGTACTGATGGTACTGGGAATGTTGGTACTGATGATACTGGGAATGTTATACTGATGGTACTGAGAATGTTGGTACAGATGATACTGAGAATATTGGTACTGATGATACTGGGAATGTTGTACTGATGATACTGAGAATGTTGGTACTGATGATACTGGGAATGTTGGTACTGATGATACTGAGAATGTTGGTACTGATGGTACTGGGAATGTTGTACTGATGATACAGAGAATGTTGGTACTGATGGTACTGGGAATGTTGGTACTGATGATACTGAGAATGTTGGTACTGATGGTACTGGGAATGTTGGTACTGATGATACTGGGAATGTTGTCAGATGGTACTGAGAATGTTGGTACTGATGATACTGGGAATGTTGTACTGATGATACTGAGAATGTTGGTACTGATGATACTGGGAATGTTGTTACTGATGATACTGGGAATGTTGGTACTGATGATACAGAGAATGTTGGTACTGATGATACTGGGAATGTTGGTACTGATGATACTGGGAATGTTGGTACTGATGATACAGAGAATGTTGGTACTGATGATACTGGGAATGTTGGTACTGATGATGCTGGGAATGTTGGTACTGATGATACTGGGAATGATGGTACCGATGGTACTGGGAATGTTGGTACTGATGGTACTGGGAATGTTGTACTGATGGTACTGAGAATGTTGGTACTGATGATACTGGGAATGTTGTACTGATGGTACTGAGAATGTTGGTACTGATGATACTGGGAATGTTGTACTGATGATACTGAGAATGTTGGTACTGATGATACTGGGAATGTTGGTACTGATGATACTGAGAATGTTGGTACTGATGGTACTGGGAATGTTGTACTGATGATACTGAGAATGTTGGTACTGATGATACTGGGAATGTTGGTACTGATGATACTGGGAATGTTGGTACTGATGGTACTGGGAATGTTGGTACTGATGATACTGGGAATGTTATACTGATGGTACTGAGAATGTTGGTACAGATGATACTGAGAATATTGGTACTGATGATACTGGGAATGTTGTACTGATGATACTGAGAATGTTGGTACTGATGATACTGGGAATGTTGGTACTGATGATACTGAGAATGTTGGTACTGATGGTACTGGGAATGTTGTACTGATGATACAGAGAATGTTGGTACTGATGGTACTGGGAATGTTGGTACTGATGATACTGAGAATGTTGGTACTGATGGTACTGGGAATGTTGGTACTGATGATACTGGGAATGTTGTCAGATGGTACTGAGAATGTTGGTACTGATGATACTGGGAATGTTGTACTGATGATACTGAGAATGTTGGTACTGATGATACTGGGAATGTTGTTACTGATGATACTGGGAATGTTGGTACTGATGATACAGAGAATGTTGGTACTGATGATACTGGGAATGTTGGTACTGATGATACTGGGAATGTTGGTACTGATGATACAGAGAATGTTGGTACTGATGATACTGGGAATGTTGGTACTGATGATGCTGGGAATGTTGGTACTGATGATACTGGGAATGATGGTACCGATGGTACTGGGAATGTTGGTACTGATGGTACTGGGAATGTTGTACTGGTGATACTGGGAATGTTGTACTGATGATACAGAGAATGTTGGTACTGATGATACTGGGAATGTTGTACTGATGATACTAGGGGTGTTGGTACTGTTGATACTGGGAATGTTGTACTGATGATACTAGGAATATTGGTACTGATGATACTGGGAATGTTGTACTGATGATACTGGAAATGTTGGTACTGATGATACTAGGAATGTTGGTACTGATGATACTGGGAATGTTGGTACTGATGATACTATGAATGTTGGTACTGATGATACTGAGAAGATATTGAAAGACTTTCGGTTTGCAACGCTTATATTGTACATGTCTGTTAACACTTATTATGTTCACCATTAAAAGTTACGCCTTAACATTAAGTTCATAATCGTTGTAGTTATACGTACGTGTAATATGTTTATCTAATTATGTTCCAGACTCTACACAAAAACTGCTCAGTGTTTATAGAACCATTAAATAAATATAACAGTTTAAATCAGTCTCTACATTCGTACATTAAAGATGACTTAACATCACATTTCTTCAAATATTCATAAGGCGGCAATGTTTCTATTACATCGTTTTTCACTTAATGGACCATGAAAGAGCGATAACACTTGAAGATACATGTATGTGTTTATTGTGAAAGGCGTGTAATAACGATATGTTCCTTCCCTTTATACACCACACGTCGTAAACACAGAGGTAAGCTATAACGAATATAATAACATTAAACAGTGAGTCTTTTAACTTCGGTAATAAGTTTATAGAACTTTATAGCACCAAACAACTGCATCATTATTCATGTAGTAACGAGTCCAGGTATCACGGGAAACTAACTCCCATTGTTTCTCATTCAGTAGTTTCGTCATTAATGGTTCCAATTTCTCGTGTACTCCGCCAGGTCCTAGTAAGTTACATCTAGCTATAAGGACAATCAGACCACCTATATAAAGAGAAATGTCAATTAACAAAATGCCTTACAGGAAATAAGCCTACGATATTTCGTGATACACATACATTGTTCTTATATACATTTCGCTATTACAATGATACCAGTTTGCAAATGTATTTCACGAATGTTGCATATTTTGAAAACTCGTTGTTTATGATGTCATCAAAACAGATTAAATACTTCTTAATTAAGGCACTCTTCCTGCGATCGTAAAATTACGAAGTCGCAAACAATATATTAATTGCGTAAACGCTAACATACCTGGTTTTACAAGTCTGACCATTTCGATTAAAGCTTCAGACGGCACGTGACTTTTTTCTCCAAATATGCCACTTCCAGTAATGGCGTCATACGAACCTGATAAAAAGATTATAAATCTAGATTGAGAAAATGGTCGAATAAATCAAACCTTTCATCACATACATAGTCATTGTACTAGCAATATACTAAGTACTTAATGTTTCAGATGACAAGCAATTAATAGATTAGTACTGTCAGTCTTTCGGCCATCGCACTAGTTTTATTACGGGACATTTGGACGGATGTGATCACTTAGCAAAGTTAACATCAGAAAGTTGACAAAAGAAGCTAGTCGTCTCACTCCTATCTTAGTCATTTGTGTGTATATGTCGGAACTGAATGACCATATAGCGGTGAAGCGTGAGGTTAGCTAGCTGTTCAATCGATATAACTCCCAGTATTTTTACTGAAAGTTCCAAGGCGGTAAATGGTTGTGAGTATTATTTCTTTTTATGTTTGAGATAAATTGTATGTTTCCCCTAACCCGTGATAAAATTCATTGACTTGATATTCATAGTATTCAAGTTCCCACTTTCTTTCCGTGACCTACTTGTTTTCTCAGTTTGACCTTTAATGGATTCCATTCCCCCTTTTTCCGTCCCTTCCTAAGCTCCTTAATTTTTTTTCTTACCTAGCCAGCCAATGCCTTATAGGTCCTTAGATATTTGTCCTTGCACCGTATAAACTCTTACGTTTTGTATGCTGATAAGTCATTTGGATTTGAGTGCCATTTCCCGGCCATACCACAGGAACATACACAATTAGCCGATTCCAACAATTAACGTGTTAACATGAGTTTTGGTATTTTACCTTCAGGTATATCTAGCGGAGAACCTGTGATATAATCAACAATACATCGATTATACAGATTGTCTTTCTTGGCTTCATCAAGCATCGCTTGTGATGGATCTAATGCATCTATGTTAGTGAACCCTTCCTCGCGTAACTGAAACAAAGAATGCAAACTGAAATTTCCAAAATGGAAATCATAACAAACAATAAACCAAACCTAAGGCCGCTTGGTCAGTTCATTCAGCATTTCGCATTGCTTAACCATTTAGCTCTAAACCCTGGCTAGGTGGCAGTTCTCCATAATAGGATTGTCTTGACGTTACTACATCTTTAGTCATACGTACTTCACATGATTCGTGTAGAATTGCCGAGTAAATCAGTTGATATGTAAAATATACATTCGCCATACTTCATCCAATTATATGTATACAATGTATTGTTTTATTAAAACAACAATGTGTTTTTTGAATTCCGGGGCTGGCATTTACAATCCTAAGGCTGTTTTCAAAATTATAGTTTACGTGCGTACGCCTATCATGTTAGTTGTGACTGTTGAAAAAGTCAATGTAGACATTCATATATGTAAACAAATTCGTACATTTTTACGTGCTTACCATTTTGGCTACAAGTCCGGTTCCAGCTCCAACATCGAGCACACGCACTGAACTTCTACTGCCTGATGGAACATTATCACACAACTTCTTAGAGACAGCGATATGTGACGAATATCCCTGTTGTAACATATCCTGAAATTATACAACAATGAAAGTATCGTGCGTACCGCAGCACAGATAGTACCTATAAATTATGCAACAATGAAAGTATCGTGCGTACAGCAGCACAGAGAGTACCTACACATTATGCAACAATGAAAGTATCGTGCGTACGTCAGCACAGAGAGGACCTACAAATTATGCAACAATGAAAGTATCGTGCGTACAGCAGCACAGAGAGTACCTACACATTATGCAACAATGAAAGTATCGTGCGTACAGCAGCACAGAGAGTACCTACACATTATGCAACAATGAAAGTATCGTGCGTACAGCAGCACAGAGAGTACCTACACATTATGCAACAATGAAAGTATCGTGCGTACAGCAGCACAGAGAGGACCTACACATTATGCAACAATGAAAGTATCGTGCGTACAGCAGCACAGAGAGTACCTACACATTATGCAACAATGAAAGTATCGTGTGTACAGCAGCACAGAGAGTACCTACACATTATGCAACAATGAAAGTATCGTGCGTACAGCAGCACAGATAGTACCTATAAATTATGCAACAATGAAAGTATCGTGCGTACGTCAGCACAGAGAGGACCTACAAATTATGCAACAATGAAAGTATCGTGCGTACAGCAGCACAGAGAGTACCTACACATTATGCAACAATGAGAGTATCGTGCGTACAGCAGCACAGATAGTACCTATAAATTATGCAACAATGAAAGTATCGTGTGTACCGCAGCACAGAGAGGACCTACAAATTATGCAACAATGAGAGTATCGTGCGTACAGCAGCACAGAGAGGACCTACACATTATGCAACAATGAGAGTATCGTGCGTACGGCAGCACAGAGAGGACCTACAAATTATGCAACAATGAGAGTATCGTGCGTACGGCAGCACAGAGAGGACCTACACATTATGCAACAATGAGAGTATCGTGTGTATGGCAGCACAGAGAGTACCTACACATTATACAACAATGAGAGTATCGTGCGTACAGCAGCACAGAGAGTACCTACACATTATGCAACAATGAGAGTATCGTGCGTACAGCAGCACAGAGAGAATCTACACATTATACAACAATGAAAGTATCGTGCGTACAGCAGCACAGAGAGTACCTACAAATTATGCAACAATGAAAGTATCGTGCGTACGTCAGCACAGAGAGGACCTACAAATTATGCAACAATGAAAGTATCCTGTGTATGGCAGCACAGAGAGTACCTACACATTATGCAACAATGAAAGTATCGTGTGTACGGCAGCACAGAGAGTACCTACACATTATGCAACAATGAAAGTATCGTGTGTACGGCAGCACAGAGAGTACCTACACATTATACAACAATGAAAGTATCGTGTGTACGGCAGCACAGAGAGTACCTACACATTATGCAACAATGAAAGTATCGTGTGTACGGCAGCACAGAGAGTACCTACACATTATACAACAATGAAAGTATCGTGCGTACAGCAGCACAGAGAGTACCTACACATTATGCAACAATGAAAGTATCGTGTGTACAGCAGCACAGAGAGGACCTACATATTATACAACAATGAAAGTATCGTGTGTATGGCAGCACAGAGAGTACCTACACATTATGCAACAATGAAAGTATCCTGTGTATGGCAGCACAGAGGGTACCTACACATTATACAACAATGAAAGTATCGTGTGTATGGCAGCACAGAGAGTACCTACAAATTATACAACAATGAAAGTATCGTGTGTATGGCAGCACAGAGAGTACCTACACATTATGCAACAATGAAAGTATCCTGTGTACAGCAGCACAGAGAGTACCTACACATTATGCAACAATGAAAGTATCGTGCGTACAGCAGCACAGAGAGTACCTACACATTATGCAACAATGAAAGTATCGTGCGTACAGCAGCACAGAGAGGACCTACACATTATACAACAATGAAAGTATCGTGTGTATGGCAGCACAGAGAGTACCTACACATTATGCAACAATGAAAGTATCGTGCGTACAGCAGCACAGAGAGTACCTACACATTATACAACAATGAAAGTATCGTGCGTACAGCAGCACAGAGAGTACCTACACATTATGCAACAATGAAAGTATCGTGCGTACAGCAGCACAGAGAGGACCTACACATTATACAACAATGAAAGTATCGTGCGTACAGCAGCACAGAGAGTACCTACACATTATGCAACAATGAAAGTATCGTGCGTACGGCAGCACAGAGAGGACCTACACATTATGCAACAATGAAAGTATCCTGTGTATGGCAGCACAGAGAGTACCTACACATTATGCAACAATGAAAGTATCGAGCGTACAGCAGCACAGAGAGTACCTACACATTATGCAACAATGAAAGTATCGTGCGTACGGCAGCACAGAGAGGACCTACACATTATGCAACAATGAACGTATCGTGTGTACAGCAGCACAGAGAGTACCTACACATTATGCAACAATGAACGTATCGTGCGTACAGCAGCACAGAGAGTACCTACACATTATGCAACAATGAGAGTATCGTGTGTACAGCAGCACAGAGAGTACCTACAAATTATACAACAATGAAAGTATCGTGCGTACAGCAGCACAGAGAGGACCTACACATTATGCAACAATGAGAGTATCGTGTGTACGGCAGCACAGAGAGGACCTACACATTATGCAACAATGAAAGTATCCTGTGTACAGCAGCACAGAGAGTACCTACACATTATGCAACAATGAAAGTATCGTGTGTACAGCAGCACAGAGAGTACCTACAAATTATACAACAATGAAAGTATCGTGCGTACAGCAGCACAGAGAGGACCTACACATTATACAACAATGAAAGTATCATGTGTATGGCAGCACAGAGAGTACCTACAAATTATACAACAATGAGAGTATCGTGTGTACAGCAGCACAGAGAGTACCTACAAATTATACAACAATGAAAGTATCGTGTGTATGGCAGCACAGAGAGTACCTACACATTATGCAACAATGAAAGTATCGTGCGTACAGCAGCACAGAGAGGACCTACACATTATACAACAATGAAAGTATCATGTGTATGGCAGCACAGAGAGTACCTACAAATTATACAACAATGAGAGTATCGTGTGTACAGCAGCACAGAGAGTACCTACAAATTATACAACAATGAAAGTATCGTGTGTATGGCAGCACAGAGAGTACCTACAAATTATACAACAATGAAAGTATCGTGTGTACAGCAGCACAGAGAGAACCTACAAATTATACAACAATGAAAGTATCGTGTGTATGGCAGCACAGAGAGTACCTACAAATTATACAACAATGAGAGTATCGTGTGTACAGCAGCACAGAGAGGAGCTACACATTATACAACAATGAGAGTATCGTGTGTACAGCAGCACAGAGAGTACCTACACATTATGCAACAATGAAAGTATCCTGTGTACAGCAGCACAGAGAGTACCTACACATTATGCAACAATGAAAGTATCGTGTGTACAGCAGCACAGAGAGTACCTACAAATTATACAACAATGAAAGTATCGTGTGTATGGCAGCACAGAGAGTACCTACAAATTATACAACAATGAGAGTATCGTGTGTACGACAGCACAGAGAGTACCTACACATTATGCAACAATGAAAGTATTATGCGTACGGCAGCACAGAGAGTACCTACACATTATGCAACAATGAGAGTATCGTGTGTACAGCAGCACAGAGAGTACCTACACATTATGCAACAATGAAAGTATCGTGCGTACGGCAGCACAGAGAGGACCTACACATTATGCAACAATGAAAGTATCGTGTGTACAGCAGCACAGAGAGTACCTACACATTATGCAACAATGAACGTATCGTGTGTACAGCAGCACAGAGAGTACCTACACATTATGCAACAATGAACGTATCGTGCGTACGTCAGCACAGAGAGTACCTACACATTATGCAACAATGAACGTAGCGTGTGTACAGCAGCACAGAGAGTACCTACACATTATGCAACAATGAAAGTATCGTGTGTACAGCAGCACAGAGAGTACCTACACATTATGCAACAATGAACGTATCGTGCGTACGTCAGCACAGAGAGGACCTACACATTATGCAACAATGAAAGTATCGTGCGTACGGCAGCACAGAGAGAATCTACACATTATACAACAATGAAAGTATCCTGTGTACGGCAGCACAGAGAGGACCTCCACATTATGCAACAATGAAAGTATCGTGCGTACAGCAGCACAGAGAGTACCTACACATTATGCAACAATGAAAGTATCGTGTGTACAGCAGCACAGAGAGTACCTACACATTATACAACAATGAAAGTATCATGCGTACAGCAGCACAGAGAGGACCTACACCTTATACAACAATGAAAGTATCCTGTGTATGGCAGCACAGAGAGGACCTACACATTATGCAACAATGAAAGTATCCTGTGTATGGCAGCACAGAGAGGACCTACACATTATACAACATTGAGAGTATCGTGCGTACAGCAGCACAGAGAGAATCTACACATTATACAACAATGAAAGTATCCTGTGTATGGCAGCACAGAGAGGACCTACACATTATACAACAATGAAAGTATCGTGAGTACAGCAGCACAGAGAGTACCTACAAATTATGCAACAATGAAAGTATCGTGTGTACGGCAGCACAGAGAGGACCTACACATTATACAACAATGAAAGTATCGTGCATACAGCAGCACAGAGAGGACCTACACATTATACAACAATGAAAGTATCGTGTGTACAGCAGCACAGAGAGGACCTACACATTATACAACAATGAGAGTATCGTGCGTACAGCAGCACAGAGAGGACCTACACATTATACAACAATGAGAGTATCGTGCGTACAGCAGCACAGAGAGGACCTACACATTATGCAACAATGAAAGTATCGTGTGTACGGCAGCACAGAGAGGACCTACACATTATACAACAATGAGAGTATCGTGTGTACAGCAGCACAGAGAGTACCTACACATTATACAACAATGAGAGTATCGTGCGTACAGCAGCACAGAGAGTACCTACACATTATACAACAATGAAAGTATCGTGCGTACAGCAGCACAGAGAGGACCTACACATTATGCAACAATGAAAGTATCGTGAGTACGGCAGCACAGAGAGGACCTACACATTACGCAACAATGAGAGTATCGTGCGTACAGCAGCACAGAGAGTACCTACACATTATGCAACAATGAGAGTATCGTGCGTACAGCAGCACAGAGAGGACCTACACATTATGCAACAATGAGAGTATCGTGCGTACAGCAGCACAGAGAGGACCTACACATTATGCAACAATGAGAGTATCGTGCGTACAGCAGCACAGAGAGGACCTACACATTATGCAACAATGAGAGTATCGTGCGTACAGCAGCACAGAGAGTACCTACACATTATGCAACAATGAGAGTATCGTGCGTACAGCAGCACAGAGAGTACCTACACATTATGCAACAATGAAAGTATCGTGAGTACGGCAGCACAGAGAGGACCTACACATTACGCAACAATGAAAGTATCGTGTGTACCGCAGCACAGAGAGGACCTACACATTACGCAACAATGAGAGTATCGTGCGTACAGCAGCACAGAGAGGACCTACACATTACGCAACAATGAGAGTATCGTGCGTACAGCAGCACAGAGAGTACCTACACATTATGCAACAATGAAAGTATCGTGCGTACAGCAGCACAGAGAGGACCTACACATTACGCAACAATGAGAGTATCGTGCGTACAGCAGCACAGAGAGTACCTATACATTATGCAACAATGAAAGTATCGTGCGTACAGCAGCACAGAGAGGACCTACACAATATGCAACAATGAGAGTATCGTGCGTACGGCAGCACAGAGAGTACCTACACATTATGCAACAATGAAAGTATCGTGCGTACAGCAGCACAGAGAGGACCTACACAATATGCAACAATGAGAGTATCGTGCGTACGGCAGCACAGAGAGAACCTACACATTATGCAACAATGAAAGTATCGTGCGTACAGCAGCACAGAGAGGACCTACACAATATGCAACAATGAGAGTATCGTGCGTACGGCAGCACAGAGAGTACCTACACATTATACAACAATGAACGTATCGTGCGTACAGCAGCACAGAGAGGACCTACACATTATACAACAATGAAAGTATCGTGCGTACAGCAGCACAGAGAGGACCTACACATTATACAACAATGAGAGTATCGTGCGTACGGCAGCACAGAGAGTACCTACACATTATGCAACAATGAAAGTATCGTGCGTACGTCAGCACAGAGAGTACCTACACAATATGCAACAATGAAAGTATCGTGCGTACGGCAGCACAGAGAGGACCTACACATTATGCAACAATGAAAGTATCGTGTGTACGGCAGCACAGAGAGTACCTACACATTATACAACAATGAACGTATCGTGCGTACGTCAGCACAGAGAGTACCTACACAATATGCAACAATGAAAGTATCGTGCGTACGGCAGCACAGAGAGGACCTACACATTATGCAACAATGAAAGTATCGTGTGTACGGCAGCACAGAGAGTACCTACACATTATACAACAATGAACGTATCGTGCGTACGTCAGCACAGAGAGTACCTACACAATATGCAACAATGAAAGTATCGTGCGTACAGCAGCACAGAGAGGACCTACAAATTATGCAACAATGAAAGTATCGTGCGTACGGCAGCTCAGAGAGAACCTACAAATTATGCAACAATGAGAGTATCGTGCGTACAGCAGCACAGAGAGGGCCTTCAATATATGCATATATGTCAGTCACGTGCGCTACTAGTAGTCTGCACATGTGCACGTAGATGGAAAGCCTACAACGTGTGGACGACCACAATATGAGTGAGTTAGACCACAATATCGGCACGTAAATATAACTCTTGTAAGGAAGCTTTCAATACAAGCCTAAATTTAGGTCTGCCACATGTGTTCGCTCCAGGAGAGTTTGTGGTATTACATGTCCCTTTTGTGACACCGTACTAGCGATATGTGGCGTCTTTCCTTGTGTACTCTGTATGTTATATGGCAGTTTAATCCGACAATAATCAACCACACAAAGCTGTCAGCTTCAGATCGACTCAAAACGTGTGACAAAAAAATTACTACAAATGGTACACAAATGCCACGTGTTCAAACAGAAAACACAACTCGAAGAAAGGTTAAGATAGATATTTTATAGATATACATTTGCTTGTATCACGACTGTGTAACATGTACAAACGATACTACGTCATGCGATACATCTTTAAACATTTCCTGTGAGATATTTATAAAACAGACAAACCACCTACATTATTAAGCCAGCCTTGCGTTCGGTTAAGGCTAACACTCGCTCAAGTTACGGCTTTGTATCACTGGCCCACCGTATCACATTGTATGCACACGGGGAACCAAGTTGAAAAATTAACACAGGGTTGGTTCCCTGTATTTACTGTCTTTGAGGCAGAGAACCAGAATACAAACGAGGCGGTCAATACACTTGTTAGCGACGCGAATTGTGAGCGGCTTCTCTTAGCCGTAACTGAACGCAAGGCTGGAACCATACACTTTTTAAAAAAACTTACCTGATCATATCTTCCGGCCCATTTAATATATGAAAGTTGTGACTCTTCTACAGAAACAGTTGTGACTGATTTAATCCGATCACGAAGTTCCCTTTCATCAATAGTTTCTGTCGTCATTTTGCCGTCCTAGTTCACAATGGTGTGGATACTGTACAGCCTTATCTGCATAAAATGGTCACAAACGTTTGTATACTATTTACACTGCACACATTTCGATGCGTTTGTGAGGCGTTGCATTGTCATGCTGGAAAGTGCCAGGTCCAATAATTTGCATGAATGGCATCACTGTATTGTTTAAAACATTGATATAACCTTGAGCATTGAGATTTCCTTGGACCAGATCAGTTTTCAGATTTCCCAATATCCCACCCCAGCCCATAATACTGCCACCACCAAATATGTCTCTCTCCTGAATACAAAAATCTGCAAGTCTTTCATTTCTACGGCGATAGATGCGTATTCTGCCATCTGAATGGCTGACAGTAAACCGTGACTCATCGCTAAAAAGTAAGGATTGCCACTGGTTGCGTGTGAAATGCAAATGACGTCGTGCCCATAACAGTCTGGCAGCTCTAGTATATGGACGACGAGCACGAATAGGAACACGGTTCTGTCTCAAACGGTTTATGATCGTCTGTGCATGAACCCCGTAACGCCGAGCAGTAATAGTTGCTGTTGAGTCAACGTGATAACGCGATCAGTACGTAACGTTGTAGCACGTACGCGACCGGGTCTTGCACGATCTATGACAGATCCAGTAGTGTTGTACCGGATCGTAAGATTATGAATAGTCTGTCTGGAGCAGCCAAGATGACGCGCTACGTTATTTACCATTGACCCCAACCGGAGCATACCAATAGCCTGCTTTCTCTGATCTTCAGAAAGACGTTGCATTACTAAATGCAATTGATTTTTAAAACAAATTCAATATTTTGTATATGTGCTAAGCAGCAAATGATAACTTGTCAGTGTAAAACCTGTAAGTGAAACCAATGTTGATGTGCACGTGCAAAGTAAGGAAAACGTTTTTGAATATACCGTCGATTTTTAAAACAATTACATAATCGTTATCCGCAATGAAATCGTGATATGTGTAACACTTACAACAACATATATACTAAGAAAAGAAACATTCAAAAAAATAAAGTGTAAAGTTTTCATTTTGGGTCAGTGTATCTCGTGGTTACGACTTACTATCTCGCTCCTACGACTTACTATCTCGTGGTTACGACTTACTATCTCACTCCTACGACTTACTATCTCGTGGTTACGACTTACTATCTCGCTCCTACGACTTACTATCTCGTGGATCCGACTTACTATCTCGTGGTTATGACTTACTATCTCGCTCCTACGACTTACTATCTCGCTCCTACGACTTACTATCTCGTGGTTACGACTTACTATCTCGCTCCTACGACTTACTATCTCGTGGTTACGACTTACTATCTCGCTCCTACGACTTACTATCTCGTGGTTACGACTTACTATCTCGCTCCTACGACTTACTATCTCGTGGATCCGACTTACTATCTCGTGGTTATGACTTACTATCTCGCTCCTACGACTTACTATCTCGCTCCTACGACTTACTATCTCGTGGTTACGACTTACTATCTCGTGGATACGACTTACTATCTCGCTCCTTCGACTTACTATCTCGTGGGTACGACTTACTATCTCGCTCCTACGACTAACTATCTCGTGGTTACGACTTACTATCTCGTGGATACGACTTTCTATCTCGCTCCTTCGACTTACTATCTCGTGGGTACGACTTACTATCTCGTGGCCACGACTTACTATCTCGCAATTACGACTTACTATCTCGCAATTACCACTTACTATCTCGCAATAACGACTAACTATCTCGTGACCAAACTTTCTATCTCCTAGTTACGACTAACCATCTCGCAATTACCACTTACTATCTCGCAATAACGACTTACTATCTCGTGACCAAACTTTCTATCTCCTAGTTACGACTAACCATCTCGCAATTACCACTTACTATCTCGCAATTACCACTTACTATCTCGTGACCAAACTTTCTATCTCGTAGTTACGACTAACCATCTCGCAATTACCACTCACCATCTTGCAATTACCACTTACTATCTCGCAATAACGACTTACTATCTCGTGACCAAACTTTCTATCTCGTAGTTACGACTAACCATCTCGCAATTACCACTTACTATCTCGCAATTACCACTTACTATCTCGCAATTACCACTTACTATCTCGCAATAACGACTTACTATCTCGTGACCAAACTTTCTATCTCGTAGTTACGACTAACCATCTCGCAATTACCACTTACTATCTCGCAATTACCACTTACTATCTCGCAATTACCACTTACTATCTCGTGACCAAACTTTCTCTCTCGTAGTTACGACTTACCATCTCGCAATTACCACTTACTATCTCGTGACCAAACTTTCTATCTCGTAGTTACGACTTACCATCTCGCAATTACGACTTACCATCTCGCAATTACCACTCACCATCTCGCAATTACCACTTACTATCTCGCAATTACCACTTATTATCTCGCAATTACCACTTACTATCTCGTGACCAAACTTTCTATCTCGTAGTTACGACTTACAATCTCGCAATTACCACTTACTATCTCGTGACCAAACTTTCTATCTCGTAGTTACGACTTACCATCTCGCATTTACGACTTACTATCTCGTGACCAAACTTTCTATCTCGTAGTTACGACTTACCATCTCGCAATTACGACTTACCATCTCGCAATTACCACTCACCATCTCGCAATTACCACTTACTATCTCGCAATAACGACTTACTATCTCGTGACCAAACTTTCTATCTCGTAGTTGCGACTAAACATCTCGCAATTACCACTTACTATCTCGCAATAACGACTTACCATCTCGTGACCAAACTTTCTATCTCGTAGTTACGACTTACCATCTCGCAATTACCACTTACTATCTCGTAGTTACGACTTACTATCTCGTGACCAAACTTTCTATCTCGTAGTTACGACTAACCATCTCGCAATTACCACTTACTATCTCGCAATTACCACTTACTATCTCGTGACCAAACTTTCTATCTCGTAGTTACGACTTACCATCTCGCAATTACGACTTACCATCTCGCAATTACCACTCACCATCTCGCAATTACCACTTACTATCTCGCAATAACGACTTACTATCTCGTGACCAAACTTTCTATCTCGTAGTTGCGACTAAACATCTCGCAATTACCACTTACTATCTCGCAATAACGACTTACCATCTCGTGACCAAACTTTCTATCTCGTAGTTACGACTTACCATCTCGCAATTACAACTTACTATCTCGTAGTTACGGCTTACTATCTCGTGACCAAACTTTCTATCTCGTAGTTACGACTAACCATCTCGCAATTACCACTTACTATCTCGCAATTACCACTTACTATCTCGTGACCAAACTTTCTATCTCGTAGTTACGACTTACCATCTCGCAATTACCACTTACTATCTCGTGACCAAACTTCCTATCTCGTAGTTACGACTTACCATCTCGCAATTACCACTTACTATCTCGTGACCAAACTTTCTATCTCGTAGTTACGACTAACCATCTCGCAATTACCACTTACTATCTCGCAATTACCACTTACTATCTCGCAATTACCACTTTCTATCTCGCAATTACCACTTACTTTCTCGCAATAACGACTTACTATCTCGTGACCAAACTTTCTATCTCGTAGTTACGACTAACCATCTCGCAATTACCACTTACCATCTCGCAATAACGACTTACTATCTCGCAATTACCACTTACTATCTCGCAATAACCACTTACCATCTCGCAACCACTTACTATCTCGCAATAACGACTTATTGTCTCGTGGCCACATGAAATTGGAACATATCCTTTTTAAGGATTTACAATCCAGTTTTAATAATGTTTGATTTAAACGACACGATTTAGTAAACCATTGTTATATATACTGAGCCAAACAAGTAACGATACATACTTAGATAATTTGTAAAATCTTAAAGCTTAAACTTGTGTTATATGTACTGTGATTACATGATTGCTTAAACGTATGACTGTTTTCACAGACCATTATCGATTATTGTAGAATATCGTGTTACTGGCAATAGGGATTTTTTATTTTTGCACGCACTGCACGGGAAACCCATGATGATGAACATGTTTCGACATAAAAATATACGCATTGCACAGATATTGTACCTGTATTGTGAAAACATAGGCAAAATTCAATATTTCTCTGCTGTAATTATGCCGAGACTGAATGCAAATCAACGCCTTATAGCCATTGGTATGCTACAAGCAAACTTACGTCACGCTGACGTCGCTGCACACTTTGGAGTGTCTAGGTTGACTATAACCCGACTTTTAGGCCGTTATCGGGCCCTTGGTTCTGTTAATGACCGTCCCCGTTCTGGTAGGCCCCGTGAAACGACTCCTGCACAGGACCGTCACATAAGGACGTCACACTTACGTGACCGGTTTCTTCCATCTACTGTTACTGCTGCTGTAACACATGGTCGTACAAACAACAGAATCAGTGCTCAAACAGTCCAAAACAGACTCGCTGAGCGTGGTATAAGAGCCAGACGTCCGTATCATGGGCCTATATTTACCCAACGTCATCGCGTCTTGAGACGTCAGTGGGCCACTGGACATTTGAATTGGACAAGAAATCAATGGAATACGGTAATGTTCACTGATGAGTCGCGTTTTTGTTTGAGGCGAGGAGATGGACGTGCTAGAGTATACCGTAGGGTCGGTGAACGTTATGCTGACGTCTGTGTGCACGAGGTGGACCGTTACGGTGGTGGAAGTATCATGGTTTGGGGCGGAATATCCTACCAGAATCGCACTGCATTGATTATTGTGCGTGGGAATCTAACGGGACAACGTTATCGAGACGAAATTTTAACACCAGTTGTCGTTCCATTTCTTAACGCTAACGTGAACGTCACGTTGTTCCAGCAAGACAATGCTAGGTGCCATACAGCACATGTATGCCGCAATTTTCTTACCCAACAAAACATTAATGTTATAGATTGGCCTGCTTGTTCTCCAGATAGAACATCTTTGGGATGCCCTGGGCCCGTATTACAGAAGCTTCTTATCCTTAAAATTTTCCTTAAATGATGAAAAAATCTTAAGTTTTACATTTTTATCCTTAAGATTTCAGAAAATTCTTAAGTAGTATTACACAATGTTCTTATCTTATTTTTTCACTTAAGGTAAGCGATTTTCTCCTTAGATTTTAAGGAAAGCTAGACCTCCCTTATCTTGTATAAAATATCTTAAGTTATAGAATCGCCTTCATTTTCTGAACCAGTGAACGCACAATTATCCGACATCTACGATTTCAACACAAAGTTCGTGTCACGTTGCGTTCAGATATAAATTTACATAAAGTAAGCCTACCGGTGTTCAGTAAATTCCGTAGAATTATCAAGTTTTGCTCTTGAAATTGTGTCAACGCTGTGAGCAAAATCAACAATATTTACCTTATAAAATGCTAACCTCCTAGTGTTAATTATACATACAACCAACTATGTAATAATTCGCTAGGATCGAATTTTAGGGAGAAGTGGGTGGAATTGGGGAGAAGTGGATACGGCGCGCCAATATCATTGATTTTTATCCTTGTAATACATGTACTAAAATTTTCTTATTACCTGTTGTTTGACTAGTTGTTGAACTATTAAATTGCATACAATAATTTTACAAGCTTGATCCCTGTCGATAAATATGTGTTTCTGCAAATAGCTAAAAATGTTCTTAAGTATCTATAAGAACGGAATAATAGAAATTGAACTGTGAATCGGAAATTTCAAAAGTGTGAATTTCGGATAGGTTAATTTTCGGATGTAAGGACTTTCAAGACATTTACTGTGATAGCATCAATATGATATACCTATTGTATTGTCTGCCATGTGATTATTGTACAGTCAACATTTCCTTGTATGATCGTGAATTTTTCATTGTTAACTGTCAGTGGGGCGTGAATGTGCTATGTGTAACTGACAGTTATAAACAAACATGCGATGGTTAATATGCACTGCAGTAGGTTGTACAATAGGGGTAAAAAGAACAGTGTGATAATATTTCACATTTCCAACTGATGGTGCACAGCGCCAGTGATGGATGCAGGCGGTGAAGAAAATGAGTTTTGATGACCCGTCTAAGACATGGGAACCAAAACCGCATGATAGGATTTGTTCACAAAACTTTATTGGAGGCAAGTTATTACAAAAATATCATTTTATTCAATACATATCAATACATTAATTGTCCAATGGTGATATGACTTTGTATTGACGGAAGAGTCATTGCCACACATGAGTGTCATTGGCATCCCATATAAATTGACATAATTATGATTCACCATAGATATAGATGAACATTTTATGCCTATCCAGTAAGATCATATCATAATGAAAGTATAAATAATGGTACTGGCTACCTTATATGAATTTATATTATAACCTTACACATTGAATAAATGCATCGAATTGATCTATTTCAGGACATCCGTCTGATGACATATGATAGAGCACCCCAGATACATCCCATCCATATTTACTGAATACTCCACTGTCGAGGGCGACCAAAGATGACCAGAGGTTGGAGGCAACTGATGTGCCTGTATGTCGGATTTGTTCGGATGACCGGCTATTGTTAGTATTAATGAAACTTCGACTGAATCTAACAGACTTGGCAATCAAAATCAACATTATATTATGTCCAACACAAATATCAAAGATATTTAACAGATGTGTACCAGTGCTTGCCAGAAAGCTTAAATTCCTCATTAAATGGCCTGATAATATGGGGCTTGAACCAAAGACCTCCTAAATTATAGTATGGCGCTCTACCGACTGAGCTTACCAGGTAGTCGCCTAGCCCCACTTCACTTAAACACTCCCCACTCGTCCGGTATCCGAGACTCAACCGTCAAACAATGCTGTCACATATAAATAATTGTATGGGAAAATGTGCACCCAATGTGGGGCTCGAAAAGTTTTTTACACACATCAATTACATAATAAAAATGTAATAACTCTTTTTGGTCATATCATTATAACCTGAAATTGTTTTTATGTTTCGGATAAGGTAATCATGATTTTTGACTAAGGAAGCATAAGTGAATCGAAACTGGTCCTGTGTCATGCTATTAGTTGACCGATATGTAAAACTTGGATCATGACAGAGAATACTTTTTACTATTTTGTTATATCTCTCTTTATATGCTCATTTTAAGATTATAATATTGTTTTTCTCTGAATCTGTGTGTTTAATTTGATATTTGAAATTAAACACTTCATAGATTGTATGTGTCATTGTTTGCATATGTATGTTTATTTCTTTGTATCAGTTGAGATATGTTATGCTCTCCAGTTATTGGAGGTAATAAAAGTTTATATTACATTTTAAACAGTAGTTTTCAATCATGATTTGAATATATTGCTTTGAAATACACAGTTCTATTGAAATAAAATTGTAATGACTGTTATATAGTGTGTGAATTTCTTTTTCAACTTGGTTATCTATACTATGGCGCTATATCTGCTCTAGACTAGTTTTATACTAATCACAAGTGCTAAGCTCTAGTTTCATATAGGTTCGTATGTGCACGCTTTTGAGCAAAATTTATCAGGGGAAAAGTACTATCTGTGGAGACTTATGATTTTTCGCAACAAGCTTTGTAATACTACAGTTAAAAACATAAAACATGCATCTAACCATAGGATTGATAATAGTGGTTGCTTATTATATCACAGACAGCTGCAAATGTTGGATTGAAATTCATACAACATGTCTGTTCTCAGTACACAACTCATGACAGGACATTATAAGAAGTGCAAGCATATTGTATCTATATTATTATTGGTATAGATGGACCGGGTATGTGTTGTGTTTGTGCCATGTCCAAGGACATGCTGGTTATATTCAATCTAAATTACTGGTACTAATTAGCCTCAACAACTAGATCACGTCTTACCGACTGCATTATTCATGTTATATCATACAGATTTACTGAGCAAAACTTCTCACACAACATACAGTCAATTTCCATCTGTTATAATGCAAAATGTTCAAATATAATGCAGCAAAAACAAAGATTTATATGAAATGACGGTTGTACTTGCTACAACGTAGCTAGGTAAAATCATTTATTTGCTTGGAGTTAGAGTAAAATCGGCTACATTCTGCGCACACATTATTTTTTCAATTTCCGGTTCTATTTTTGGAACGGGAAAACCCGATTTACGTTAGCAACAGTCTTAAGAATTTGCTTAAGATGAAAAATAAGGATAAGGAAATTTTACTTAAAATTCTCTTAAGTTGGATCTGTAATAGTACTTAAGATTTTCCTGACCCTCATCCTTACCGAAGTACAAATCTTAAGATTTCTGTATTTCTTAAGATATATCTTAAGAAGCTTCTGTAATACGGGCCCTGGACCGTCGGATTAGACGTCGCAATCCCCAAACATTAGCGCAGTTGGAGTTTTTTTTTATTCAAGAATGGAATGCCATTCCACAGCGAGATATTCAAACACTTTTCAATTATATGCGTAGGCGTTGCACTGCTGTAATGAATGCACAGGGAGGTCACACCCGGTATTAACAAATTCCAGGGCCCGTATTCAATATACATCTTAAGATATTTCTTAAGTTTTTCCTTAAGACATATTTTTTCCTTACGCAAGGATTAAACATATTTTATCTTTAAGTTATATTCAATATATTACAAAATGTACTTAAGATATTTCTTTCCTAAGATTTTCTTAAGTAAAACAAATCTTAGTCGTGTTCTATTTCTACTGCTGCATGGACCAATGATTTCTGTAAGCTACTGTTGTTTCAACACATCTATATTCTACACCCAACAATCATGTCCTATTATTACTGGTTCACCGTCGATAACGTGGGTAATGGGGAAAATACATGGGAACTGTGGGAAATCGTTAATATCTCAACAACGGATTGAGATATCAAACTTGTGCAAACGGTTTTGAAAAAATTAACATTTCTGCAATACATATTCCGTTTTTCAGAAAGATTGTGAAATAACATTTTGTAAAAATCGATTACATCTCTGGCAGACAGTAGATGAACTGATTAGCACTTGTCTCTAGTTTATAGATAAAACAACAACAATATAAAACATGACATACATGACTTACGAGACTTGTTACGAGTGGCTCTACTGTACTCGTGTAATAATCAGGCATGAGAATTTTCCGGGGATTGATTTGACGCTCGCAAGGACCGTTTTTGAGACAATTTAAATGTCTTAGATGCTGAAAGCCAGTAGCTTCAGCGGCCCCCCTGGACCCCTTGCCGAATTTTCAGCTGATTTGAAATTTTGCATTCTCATGAATAAACACTTATACTTAAAAATGTATATACTATAATCAAATATTTCACTGAAGCGATCAAGAATTTATGACAGTTGCAACATTCAGTTGATTATTGTAAACAAATCTAAAATGCATTATGAGGGTGCGTTCTTCAAAAAGTAAGCAATTTGTTGATGGTTATGCAGTACATATGTATTATATGAAATGCATAAAATTGTTTCAGATTTTAATCTTTGAAGTTGTTAAGCATTGGTCTGGTGAATTTTATTACATGAACGTAATCATATAACTATGCAACAAAGAACCGCTAGACATGAACAGATCGTAAAATTTTAAATTGTTGTTGATGTGCCGACAAATAGTGTAAGGTGTGGGGAAGCACCCATATTAAGCAACATTTTACGATACAATAATAACCATGAGGTCGATTAATCACATAAGTATATACACATATAAATTAGATTTGAAATATCACCTCCTATATGCATCTAGCGTGTCGAATTTAAAGCTACGAACATGTAATGTTATGCGGTTTTAAGTACATGTCACTTATTACTATATAGATGATATTTGTTTTTACAGGCAATTGAACATCTTCGTTGTCATAATTGGATTAACATATCATATAATACTGAATACTTTATTAACTGTTGAAAGATAAATGCTTAGTTCAACCTCCGACGATTTATTCAAACTAAATTGTGTAATATATGACTTATTCCGATGTATTTTTATTGTTGTTCAATAACACTTAGTAAGTAACTTTCACGTTGACAAAATGTATATAAACATGTATGTGTTGTGGACGATTTACATTGTACAAGTATTAATAAAATGTCTGTTCTGTTCTGTTCATATAATGTTGTTTGCTTAAAGACTAATTTTATTTCCCCCCAACATGACGATAGCACTTTAATGTATGGTAATTTATTTGTGAAAAAAATGTATTACAATTCCTATTCTTCATGATTTTAACTTAAACTTCTTGATTATATTTTATGTGAAAGATATGTATTATCATGAGTATGTGAATTGTAGTATTATTACTTTACATTCCAATATAACATAATATTATATTTTATTTACATTTACCAATTTCATTATTTTTCTATTGAAAAATTATGTCTCAATACAAGGTGTGAAATGTGATACATTTCAACCAACTGTTTGTCATCCATGTGTATTTTCACACATTTGTGTTAAGTAATTGACTTACATCAAAGGTGTAAAGATAACTTGTCATTACTTCCAAATACTTTTATTTATCAGTCATAATATCGTGTTGTTAATTTCTTGTATCCTAAAAGTCAGTCAATGAAAATATAAAGATCCCATATCGTGCGTTATTACATGTACTGAGTACTAAAATGTCAATATATATATATTATTGATTAAAACGTATACTGAAGAAAACAGATACAGTTTTGTTTGCAAATATATTATGATACATGTAATATTCGAAAGCAAAATATACACAACTACATACATACTGATACATCAAGATAAATGCTACAGCCCTTGGCAATTTCATCATGCTGGCTAATTAAGTAGCGAATGATAATGATTATGAGACGTTAAAGTGGCGTATATATAATCGGTTATAGTATGGAGCCAATATCGATCAGATCTGAGGAATCTTGCGATGAGCCAGAAAGTTGGTCATGAGTGTGCCTGTGACACGCATATCAACATTTAATTTTGGTCTTGAGTTGGACCCGTTTTATTATTATTCGTACGAACGAGCTTTCGTACGATACGAAATGTTCGTAAGAATTTTCTTACGAAAATACTAACGATCGTTTTATCAAAATGTGTCCGTATACATGTATGACTGCGATCTTACGAATAAGAATGTTCGTGCGCACAGTAAATCAGTACACGCTCTTCAAGTCTTGGGGATGTCAAACTAGACGTATCTCACGTCGTCTCTCAGTCGTCTGTTGAGAAACAAAAATATAACCGCCTATCCATCTGTTGTCAGTAGGCAAACAAACTTCTCAGAGGAAGACGAGCAAACTTCGGTGGATAGCTGCTTAAAAGTACTGGTTATTAAAGAGGAGGTTTGCTTCATGTCTGATGACTAAGATGCGAATAAACAGGGGCTGGTCATAAGAGGTTCGAACTGAAATATGAAAGTACTGTAGTGGTGTGGCGCTTGATGAGGTGTTCGAACTCACGCCACCCCCCTCTACCCCTGCATGACGTTCTACAAACAGTAGTAACCAGTTGGCTGTATCATCCCACACCGATGGTCTCCTCCCACTTACGTCACTACACTTTTGCTACATTCATATAAATGCAGGTGGATGTGCACCCAGTGTTGGGTTCGACCCCACCCCAACTCTCGCAAGGTGCTCTACCGTTTCGTCACACTCCACTACACAGCTTAAGAAACAGTATATTGAGTGGTATTCTATGCTCAGAAGGATGAAAACTTGCTTAAATAGTTTTATTATTTTCTTGAATTTTCACGATCTTGAAGATCTAATTTATTGAGGATTTAATACTTAATTGTAAGTCAAATACCATTGAGGATGTCATTCAGCTCGTGATGTTAATGATGCAGACTATTATTAAAGAAATGTGAAATGCTGCTTACAGTCATAACCACAGTAATTCTAATGGTTTATAAGAGTTCATAATTAATCTGTCTTGATATTTAAAGTCATCAATTTCATGTCGTAACAGTTTAAAATTAGGCTTAGCAATAACCAAATAATAGTATTAAATTTTAAAAGTTGTATGACATAGTTGATATGTACTTTAAATGTAAACCATACATTTATATTCCATGTACAATTCCACATACACACTATTCTTATTCCATCTTCAAATTACCTTTTAATTGTTAGAAGTTTTACTTTGTTCGATTGACTACTGTATCAGCTAGTATGTATGGAATCATCTTTATAAGATAACAATATATACTTATTAATGTATCCCCCCCCAGTAATGCCAGACAATTTCGTGGAAATATGATATCCATTGGTCGTTGTTGAATGATCGTCTCCAAACAGTGAAAGTCTATTCCGATCAAAACATGTATGTCATACCATTTCAATCACATTCATTGAGAAATATTTAATTTATTACAATGAAATAAGCATTTTAGTCACAAAATCAATCTTCCAACCCCACTTCGTAAATACTGACAAGCGTTTATCATGTAGATCGAGCAAGAATAGTCGCCCCTGACAAATGTTATACTAGGGCATCAATGGAAATATACGTAGAACGATAAAATAACAGTCATTGTATATGCTGGAACTTCTTTTAAACAAAATACAAGCAGCAGATTGTAGATATCGAAAATACTAGCATTTTCCTTATATTTAAGATAAAAGTTAAGACTGCTAAGAGGTACATTACAGTTAAGGAGAAAAATAAACAATATCTTAAGATAATATGCTTTGTGAATACCACTTAAGATTTTTCTTGAAATCTAAGGAAGAAATGCAAGAACAATCTTAAATATAATGGAAATCTTAGGATTTAAGATAAATTTTCAACTTAAGATGTATATTGAATACGGGCCCAGAACTTATTTTCATCAGTCCATTTTCTTATTGATTTTCAAAAAGTTTAAATGAAATTGAAGCATAATAATCAATTTAAATTATGTATCAATGACCATATTTTCAAAATGCTTAAAAACATATTTATATTACTGACCCACGATAAAATTGTATCCAATTGATTTCATGTATCGTAACTTGTTTGGCTCAGTATAGATTGAACTATTTTTATTATTACATAACCGACAGAGGATAGACCGAGTTGTGGGACAGGTAGTAGATTTATGGCACGATTGTGTAGCATGACGGGAATTTGTGACATGTAGTAGATTTAGAGCACGATTGTGTAGCATGATGGGAAATTGTGACAGGTAGTAGATTTAGAGCACGACTGTGTAGCATGACGGGAAATTGTGACATGTAGTAGATTTAGGGCACGATTGTGTAGCATGACGGGAAATTGTGACAGGTAGTAGATTTAGAGCACGATTGTGTAGCATGATTGGAATTTGTGACATGTAGTAGATTTAGAGCACGATTGTGTAGCATGACGGAAATTGTGACAGGTAGTAGATTTAGGGCACGACTGTGTAGCATGACGGGACATTGTGACATGTAGTAGATTTAGAGCACGATTGTGTAGCATGACGGGAAATTGTGACAGGTAGTAGATTTAGAGCACGATTGTGTAGCATGACGGGAAATTGTGACAGGTAGTAGATTTAGAGCACGATTGTGTAGCATGACGGGAAATTGTGACAGGTAGTAGATTTAGAGCACGATTGTGTAGCTTGACGGGAAATTGTGACAGGTAGTAGATTTAGAGCACGATTGTGTAGCATGACGGGAAATTGTGACAGGTAGTAGATTTAGAGCACGATTGTGTAGCATGACGGGAAACTGTGACATGTAGTAGATTTAGAGCACGATTGTGTAGCATGATGGGAAATTGTGACAGGTAGTAGATTTAGAGCACGACTGTGTAGCATGACGGGAAATTGTGACATGTAGTAGATTTAGGGCACGATTGTGTAGCATGACGGGAAATTGTGACAGGTAGTAGATTTAGAGCACGATTGTGTAGCATGATTGGAATTTGTGACATGTAGTAGATTTAGAGCACGATTGTGTAGCATGACGGAAATTGTGACAGGTAGTAGATTTAGGGCACGACTGTGTAGCATGACGGGACATTGTGACATGTAGTAGATTTAGAGCACGATTGTGTAGCATGACGGGAAATTGTGACAGGTAGTAGATTTAGAGCACGATTGTGTAGCATGACGGGAAATTGTGACAGGTAGTAGATTTAGAGCACGATTGTGTAGCATGACGGGAAATTGTGACAGGTAGTAGATTTAGATCACGATTGTGTAGCTTGACGGGAAATTGTGACAGGTAGTAGATTTAGAGCACGATTGTGTAGCATGACGGGAAATTGTGACAGGTAGTAGATTTAGAGCACGATTGTGTAGCATGACGGGAAACTGTGACAGGTAGTAGATTTAGAGCACGATTGTGTAGCTTGACGGGAAATTGTGACAGGTAGAAGATTTAGAGCACGATTGTGTAGCATGACGGGAAATTGTGACCTTGGTTGGGAGGCGAACATAAACTCCTCGCAGCGTTATCTCCCGTAATGATACACTGATCACTCCCTCCACAATTATCACACATTATACGGATGAATGTTTATGTAATATGATATAAACATACTGAAAATGTCGCCGCGGCTCGCGTCACCGCCAGTGGGTGGGGGTAGGGGCTAGTCCTATAAATAAGACCCTACATACCTTATTTCACATTTTGACATTTTCCGGGTACGTTGGGTCTTATTTGCCTCCTCTTAGTGTCACTTAGCACTTTCCGACACGATTTTGTGTCGCTCTTTTTCCACTAATTTTGAACTATCAAACAACACAAGCAGGGAAAATACATTTCCAATCGCGCAATTGATGCTTTCTACGCCGGATAATTTCAAGAATTACAAATGCCATGCGCTAATTGTATAAAGATGCGCATTTGTTTCCATCTAGTGCAGATTTCACAGAGATTCAGCGTAATGGCTGCCCAACGTATCCGGTTAATTAACACAGTCAATATACGAATCGAAAATTAGACGAAATTTTTGAATAGTGAAAAAGCCGGATTCCGGAACCCGGCATCATTTGAAGCGGGATAAATGACACATGTGCGAAAATTATTTCGTCTAGGCGTCTAAGTCGATTTCGTATAATATATTATTTTGCCAACATGTCTATGAAAGATTACACGATGAACATTTTATCGAAAATTAAGCGTTTAAAGGTGATTTTCATTTATTTGTTAGTATAAAACGAAATTCTACAGTGCATTAAACTGTTTCTACGTCAAATAATGATATAATTCGCGGATTCGAAAATATTCGAAAATGCTACATGACATGGCATAGGGCCCGTTTAGACGTTACATACTAAGTGAAAGTAAAATGTAAAATAACAAAATAATGAATGTTAATGGTTAAATGGGTATGTTTACGTCTAATATTTTGGACTAGGGTAGGGGCGTAACAATAACCAAAATTCAATAACAATTCGTCAGAATACATGTACTATACTGTCCTGTAAATTAGTTATAAATACGAATTTGTATGTAATACAAAGATAAATACAAAGTAATATTATTATTATTATTATCATAATTATTATTATTGAAAGATTATAACTTGATTATAACGGATATAAGAGGCAGCACACACGGACGAAGACAATAAAACATCGACTGTGGTTTGAGTATTAATCAAGAAAAAAACAATTGAAATGTGAAACATATAAACAAGAAATACAAAACATACAAAATGATACGTATAATTACCTGCAGGTTTTACAATTACACCTACTCAAAATAGTAAATCTGTTTACTCCAAAATGTCGACGTGTCTAGCGTGAAAACTCGTGTGACACTGGTTAGTCACGTGGTAAAATAATGAAAGGTTAACGTGCAACAAATAAAGGTATGATGGTACTAAATTCTATACTATGAATGTGACTGATACTGAACTACTTGTTTTGTGAATTACATATTTGGAAGGAAATTTACGTTACTTATTAAGTTAAATTATGTTATTTGAATGTAATATGTATGACTTTGTTATTTTCACGCTACGACACATACCCTCTTCTTGGGAAAGTGTCTTCCCGACACTTCAAACATATATTATTAAATCAAATTGTTGTTTTGAACAACATAAATAATGGAACAATAAATGACAAATGCATCTAAAATAGCTACACAACTGCTTCATAACAAAATCTTGCACACACTCTCGCAAGTTTCATTTTAAGAGCAATTTAGACTAAACACATCACCGTCATAGTATAATTATACAAGTTTTACAAGTTTATTTTACTAAGCTCAGTTCATGTATACATGAAAGCATGAGTATGAAAATATTACAGTAGTAATGAATACAACAAGGCATATTATATAATATCAGTGAGATTACAAGAGCAACAGAGAAAATAGTCAATATAAATAGACACAACTTTATGATGTTACAGAGTTGTGTATATGTTACTATAATTTATAAAATCATAAGACAGGATAAATGTTATATATGCAATAAACAGTGACAAAATATAGTACTAACTTTAAGATGAGTTTTTCTATTGGAAGGAACATATAATTTCTTTAATGAAAATGCAAAGTTTTTTAAATGAAGCTGTATGTTCTGGCGATATGTTCATTAATAATTTGAACTGGAACGTGTTTGGTCGTATATAGTAATTGTTTTTGGTATATGTTTTTCTTAATTCTGCTAGGGATTTGCATTCAAGTAGTAAATGATATTCATCTCCTATACCCGAATGGCATAATGTGCATACTCTTAAATTATTATCTGTTTGGTTCCAGGATCCTGTTTCAATGGGTATTTTATTGTTTCTAGTTCGGAATTTGATAACATATTTTAACAAGATGTTTGGAGTTTTACTTAGGTATTCTTCGTATTTGAAATTTGTTTTAATAAGTCTGTAGTTTAAACATTTTCTAGAATTAGCTAAAGTTGCGTACCATTCATTTAGAAATAAGTCAGTAAGTTTTTGCTGAACGGAGGCTGTTAACCATTTTGGATTTGGAAAATCTTGAGTAGACCAGATATTATCTATTCCACATTGTATAAGTATTCGTTTTACATTGTCGATCCACTGAAGTTTTTTTCTGTTGACATCATTTAATTTTGTGTACGTGTTCATTAGAGTTTGGTATATGGAGTTTGCTAATTTTGGATGGGTAGGTTTGACAAGTTTTGCCCAAAATGAAATTATTCGTTTTTCGATTTCAATAGATATGGGTTTAACACCCGTTTCTCCGTATATCATGCAATTTGGTGTACAGACTATCGTGAGATACAATGAAAGAAGTTTCATTACACCTTGGAATATGGCTCCATTAAACAAGTTAGCTGTTTCATAATAATCAATTATAATATACTGGAATACGGACACCAATCATGTTCATTCCATAATAGTCTATACACTTTAAACATAACTCTTTTATTAATAAAAACAAATAAACAAACAAAATACAACTACATGTATACAAAATTTTATTACAATAACACAAACAAAATCAAGTCATGCAAACAAAAACTATACATTTGCATTGCAAGTTCAAATCAAAATATCATGACTGGCTAATATCCAAGAGACATATTATATATAGGGTGTGCAATTTGGATAATGACTAAGGCAATCGATTTTAAATTCAGAAACAACAAATTATCGTCTTTTATAAATATCTTAATCAAAAGCGCAAACTTCATTGAGTAAAATCCTGTATTTTGTATGTCTGCAACGAACGACAACTGTGTTAGTACTGCACTGTTTGTCTAAAAATAGAACATCGTACTTGTTTACTATCTTGTCTGTATATTATTCATGTGTGTAAGAATAAGCGAATCATTTACTATTATTATGAATAATGCTGTGACTATTGATCGACGTGCATTCAGTATGAAAACACCAACAACACACAAATGCCATGCGTTAAGCATGCTTATTACACTTGCACCGGTGACAGTTCGTACATATACACATATACGGTAGATGCCTCGAACAGGTAGATGGCTCGAACTAATTCCTCGCTACGACGGCAGTTCGAGGTTTCGAAGTTTTACTGTATTTATCTCAACATTCACACATGAACAAGTTATACTGTAACATACGTTACTGTCTTATATAGATACATATAACAATAGTATAGTACACCATTAAAATATCCAATCATCTGACTGTTGCCACTTTGGTTTCTGCCATACTCTCTGTGGTCGGATGTTGGTTGTCTCTTCAGAGTTGGAATGCTGTTCTGCAGAAAGGTTCAAACGAACGATACAGTTGGTTGGTTACGTACCCTCCGCTATGGAATAATGTATTTGGGAACATTCTTTTGCTGCGTCGAAGACATACCAAGCGGGAGTAATACATTTCTATGCAAACGGCGTATGTTTCTGGAGTTGGCGGTATTCTTCCTCACGTCAAAATTGGTTGGTGCGGATAAGCTTGAGCAACAACCACGTACGGTTCCTGCTCCCATTTATCGGCCAATTTATGCTTGCCACTGTAATATGATACTCTAGCTATTAAGCTTGTAAGAGTTGCTTCCCTTCTTCTGTATAAATATGCAATGCTTCATTCAATCTCCCTCTTTATATGTTAGCTCGTTCTAGTGATTACTTGTACAATAAATAGTTAGAATACATCAGTTGTCATTCTATATATCCATAGTTAGAACAGTTAACATTACATGGTGTCAGAAGTGGGATTAAATTCATTGATTGCAAACATTCTGTGAGGACTTAATTGTTTTGATACATAATTATTTATTGTATTAATTAGTTAGAATTCTGCAATTATTATGGATTTAAGTGGCGTTCCCGTGCCAAGTATGAACTGGGACAGTTCGAGCCTCCCTGAAGCGTGGAGGAAGTTTGTAGAACATTGCATGTTGGTATTTACTGGACCTCTCAAAGAGAAGGAGGAGAGTGTCCAGGTGACATACCTGCAATTATGGATGGGAGAGAAGGGAAGAGATATTTTCTCCACCTTAGGCATGTCTGTAGAGAATAAGAAAAAAGTGTAAAGAACATATGTGACCATGTGAAAAAACACTTGCAGCCAACAATCAATCCAATTTTTGCAAGATACAAATTTAATAACGAAAAACAAGGAGAGGACAGATTTGAACATTTTATTACGAAAATTAGATTACTAGCAAACGACTGTGAATATAAGGACAAGGACGACATGATACGTGACAGACTTGTGTTTGGAATTGCGTCACGAAAAGTTAGAGAAAAATTGCTCAATGAATGGGTCCCAAAGCCCTAGATCATATCTTTGCAATAGTAATAGCATGCGCTGCAAACGTGCAGGGGCGGAGTTAATTGGTTTCTTGAAAATGGAAACTAATGGCAAGTGATCAGTTTGTACATTAACCTTGTGGCCATAAACAAAATGATGAAACCGCTTACAGCCAAACACAATGGCATACATTTCCTTCTCGATTTGTGCATAGTTAACCTCTGATGACGTTAAGGATTTAGATGCATAAGCTATGGGCTTTCCTTCTTGCATAATGGTTGCTCCAAGACCAAATTTGGAAGCATCCACCTGCAGTGTTAGGGATTTACTTTTATCATAATACACTAAAACCTTGTTTGGGGTTGTGATGATTTCCTTCATCTTACCAAATGCATCATCTTGAGGCTTTTCCCACGAAAACTCTACATCGTTGGATAACAGATGCCTCATTTGGGCAGTAACCTCAGACAGATTAGGGGCAAATCTAGATAGGTAATTAACCATACCTAAAATGGTTTCAAGCTCGGCTTTGTTTTTAGGGGGCTGCATTTTTTCAATTGCCTCAATCTTGGAGGGTGAGGGTTTGAGCCCTTCTGCAGTTAGCAAGTGACCAAAATACTCCACTTGAGACATTCCAACATGGAGCTTGTCTTCATTAAACCGAATCCCGTTGTCATTTGACCTTTGCAAAACTGCCCTAAGATTTTCATCATGTTCCTCCCTAGATGACCCGTATACTAATATGTCATCAACAATGGCTGCAACACCACGTAACCCTTCAAGACACTCATCGATTTTTTGAACAAACAAATCCCCTGAACATTTTAACCCAAACGGCAAGCGAGTATATCTATACCGCCCATACATGGTATTGAAACAAGTAAGGAATGATGACCCTTTGTCCAACTTTAAAGCCCAATACCCTGATCTTGCGTCTAACTTTGTGAAATATTTAGCTCCTGTGAGCTGTGGCATTATGTCATCAAGTGTTCTCAATGGGTAATGTGGACGTTGGATAGCATTGTTCAAGTCACGTGGATCAAGACAAATCCTTATTTGGTCAGAATTACCCTTCTTTTGGGAAATAACCATGGAGCTCACCCAGTCTGTGGGCTGTTCAACCTTAACAATAACCCCCAAGCTTTCCATGCGTGACAGTTCATCTTTGACCTTGCTTTGCAGAGCAACAGGGACCTTACGAGGTGGATGCACAACTGGCATGGCAGAGTGATCAATGTGAATTTTGCATTCACCAGGAAATAAACCTATTCCATTAAAAACGTCTCTGTAATCCCTTAAGACATTTTCTTTAGTCATAGGGGTTGCGTTTATTGGATGATCTGTCTCAACTGAGCATGTGATGTCAATGAGGCCAAAATCTATACTTGATGTAAGACCAAATAACGGCTTAGAATCAGTCTCTACAACATGGAAGCAGACATCTTGTGTCTTATCGGTCCCAGGATGATTACACCTTAAGGTAATGCAACCCCTCAAATCAAGCTCACTGCCATTATAAGCAGAGAGTCGTGCATGTGAAGTTTCTAATGCAGACATTGTACCAAGTTTCCTAAAAACCTTACAAGGTAAAACATTAACTTGGCTCCCAGTATCAATCTTAAAATGTACGTTTGTAAAGGAAGGACCTACCTTAAACTGTGTGAACACTTGTCCGTTATGACATTTGGAATCAACACTATCAATGAAAACATCCTGTGGCGTAGGGTCGTCACTTAAAACAACTTCATTTACACTTTTACACGCAGAACTGAAATGGTTCCATTTGTTACATTTATAGCATTGTTTTCCCTTGGCTGGGCACGCCTGATTTTGATGGTGCTGTCTGTTACAGTTTTGGCATCTTGGTCTTCCATCCCCATGTGTGATTTGATCATTCTTCCCACCCTGGCCAGATGAATTATGACCAGGCTGGCCTGAGGTGTTATGACCAGTAAGCCTTTCCCTATAGGTTTTAACAGCATTGACTGATGACGAATTTGCTCCTTCTGGCTCCATTTCTCCTATTTGCCTCTGATAATATTCAAATGCCTGGCAAATTTGTATAGCTTTGTCTAAAGTTAAAGTTTTCCCCTCATTTTCCCCTTTGTAAGAAAATTCTTACAAAGGCTAAGGAAACTGGGCGGGACCCATTCATTGGCATTTTAGAATATAGAACCACTCCACTCCAGTCAGGGTATTCTCCTGCACAGTTATCTATGGGAAGACAACTGAGATCAGTACTTCCTACATCTAGGGAAAACCTCAAACCTATATTAATTACCCCAGATACGGTCAAAAAATCAATCCAAATTAATAAAGAAGGGGAAAAGAAGTATTATGACCGACAAACCAAAGCCCTAGATCCATTAACATTGGGAGAATCCATTAGAATACAACAAAGTGACAAAACATGGAATCCAGCTATTGTGGTTGACAAACACAATGAACGGTCTTACACTGTTCAATGTCCAGATGGTGCCAAGTACACCAGAAATAGGCGGGGTTTGTTACAAACCAACAGACAGGCACCACTGTGTAATAATCATACTTCAAACCCAGAAACACAGGAAATGCTGTCATGTCAAAATCCTGTTGAATTTGAGATCAAAGAATCTGAAAGTTCACATCCTCCTGTGACTTCCTCCCAAAGTATCAATCCTAGTATGTATGTAACTAGATCAGGAAGGGCCGTGAAGCCAAAAATAATTGAGTCTGTTTGATCATAGTAATGTTAAATGTCAATCATAGAAGTGTTGAAAGGTGCTTTCCGCTTAAACATTTATAACCACTTTGTGTAAATATTGCTGAACATTCAAATTGTCATTTATATGAACATGTGGTTGACAGACAGTTTTAAACAATATGTGAACTCTATTGTGGTACACTTCATATCACCGTGTGTATACAATGTATATATATATATCATGAGTATTTTAAGAAGGGAGATGTAATATGATACTCTAGCTATTAAGCTTGTAAGAGTTGCTTCCCTTCTTCTGTATAAATATGCAATGCTTCATTCAATCTCCCTCTTTATATGTTAGCTCGTTCTAGTGATTACTTGTACACTAAATAGTTAGAATACATCAGTTGTCATTCTATATATCCATAGTTAGAACAGTTAACATTACAGCCACGTATTGTGACGTTACGTACAAGAACAAGGTCACCTGGAAGTAAAGACGCCGCGTGAGCATTACGATCGTATTGCTGTTTAGTTGCAGCAGTCGCCTTAGCAGCAGTCTCTTTAGCCTTTTGATAGGCAGTAGCCAATCGCTGTCTTAGTTTGTGCACATACTCATTCTTCGATCGAGCAGTGGTGTCGTCAGTATTAATTTGGGTTGTCGCCCAAACATAAAAAAATAGGGAGAATATCCAGTGCTGGGATGTGGCTTGACGTTATAAGCATGTACCAGAAGTCCTACGTGCGACTTCCATTCAGCTTTCTGTTCACTTTCTAGTGTGCCCAGCATTTTCAACAGATTTTGGTTGAATCTCTCAACCATTCCATTACCCATTGCATGGTATAGAGTTGTTCTGGACTTGATCTCACCAGCTAACTGACACAGTTCTTTAATGAGGGATGACTCAAAGTTGGCACCCTGTCACTATGAATTCTCAACGGAAAACCATAATGCACAAAATATTTCTCAAACAACACTTTCGCCGTTGTTTTGGCGGTTTGGTTTGTAGTCGGGTTGGGCATATCGTGTAAAATGGTCAGTTATGACAAGTATATGCTCCTGACCTTCCTTCGATCTCTCAAGAGTGGGAAATCAACACAAACCAAGTCCATTGGAGACATGGAGTCAATATTGATTAGTGTGCTCTAAGAGTGTAATGCCTTCCTACGGATACATCGTGGACATGAGGCTACTCGATCGCGCACAAACGAGCCAATCCCTGGCCATTAAAACCTCTGATTGAACAGAGTCAGGGTTCGATCCCAACCTTAATGGCCCAGGTCGTCGTAAAGAGCGTCAAAAATATCTTCTCTTAAATTTTCAGATAAGAGTAGTTGTCTAAACTCTTGGCAATTGACAGTGCCAAAACGATACAGTACACCAGCACAGTGCCACGACGATACAGTACACCATCACAGTGCCACGACGATACAGTACACCAGCACAGTGCCACGACGATACAGTACACCAGCACAGTGCCACGACGATACAGTACACCATCACAGTGCCATGACGATACAGTACACCAGCACAGTGCCACGACGATACAGTACACCATCACAGTGCCAAAACGATACAGTACACCATCACAGTGCCACGACGATACAGTACACCATCACAGTGCCAAAACGATACAGTACACCAGCACAGTGCCACGACGATACAGTACACCATCACAGTGCCACGACGATACAGTACACCATAACAGTGCCACGACGATACAGTACACCAGCACAGTGCCACGACGATACAGTACACCATCATAGTGCCACGACGATACAGTACACCATCACAGTGCCATGGCGATACAGTACACCAGCACAGTGCCACGACGATAAGTACACCATCACAGTGCCACGACGATACAGTACACCATCACAGTGCCACGACGATACAGTACACCAGCACAGTGCCACGACGATACAGTACACCAGCAAAGTGCCACGACGATACAGTACACCATCACAGTGCCACGACGATACAGTACACCATCACAGTGCCATGACGATACAATACACCATCATAGTGCCACGACGATACAATACACCATCATAGTGCCACGACGATACAATACACCATCATAGTGCCACGACGATACAATACACCATCATAGTGCCACGACGATACAATACACCATCATAGTGCCAAAACGATACAATACACCATCATAGTGCCACGACGATACAATACACCATCATAGTGCCACGACGATACAATACACCATCATAGTGCCACGACGATACAATACACCATCATAGTGCCACGACGATACAATACACCATCATAGTGCCACGACGATACAATACACCATCATAGTGCCACGACGATACAATACACCATCATAGTGCCAAAACGATACAGTACACCAGCACAGTGCCACGACGATACAGTACACCATCACAGTGCCATGACGATACAGTACACCATCACAGTGCCATGACGATACAGTACACCATCATAGTGCCACGACGATACAATACACCATCATAGTGCCACGACGATACAATACACCATCATAGTGCCATGACGATACAGTACACCATCACAGTGCCATGACGATACAATACACCATCATAGTGCCACGACGATAAAATACACCATCATAGTGCCACGACGATACATTACACCATCACAGTGCCACAACGATACAGTACACCATCACAGTGCCATGACGATACAATACACCATCATAGTGCCACGACGATACAATCCACCATCATAGTACCACGACGATACAATACATCATCATAGTGCCACGACGATACAATACACCATCATAGTGCCACGACGATACAATACACCATCACAGTGCCATGACGATACAATACACTATCATAGTGCCATGACGATACAATACACCATCATAGTGCCACGACGATACAGTACACCATCACAGTGCCACGACGATACAATACACCATCACAATGACACGACGATACAATACACCATCACAGCGCCACGACGATACAATACACCATCACAGTGCCACGACGATACAGTACACCATCACAGCGCCACGACGATACAGTACACCATCACAGTGACACGACAATACAATACACCATCATAGTGCCACGACGATACAATACACCATCACAGTGACACGACGATACAATACACCATCATAGTGCCACGACGATACAATACACCATCATAGTGCCACGACGATACAATACACCATCACAGTGCCATGACGATACAATACACTATCATAGTGCCATGACGATACAATACACCATCATAGTGCCACGACGATACAATACACCATCACAGTGACACGACAATACAATACACCATCATAGTGCCACGACGATACAATACACCATCACAGTGACACGACGATACAGTACACCATCACAGCGCCACGACGATACAGTACACCATCACAGTGACACGACGATACAATACACCATCACAGCGCCACGACGATACAATACACCATCACAGTGACACGACGATACAATACACCATCACAGCGCCACGACGATACAGTACACCATCACAGTGCCACGACGATACAATACACCATCACAGCGCCACGACGATACAATACACCATCACAGTGACACGACGATACAATACACCATCACAGTGACACGACGATACAATACACCATCACAGTGACACGACGATACAATACACCATCACAGCGCCACGACGATACAATACACCATCACAGTGACACGACGATACAATACACCATCACAGTGCCACGACGATACAATACATCATCACAGCGCCACGACGATACAATACACCATCACAGTGACACGACGATACAATACACCATCACAGCGCCACGACGATACAATACACCATCACAGTGACACGACGATACAATACACCATCACAGCGCCACGACGATACAATACACCATCACAGTGCCACGACGATACAATACACCATCACAGCGCCACGACGATACAATACACCATCACAGTGACACGACGATACAATACACCATCACAGCGCCACGACGATACAATACACCATCACAGTGACACGACGATACAATACACCATCACAGTGACACGACGATACAATACACCATCACAGCGCCACGACGATACAATACACCATCACAGTGACACGACGATACAGTACACCATCACAGTGACACGACGATACAATACACCATCACAGCGCCACGACGATACAGTACACCATCACAGTGCCACGACGATACAGTACACCATCATGGAGTTCTAGTTTGTCCCAGTCTATTAGGTATTTAGTCACCGGAGACAATAATACCGAGTCCTGCTTAGCATAGGGTCTCGTTCCTTCTCGGAGGATCAAACACTAACGAGATAGTTGGATCTTCCAATTGTTTTATTATTTCATGCTACCGACTTTTTTGTATTTATTTAACCACGTTAAGCGGCCTATTTTCTTAAATATAATATGTATCCCGGTGATACCTTGATGGTGTAAGACAACTTGCGAAAAAACTATTTGATTAAAAAATAATATAAAAAAAAAAAAAAAAAATAATAACTGAATGAAATCGCCTCAAAAAGAAGCAATTCAAAATGTTTCATTTTAGTCTCTGTGCTTCGAATTAGACGGTTTAAAGTAAAACTTTGCTCATTTTGTGGGTCATTTATTTACCTACATATATATGACATTTTTCATACAGAAATATATCATTAAATATGCATTAACAAAGAATAAAATCGTAATTTAAAAAAAAAACTGTTTTATCATAAAATAAGTTTTTACCAAGGCGGGTGTTGTTTTAGTAATACAACCACTACCCATAGCTCCTAATTTCGAAACCACTCATTCCCATATTTGTACCAAATTCGTGACCGGAAGATGAATTTTAAAGTGGATTCACGATGAACGAGAGACCTTAACAATAATATACATGTATGTACATAATTTTGAGGAAAATATACTACACAAAAATATTGTCTCAACGATTAAAAAAAGCCGATGTACTAGGATGTTTCATTGTACATGTATTCCATATTCAGCATTATTGTTGTTAATAAAAGTGCATTTCTTCAGAAACATATTCGGCAGTTTAAATTCATACATTAAAGCACTTTACTTAATTTTAGTAAATTGTGAGCGCCAACTTAATGGTTTATGTCCTAGTTAGCTCCCTTTATCTGTTGAATTTATTTTCGGATGAAAGGACGATGAATTAATTTTGTTGATTTCAACAGTATTTAAACACGACAGGTGTATATACACAGTGACATTGTCCATACCCTGAATGGTTAGATTACACGACATGAACTTACACTAACCTTGACATCGATGTATATTATTGTAGTTGAGGCTACATCGGTCCATGTACGGGGCGACATGAACTTACACTAACCTTGACATCGATGTATATTATTGTAGTTGAGGCTACATCGGTCCATGTACGGGGCGACATGAACTTACACTAACCTTGACATCGATGTATAATATTGTTGTTGAGGCTACATCGGTCCATGTACGGGCGACATGAACTTACACTAACCTTGACATCGATGTATAATATTGTTGTTGAGGCTACATCGGTCCATGTACGGGGCGACATGAACTTACACTAACTTTGACATCGATGTATAATATTGTAGTTGAGGCTACATCGGTCCATGTACGGGGCGACATGAACTTACACTAACCTTGACATCGATGTATAATATTGTAGTTGAGGCTACATCGGTCCATGTACGGGGCGACATGAACTTACACTAACCTTGACATCGATGTATAATATTGTAGTTGAGGCTACATCGGTCCATGTACGGGGCGACATGAACTTACACTAACCTTGACATCGATGTATAATATTGTAGTTGAGGCTACATCGGCCCATGTACGGGGCGACATGAACTTACACTAACCTTGACATCGATGTATAATAGTGTAGTTGAGGCTACATCGGTCCATGTACGGGGCGACATGAACTTACACTAACCTTGACATCGATGTATAATATTGTAGTTGAGGCTACATCGGCCCATGTACGGGGCGACATGAACTTACACTAACCTTGACATCGATGTATAATATTGTAGTTAAGCTACATCGGCCCATGTACGGGGCGACATGAACTTACACTAACCTTGACATCGATGTATAATATTGTAGTTGAGGCTACATCGGTCCATGTACGGGGCGACATGAACTTACACTAACCTTGACATCGATGTATAATATTGTAGTTGAGGCTACATCGGTCCATGTACGGGGCGACATGAACTAACACTAACCTTGACATCGATGTATAATATTGTAGGTGAGGCTACATCGGTCCATGTACGGGGCGACATGAACTTACACTAACCTTGACATCGATGTATAATATTGTAGTTGAGGCTACATCGGTCCATGTACGGGGCGACATGAACTTACACTAACCTTGACATCGATGTATAATATTGTAGTTGAGGCTACATCGGTCCATGTACGGGGCGACATGAACTTACACTAACCTTGACATCGATGTATAATATTGTAGTTGAGGCTACATCGGTCCATGTACGGGGCGACATGAACTTACACTAACCTTGACATCGATGTATAATATTGTAGTTGAGGCTACATCGGTCCATGTACGGGGCGACATGAACTTACACTAACCTTGACATCGATGTATAATATTGTAGTTGAGGCTACATTGGTCCATGTACGGGGCGACATGAACTTACACTAACCTTGACATCGATGTATAATAGTGTAGTTGAGGCTACATCGGCCCATGTACGGGGCGACATGAACTTACACTAACCTTGACATCGATGTATAATATTGTAGTTGAGGCTACATCGGTCCATGTACGGGGCGACATGAACTTACACTAACCTTGACATCGATGTACAATATTGTAGTTGAGGCTACATCGGCCCATGTACGGGGCGACATGAACTTACACTAACCTTGACATCGATGTATAATATTGTAGTTGAGGCTACATCGGTCCATGTACGGGGCGACATGAACTTACACTAACCTTGACATCGATGTATAATATTGTAGTTGAGGCTACATTGGTCCATGTACGGGGCGACATGAACTTACACTAATCTTGACATCGATGTATAATAGTGTAGTTGAGGCTACATCGGTCCATGTACGGGGCGACATGAACTTACACTAACCTTGACATCGATGTATAATAGTGTAGTTGAGGCTACATCGGTCCATGTACGGGGCGACATGGAATTTAGTCGGGGGGGGGGGGAGTAGAAATGAAAACATTGCGGTAACATACAAATCACCTTTCTGAGGGCATTTGATAAATGAAAACACGGTTTATTTTATTTATTCGTTATAAAATTCAGTTTATTTCACTCATTTTATGTAATACATGACATAATGAGGTAAACAATTAATTACAAAGATATATAAAACATGGTCATCACAATGACAGAATAATAGTTAACTATGTTGACGGTAAGATTTCTTTATACAAGCAGCAATTATATCAACACATTCTATGTATTTGTATAGATTTAACAAAAGTAAACAAGTTTCTATATTCTATGCTATTGCTATTAAAATTCATCACAGCTTCAAAATGCAAACTATTTGGAATTATCACTTAATGCTTTGTAGTGTTGTACGTTATTTGGTACAATTTGTTACAACAACCTCAAGCCAGTGTAAAAACAAACAATACACATTAATGAAACATTGGAAATATTTATTTCATATACATTAAAAACATTATTTTAAACAATAACTATTTTGACACGTAAACATTATATTTAGTGGAATAAAATGCCAATGTCGTACATATCTATGGTGATACATCAATTCAGTGCACACTAATTGAAGTCCATTGTATAAAATGAACTTTATAACTCTGTTAAACACAATCATGCAAGTATATCACAAACACGTGACTAGATCTTAATATGATATAAAAAGTATATATTTAGTCATTTTATAGCACTTTGTAACACCAGACAACAGCGTCAGTATCTAAGAAATAACGCTGCCACGAGTCACGTGATAGAAGTTCCCATTGTTTTTCATTCACAAGTTTCTTCATAAAAGGTTCCAGTTTTTCGTGCACCCCACCGGCTTCAAGTAGATTACATCTTGCAATAACAACGACCAGTCCGCCTAATGATGATAGAGAGAGACAAATATGTTATTTACTATAAAATCAACATTTCCAATACACACCATGCACACATTGCAATATTACAAAGTATGTCATTCTCACCGACGAAAAATGTTTTTAAAACAAAACACATTTCAATTCCCATTTTATTACGGTTTTACATTTTTTATTTTACAACGATTGTGAAACAATTTCTACTAATCACTCTCGGTGACTACGTCCTGTCGGGCTTTCAACATGTACTCGCGAAAAATTGAGAGACTGTGAAGTTCGTGATCAAATCCCGCTTATTATGGGGCTAAAACTCACGACCTTCGGATCAAGAGTTTTAATAACCATATCTTGTATAATTTTCGTCAACTTTAAATAGGTTTACCATACCGTACATTGGAAAACAAATGTTGATAGTTATAGATGTACAATTATCGTACTAACCTTTCCTAACAAGTCTAATCATTTCCACCAACGCTTCACAGGGCACGTGAGCTTCTTCTGTAAATATTCCACTTCCGGTAATGACGTCATAGGAGTCTGTTAACATAAAGAAACATCGGTATATTAAATAAGTGTTAAAAATAGTTGAACAGCATCTACACTCTGTCACATGTTTTGTTCAATCGTATAACGTCTGATATTTATTTTTAAATAAAATAAGTTGGTAAGTTCATTAGCGTGTCTTTGAAAATAAACTCCATGAATTATTCTCAACATGCAGACGGCACAACATCCGGTTTGTCTACATGTGACACAATGGTGATCGTATAACACAACCGGTTTGTCTACATGTGACACAATGGTGATCGTATAACACATCCGGTTTGTCTACATGTGATACAACGGTGATCGTATAACACATCCGGTTTGTCTACATGTGACACAATGGTGATCGTATAACACATCCGGTTTGTCTACATGTGACACAATGGTGATCGTATAACACATCCGGTTTGTCTACATGTGATACAATGGTGATCGTATAACACATCCGGTTTGTCTACATGTGGCACAATGGTGATCGTATAACACATCCGGTTTGTCTACATGTGACACAATGGTGATCGTATAACACATCCGGTTTGTCTACATGTGACACAATGGTGATCGTATCAATCTGATTAACAGAAGACAACTATGCATGTGATATAACTTACCTGCTGGGATATCTAGCGGAGAACCTGTGATATAACTTACCTGCTGGGATATCTAGCGGAGAACCTGTGATATAACTCACCTGCTGGGATATCTAGCGGAGAACCTGTGATATAACTTACCTGCTGGGATATCTAGCGGAGAACCTGTGATATAACTTACCTGCTGGGATATCTAGCGGAGAACCTGTGATATAACTTACCTGCTGGGATATCTAGCGGAGAACCTGTGATATAACTTACCTGCTGGGATATCTAGCGGAGAACCTGTGATATAACTTACCTGCTGGTATATCTAGCGGAGAACTTGTGATATAACTTACCTGGTGGGACATCTAGCGGAGAACCTGTGATATAACTTACCTGCTGGTATATCTAGCGGAGAACTTGTGATATAACTTACCTGCTGGGATATCTAGCGGAGAACCTGTGATATAACTTACCTGGTGGGACATCTAGCGGAGAACCTGTGATATAACTTACCTGCTGGGATATCTAGCGGAGAACCTGTGATATAACTTACATGCTGGTATATCTAGCTGAGAACCGGTGATATAACTTACCTGCTGGAATATCTAGCGGAGAACCTGTGATATAACTTACCTGCTGGTATATCTAGCGGAGAACCTGTGATATAACTTATCTGGTGGGATATCTAGCGGAGAACCGGTTATATAATTTACCTGCTGGTATATCTAGCGGAGAACCGGTGATATAACTTACCTGCTGGAATATCTAGCGGAGAACCTGTGATATAACTTACCTGCTGGGATATCTAGCGGAGAACCGATGCTATAACTTACCTGTTGGGATATCTAGCGGAGAACCTGTGATATAACTTACCTGCTGGGATATCTAGCGGAGAACCTGTGATATAATCAACAATACATCGATTATACAGATTGTCTTTCTTGGCTTCGTCAAGCATCGCTTGTGATGGATCTAATGCATCTATGTTTGTGAATCCTTCCTCGCGTAACTGAAATAAAAGCAAGAAAATAAAACGCGTTGTTTAAGAAATGTGTACAACAATAACAAGCAAATCATCATCCCAAATTGTGTTGTTCAGATTAAATCTAATACAATACAAAACATTGTATAACCGATTAATTTGGGTCTTATACACCACGGGCCAAACTGATACAATGATCGTCTTGAGGACATCATGGTTAGTAAAATAGAGAAACTGTAACAAACACATTGTATAACCGATTAATTTGGGTCTTATACACCACGGGCCAAACTGATACAATGATCGTCTTGAGGACATCATGGTTAGTAAAATAGAGAAACTGTAACAAATACATTGTATAACCGATTAATTTGTGTCTTATACACGGGCCAAACTGATACAATGATCGTCTTGAGGACATCATGGTTAGTAAAATAGAGAAACTGTAACAAACACATTGTATAACCGATTAATTTGGGTCTTATACACCACGGGCCAAACTGATACAATGATCGTCTTGAGGACATCATGGTTAGTAAAATAGAGAAACTGTAACAAATACATTGTATAACCGATTAATTTGTGTCTTATACACGGGCCAAACTGATACAATGATCGTCTTGAGGACATCATGGTTAGTAAAATAGAGAAACTGTAACAAATACATTGTATAACCGATTAATTTGTGTCTTATACACCACGGGCCAAACTGATACAATGATCGTCTTGAGGACATCATGGTTAGTAAAATAGAGAAACTGTAACAAATACATTGTAAAAACGGCATTCAATGTGTTCGAATGGTGTTTATTTCCGACTAGTGCAACGTGCCTTCATTCATTTGTATTTAACGGTTTGATTTATGTAACAATTTATACAAAGTGTCGCTTGATTATAATTCATTGTCACATTCAGACATGTTTTATGTTTGATGTGGATGCTGTATAACAATTCATGCTTACCATTTTGGCTACAAGTCCGGTTCCAGCTCCAACATCGAGCACACGTACTGAACTTCTACTGCCTGATGGAATATTATCACACACTTTCTTGGAGACAGCGATATGTGACGAATATCCATGTTGTAACAGATCCTGAAAATTGTTTGAAAGACGGTGAAAAGCTCTCAAATTTGGATGCATTTTCAAATAGAGAATGTTTACAACACTTCTGGAACGGTAATATATTTTATATGATACAAATGTGTTCTCCCAATTTATCGTGTAAATAAAAAAGTTTAACAACATCATTATTATAGAAAATGGTTGATGTGGTGTTAATAGGTAATTGAGTTTAATGATTTAATTTTTTCCAGTTATTTAAAAACCCGTTTAAATTAATGCACGTCCATTGTCCGCAGTGTAATAACACACCACAGTGTAATAACAGCAATGATGTCATTTAATATTAATTCTGATGTTTTAGGAACGATTGCAATACAAACATTAGTGCATACATTGTTTGATTTAATGAATGAGTATGCACGATGCTTAGTTCAATATTTCTCAAGCATATTATACACATTTCTTTATTTTAAGAATCAAAATAATAAGCAATAGCATGATAAGTTTCATACATCATCAACTGATACAAGCAACACAACTATTTATGCAAAATGCTTTATATTTCTGCCGAGTAATTTTTGTACATGAAACCTTAATTTATATTGCTTGCTTCAAACATAAGGAGGCATCAACTGTTATTAGATTCGCATGATGAATACATTGTGCATGTAACATAATCATGATACTGATTGCTCCAGCAGTAGCACACATGGACGACACAGTGTGTCACGTGATTATAAACAGGATTATTTGCAATATCTTGTTCAGTTTTATCAGTATATAATTGAATAGTATTACCTGGTCGTAGCTTCCTGCCCATTTAACATACGATCGCTGAGAATCTTCTATTGTTGATCCTTGTGTTGAAACAGATTTAACTCTGTAAAGAAGTTCTTGCGCGTCAATTTTTACAGACCCCATGTTAGTCGATGTTAGTGTACAACTGACATGAAGCCGGACTTATATATATAAGCACGTTCTGATGGAAGTTCACGGCGCAGCCGAGTGATTACACTGCTCACAATTAGTTTGCTACATGCAGTTACAACAATACAACGTAAGTCATTGGTCATTTACGTATGCTACAACCAACTGATATAATAATGTCTGCATAGATTGGATGTCGATGTAAGCGGTGATTTAAAGTTGTAGCAACAATACATTACATACCACAAATTATTTTACATCGTTTTCCTTTTAGCATGATTATATTTACGTCATAAACATTCAAAACATATGTGCATGTATTCGTTAGAGGGCCACATGAAGAGCAGAATGGAATTATACGCATGTATTTAATGATAAATGGTCACTTTGAATAACTGTTACAATTCTTAGAATTTGAATTTATAGTCATATTATAAAGAACCACAATGTTAACACTATTTATGACGATGTCATGCACACATGAGTATGTCTGTGCATGTATGCAAAGTCGCTGACAGAAGCATATTTGATCATGTGAACGCAACGCTAAGACATATTGCACCGTATTCAAGTGTGCACTTCATTGGAACAATATCCAATCAATATATCGGTATGTATGCAAACGTAGATTGTGTGTATTGAAGTGGTTTTTCAAATACTAAACATGTTTCTTACAATTCTGTATTCAGGAGGACACATGTCAATAAAGGAGCATTTAGCAACTTGCTCGGGTACATGTGTTGTCCCTTGTTTTATCCCCGAGATAGGCTTGCTTTATGGCTCATGCACAAGATATCAAACATCTGCTTCCTCGTTTTGGTTTTTCCAAACCTTTATTCGCCATCAAACGTCTCGACAACAACTCGGCCATTCTCGACAGCTCTCGGATATTTCCGTACCACTTCGTTACTCTACGAACATCCATTCTCGACAGTTCTCGGATATTTCCGTACCACTTCGTTACTCTACGATCGCGAAGTACAATGAGGCTATTCAGCATCTCCCGAGTCAGCGGCATGTGTCCATTTTCATTGAAATACTTCTTTGATCTAGTAAAAGTTTGGTAAACAAATAATAATGGTATAGTGTTGCATTATTGCTGACATGCGTAAATGTTGGGTATATGTAAGAGCCATCAGCTGTCTGTCACAAGTTAAGATTGAACAAGACACCGCTTTAGTCCGATATTTGTTCTTGTTGTAATACCAGGTGGAAAATCACCAGCATGATGCTTACTTAATGGAGTGAACAATATCAACCTTGTTTGAATCTCAATTTCTGGTAATAAAAACTTACAGTATTTTTTACATCAGTGTTACAATACTGATTACATTATCGTATTCATCATGAACCTTGGCAACTGTATTATCAACAAGCATTCACAACCATCCCCGTGACCTTATCACATGTGGATTTAGACATTATTACACTGCATTATGTGGCTTTTTGTCTGATAAAGTTCATGATCGTACGAGTATAAACTGTACATATAAGTTCACTGTAACCTTGTTTTACACTACATGTAGGAAGATTACCACAGCCAACGTTTCCGTATTATCAGTCGTACAACAGTCGTACTACCATTTCCCAAAATGAAATATTTCCACGATGTCCAAAATCCAGGACTCATTTTGAAGGATGAACGCTAGATATGACCACGTTGACCAATGCTTTTAAGTATGAACAATGCTTTTAAGTATGAACAATGCTTTAATCAAAATGAACTAAATATCGTACGATCGAGTACAAGCGTACCATGATTCACTGATGGTGTGATATTCAATTAAATGTTAAAACATCTATGAATACATTCTTATTGTTGCATACTTGATCTACTATGAATACATTCTTATTGTTGTATACTTGATCTACTATGAATACATTCTTATTGTTGTATACTTGATCTACTATGAATACATTCTTATTGTTGTATACTTGATCTACTATGAATACATTCTTAATGTTGTATACTTGATCTACTATGAATACATTCTTATTGTTGTATACTTGATCTACTATGAATATATTCTTATTGTTGTATACTTGATCTACTATGAATACATTCTTATTGTTGTATTACTTGATCTACTATGAATACATTCTTATTGTTGTATACTTGATCTACTATGAATACATTCTTATTGTTGTATACTTGATCTACTATGAATACATTCTTATTGTTGTATACTTGATCTACTATGAATACATTCTTATTGTTGTATACTTGATCTAGCATGAATACATTCTTATTGTTGTTTACTTGATCTACTATGCATACATTCTTATTGTTGTATACTTGATCTACTATGAATACATTCTTATTGTTGTATACTTGATCTACTATGAATACATTCTTATTGTTGTATACTTGATCTACTATGAATACATTCTTATTGTTGTATACTTGATCTACTATGAATACATTTTTATTGTTGTATACTTGATCTAGCATGAATACATTCTTATTGTTGTATACTTGATCTACTATGAATACATTCTTATTGTTGTATACTTGATCTACTATGAATACATTCTTATTGTTGAATACTTGATCTACTATGAATACATTATTATTGTTGTATACTTGATCTACTATGAATACATTCTTATTGTTGTATACTTGATCTACTATGAATACATTCTTATTGTTGTATACTTGATCTAGCATGAATACATTCTTATTGTTGTATACTTGATCTAGCATGAATACGTTCTTATTGTTGTATACTTGATCTAGCATGAATACATTCTTATTGTTGTATACTTGATCTACTATGAATACATTCTTATTGTTGTATACTTGATCTAGCATGAATACATTCTTATTGTTGTATACTTGATCTACTATGAATACATTCTTATTGTTGTATACTTGATCTACTATGAATACATTCTTATTGTTGTATACTTGATCTACTATGAATACATTCTTATTGTTGTATACTTGATCTACTATGAATACATTCTTATTGTTGTATACTTGATCTAGCATAATCTCTCTGAAAGTTGTAAATGAGGAGTCAAAACGACGGGTGAAGTGAACAAAGATTCCATTTTAATGTCATTCAATGATAACAAGTTCATCACTGGAAATGAAACGTTATTTATATTTTCTTTGTGTCATACCTTAGTATAATGTGGAAGACATGACTTCATGAAATATGTATATATACCTTAGTATAATGTATTATGTAGTATTATTCATTATTATTTTATTCATATATTTAACAATTCAATTCAATTCTTTATTTAATGATTCAGGCCACCAGCCCATAACACTTCTGTATCATTTAACAATTGTTGTACTTACCTTTCCAAGTTGATGTAGCTTGAAATGTAACATTAACAAGGCTAAACTAAACCATGTCTTTGTTTAACGTACCTGTCATTTTGTGAAACCTACCACTTAAAAATCTAAAGGAAGTTTCTGAGCAAAACAGAATGCTATGTATACACGACATCTTCTGGGACAAACGAAGTTATTAACATTAAGACATAAAATACAAACTATATATTTACAAAACAAGAAATAGTAACAAAGCAGCAAAAATAACAAAATAAGTTACTTGACATTCAATAAATGTATGTAACTGACACTTTTACCTTTCTCCAAACTATATATATGTACCTGACACTTTTACCTTTCTCCAAACTATATATATGTACCTGACACTTTTACCTTTCTCCAAACTAAATATATGTACCTGACACTTTTACCTTTCGTCAAACTAAATATATGTAGCTGACACTTTTACCTTTCTCTAAACTATATATATGTACCTGACACTTTTACCTTTCTCCAAACTAAATATATGTACCTGACACTTTTACCTTTCTTTAAACTATATATATGTACCTGACACTTTTACCTTTCTTTAAACTATATATATGTACCTGACACTTTTACCTTTCTTTAAACTAAATATATGTACCTGACACTTTTACCTTTCTCTAAACTATATATATGTACCTGACACTTTTACCTTTCTTTAAACTATATATATGTACCTGACACTTTTACCTTTCTTTAAACTATATATATGTACCTGACACTTTTACCTTTCTTTAAACTAAATATATGTACCTGACACTTTTACCTTTCTTTAAACTATATATATGTACCTGACACTTTTACCTTTCTTTAAATTAATATATGTACCTGACACTTTTACCTTTCTTTAAACTATATATATGTACCTGACACTTTTACCTTTCTTTAAACTAAATATATGTACCTGACACTTTTACCTTTCTTTAAACTATATATATGTGCCTGACACTTTTACCTTTCTCCAAACTAAATATATGTACCTGACACGTTTACCTTTCTCTAAACTATATATATGTACCTGACACGTTTACCTTTCTCCAAACTAAATATATGTACCTGACACGTTTACCTTTCTCTAAACTATAAATATGTACCTGACACGTTTACCTTTCTCTAAACTATATATATGTACCTGACACGTTTACCTTTCTCCAAACTATATATATGTACCTGACACGTTTACCTTTCTCCAAACTATATATATGTACCTGACACGTTTACCTTTCTCTAAACTATATATATGTACCTGACACTTTTACCTTTCTCCAAACTATATATATGTACCTGACACGTTTACCTTTCTCCAAACTATATATATGTACCTGACACTTTTACCTTTCTCCAAACTAAATATATGTACCTGACACGTTTACCTTTCTCTAAACTAAATATATGTACCTGACACTTTTACCTTTCTCTAAACTATATATATATGTACCTGACACTTTTACCTTTCTCCAAACTAAATATATGTACCTGACACGTTTACCTTTCTCTAAACTATATATATGTACCTGACACGCTTACCTTTCTCTAAACTATATATATATGTACCTGACACTTTTACCTTTCTCTAAACTATATATATGTACCTGACACGTTTACCTTTCTCTAAACTATATATATGTACCTGACACGTTTACCTTTCTCTAAACTACATATATGTACCTGACACGTTTACCTTTCTCTAAACTATATATATGTATCTGACACGTTTACCTTTCTCTAAACTATATATATATACCTGACACTTTTACCTTTCTCCAAACTAAATATATGTACCTGACACTTTTACCTTTCTCCAAACTATATATATGTACCTGACACTTTTACCTTTCTCCAAACTAAATATATGTACCTGACACTTTTACCTTTCTCCAAACTATATATATGTACCTGACACGTTTACCTTTCTCTAAACTATATATATGTACCTGACACTTTTACCTTTCTCCAAACTATATATATGTACCTGACACTTTTACCTTTCTCCAAACTAAATATATGTACCTGACACTTTTACCTTTCTCCAAACTATATATATGTACCTGACACTTTTACCTTTCTCCAAACTATATATATGTACCTGACACTTTTACCTTTCTCCAAACTATATATATGTACCTGACACTTTTACCTTTCTCCAAACTAAATATATGTACCTGACACTTTTACCTTTCTCCAAACTATATATATGTACCTGACACTTTTACCTTTCTCCAAACTAAATATATGTGCCTGACACTTTTACCTTTCTCCAAACTATATATATGTACCTGACACTTTTACCTTTCTCCAAACTAAATATATGTACCTGACACTTTTACCTTTCTCCAAACTATATATATGTACCTGACACGTTTACCTTTCTCCAAACTATATATATGTACCTGACACTTTTACCTTTCTCCAAAATATATTTATGTACCTGACACGTTTACCTTTCTCCAAACTATATATATGTACCTGACACGTTTACCTTTCTCTAAACTATATATATGTACATGACACTTTTACCTTTCTCCAAACTATATATATGTACCTGACACGTTTACCTTTCTCCAAACTATATATATATGTACCTGACACTTTTACCTTTCTTTAAACTATATATATGTGCCTGACACTTTTACCTTTCTCCAAACTAAATATATGTACCTGACACGTTTACCTTTCTCCAAACTATATATATGTACCTGACACTTTTACCTTTCTCCAAACTATATATATGTACCTGACACTTTTACCTTTCTCCAAACTAAATATATGTACCTGACACTTTTACCTTTCTCCAAACTAAATATATGTAGCTGACACTTTTACCTTTCTCTAAACTATATATATGTACCTGACACTTTTACCTTTCTCCAAACTAAATATATGTACCTGACACTTTTACCTTTCTTTAAACTATATATATGTACCTGACACTTTTACCTTTCTTTAAACTATATATATGTACCTGACACTTTTACCTTTCTTTAAACTAAATATATGTACCTGACACTTTTACCTTTCTCTAAACTATATATATGTACCTGACACTTTTACCTTTCTTTAAACTATATATATGTACCTGACACTTTTACCTTTCTTTAAACTATATATATGTACCTGACACTTTTACCTTTCTTTAAACTAAATATATGTACCTGACACTTTTACCTTTCTTTAAACTATATATATGTACCTGACACTTTTACCTTTCTTTAAACTAAATATATGTACCTGACACTTTTACCTTTCTTTAAACTATATATATGTACCTGACACTTTTACCTTTCTTTAAACTAAATATATGTACCTGACACTTTTACCTTTCTTTAAACTATATATATGTGCCTGACACTTTTACCTTTCTCCAAACTAAATATATGTACCTGACACGTTTACCTTTCTCTAAACTATATATATGTACATGACACGTTTACCTTTCTCCAAACTAAATATATGTACCTGACACTTTTACCTTTCTCCAAACTATATATATGTACCTGACACGTTTACCTTTCTCTAAACTATATATATGTACCTGACACGTTTACCTTTCTCTAAACTATATATATGTACCTGACACGTTTACCTTTCTCCAAACTATATATATGTACCTGACACGTTTACCTTTCTCCAAACTATATATATGTACCTGACACGTTTACCTTTCTCTAAACTATATATATGTACCTGACACTTTTACCTTTCTCCAAACTATATATATGTACCTGACACGTTTACCTTTCTCCAAACTATATATATGTACCTGACACTTTTACCTTTCTCCAAACTAAATATATGTACCTGATACGTTTACCTTTCTCTAAACTAAATATATGTACCTGACACGTTTACCTATCTCTAAACTATATATGTATGTACCTGACACTTTTACCTTTCTCCAAACTAAATATATGTACCTGACACGTTTACCTTTCTCTAAACTAAATATATGTACCTGACACGCTTACCTTTCTCTAAACTATATATATATGTACCTGACACTTTTACCTTTCTCTAAACTATATATATGTACCTGACACGTTTACCTTTCTCTAAACTATATATATGTACCTGACACGTTTACCTTTCTCTAAACTACATATATGTACCTGACACGTTTACCTTTCTCTAAACTATATATATGTACCTGACACGTTTACCTTTCTCTAAACTATATATATGTACCTGACACTTTTACCTTTCTCCAAACTAAATATATGTACCTGACACTTTTACCTTTCTCCAAACTATATATATGTACCTGACACTTTTACCTTTCTCCAAACTAAATATATGTACCTGACACTTTTACCTTTCTCCAAACTATATATATGTACCTGACACGTTTACCTTTCTCTAAACTATATATATGTACCTGACACTTTTACCTTTCTCCAAACTATATATATGTACCTGACACTTTTACCTTTCTCCAAACTAAATATATGTACCTGACACTTTTACCTTTCTCCAAACTATATATATGTACCTGACACTTTTACCTTTCTCCAAACTATATATATGTACCTGACACTTATACCTTTCTCCAAACTATATATATGTACCTGACACTTTTACCTTTCTCCAAACTAAATATATGTACCTGACACTTTTACCTTTCTCCAAACTATATATATGTACCTGACACTTTTACCTTTCTCCAAACTAAATATATGTGCCTGACACTTTTACCTTTCTCCAAACTATATATATGTACCTGACACTTTTACCTTTCTCCAAACTAAATATATGTACCTGACACTTTTACCTTTCTCCAAACTAAATATATGTACCTGACACTTTTACCTTTCTCCAAACTATATATATGTACCTGACACGTTTACCTTTCTCCAAACTATATATATGTACCTGACACTTTTACCTTTCTCCAAACTATATATATGTACCTGACACGTTTATCTTTCTCCAAACTATATATATGTACCTGACACGTTTACCTTTCTCTAAACTATATATATGTACATGACACTTTTACCTTTCTCCATACTATATATATGTACCTGACACGTTTACCTTTCTCCAAACTATATATATATGTACCTGACACTTTTACCTTTCTCTAAACTATATATATGTACCTGACACTTTTACCTTTCTTTAAACTATATATATGTACCTGACACTTTTACCTTTCTTTAAACTATATATATGTACCTGACACTTTTACCTTTCTTTAAACTATATATATGTACCTGACACTTTTACCTTTCTCCAAACTATATATATGTACCTGACACTTTTACCTTTCTCTAAACTATATATATGTACCTGACACTTTTACCTTTCTCCAAACTATATATATATGTACCTGACACTTTTACCTTTCTCCAAACTATATATATGTACCTGACACTTTTACCTTTCTCCAAACTAAATATATGTACCTGACACTTTTACCTTTCTCCAAACTAAATATATGTACCTGACACTTTTACCTTTCTCCAAACTATATATATGTACCTGACACGTTTACCTTTCTCCAAACTATATATATGTACCTGACACTTTTACCTTTCTCCAAACTATATATATGTACCTGACACGTTTATCTTTCTCCAAACTATATATATGTACCTGACACGTTTACCTTTCTCTAAACTATATATATGTACATGACACTTTTACCTTTCTCCATACTATATATATGTACCTGACACGTTTACCTTTCTCCAAACTATATATATATGTACCTGACACTTTTACCTTTCTCTAAACTATATATATGTACCTGACACTTTTACCTTTCTTTAAACTATATATATGTACCTGACACTTTTACCTTTCTTTAAACTATATATATGTACCTGACACTTTTACCTTTCTTTAAACTATATATATGTACCTGACACTTTTACCTTTCTCCAAACTATATATATGTACCTGACACTTTTACCTTTCTCTAAACTATATATATGTACCTGACACTTTTACCTTTCTCCAAACTATATATATATGTACCTGACACTTTTACCTTTCTCCAAACTAAATATATGTACCTGACACTTTTACCTTTCTCTAAACTATATATATGTACCTGACACTTTTACCTTTCTTTAAACTATATATATGTACCTGACACTTTTACCTTTCTCCAAACTATATATATGTACCTGACACTTTTACCTTTCTCTAAACTATATATATGTACCTGACACTTTTACCTTTCTCTAAACTATATATATGTACCTGACACTTTTACCTTTCTCTAAACTATATATATGTACCTGACACTTTTACCTTTCTCCAAACGTTATATATGTACCTGACACTTTTACCTTTCTCTAAACTATATATATGTACCTGACACTTTTACCTTTCTCTAAACTATATATATGTACCTGACACTTTTACCTTTCTCTAAACTATATATATGTACCTGACACTTTTACCTTTCTCCAAACGTTATATATGTACCTGACACTTTTACCTTTCTCTAAACTATATATATGTACCTGACACTTTTACCTTTCTCCAAACTAAATATATGTACCTGACACTTTTACCTTTCTCCAAACTAAATATATGTACCTGACACTTTTACCTTTCTTTAAACTATATATATGTACCCGACACTTTTACCTTTCTTTAAACTATATATATATGTACCTGACACTTTTACCTTTCTTTAAACTATATATATGTACCTGACACTTTTATCTTTCTTTAAACTATATATATATGTACCTGACACATTTACCTTTCTCCAAACTCTATATATGTCTCTGACATTGTCTGTACTTTACATAACGGAATATTACTCACGTGTTTTAACAATACGAACATTTATACAAATTTATTGTAACTAAATCTGAGATACGTGAAGTAAATCACACAAGGATAAATATACATTTATAACTCTTTAATATGAAAAAAGCTGAATTAATTATTATCTTCTTCTATATATCTTTGCATGCCAAAAAACATGTATACCAACATGATATTATTCATGCCCGAGGGTCACTATTGGAGAAACATTGAGATTGTGCCATTTTATTGTTTTATACTTTAGCACTGGCGGTTTCCTTACACACAACATATTTGTTTTAATTCGACAGACACTAACCTACATATATTTACGCAACATAAATACATGTAAGCCTAATATTTACAGACATTCAAATCGAATTCAGACAAGAAATGCACTGTCTTCAATAGAGAGTTAATAAAGTTAGAAATCTGTCACACCACGCAATAAATTGGAAAGTAAACACATAAACATGTAATTTCAATTTTTGTCAAAAATGTTTCAACATTCAATTCTGCTTGAAAGATGATCTTCAATTTTAGTACAATGAAAGCATTCTGTGAATTAACATTAATATTTATGACTCTATTTACCATTTGGCTTGCAATATACATAAAAATATAAATATATATATATAACCCTTGCTGTGAATCGCTTAATAAATCGCAAGTCACTGACACGATATATGCAGAAACGTCTCTGTACAACGGTGCCGATTTCTCCTATTAGCAAATACGTTTAAATATCTTTTGTGAATGTAATAGTTAATAACAAATCTTCGTGTCTGTGAAGCACGCCTTTATTGGTATGTAAACATTCATAAAACTCAACTGCAAATATCAACACGAAGTTTTGTATACAATCACTTTTAATTGGTACCATGCGAAAAACTTAACGTAACTGTGTATTGACAAACTTCTCTGAAGGTACGTTATGCTGAGATAAACAGTAAACACAGTAGAAAACATACTTTCGATTTTTCGAAATTTAAATTTCCCACGAACCACAAGCGAGGAAAAAGAATACTTCAAAATATATCTATATTATGCTTTTAACAATGTAACTCAAGTATTCGTCAATACTACCTATACGTGTTCGACTGCTATTAAAAAGGTCTTTGTCATTATAACATAATCGCACTACGGTTGATTTTAAATCATTTTTGCAAATCAAAATTGATGACAAAGAAGTTGTCACCCCTGCGATGTATCTCACGAATAATTTAAAAGTTTGACAAAACGTAATAAAGAACATGCTTATATATGTCTTGTTGAGCTGAAACATTAAATTCTCTCAGGAGATAAATACTTCATATGCTGCCAAGATGAATTAAATATTAGGTTACACATTAAATCTACAATACAACTGCAATACAGGGGAGGCACTGTTGATACTTTACATATAATTGCATGACAGGGGATGCACTGTTGAGGCTTTACATATAACTGCAAGACTGGGGAGGCACTGTTGAGGCTTTACATATAACTGCAAGACAGGGAAGGCACTGTTGAGGCTTTACATATAACTGCAAGACTGGGGATGCACTGTTGAGGCTTTACATATAACTGCAAGACTGGGGAGGCACTGTTGAGGCTTTACATATAACTGCAAGACAGGGAAGGCACTGTTGAGGCTTTACATATAACTGCAAGACTGAGGAGGCACTGTTGAGGCTTTACATATAACTGCAAGACAGGGAAGGCACTATTGAGACTTTACATATAACTGCAAGACAGGGGAGGCACTGTTGAGGCTTTACATATAACTGCAAAACAGGGGAGGCACTGTTGAGACTTTACATATAACTGCAAGACAGGGGAGGCACTGTTGAGACTTTACATATAACTGCAAGACAGTGAAGGCACTGTTGAGGCTTTACACATAACTGCAAGACAGGAGAGGCACTGTTGAGACTTTACATATAACTGCAAGACTGAGGAGGCACTGTTGAGGCTTTACATATAACTGCAAGACAGGGAAGGCACTGTTGAGGCTTTACATATAACTGCAAGACAGGGAAGGCACTGTTGAGACTTTACATATAACTGCAAGACAGGGGAGGCACTGTTGAGGCTTTACATATAACTGCAAAACAGGGGAGGCACTGTTGAGACTTTACATATAACTGCAAGACAGGGGAGGCACTGTTGAGACTTTACATATAACTGCAAGACAGTGAAGGCACTGTTGAGGCTTTACACATAACTGCAAGACAGGAGAGGCACTGTTGAGACTTTACATATAACTGCAAGACAGGGGAGGCACTGTTGAGACTTTACATATAACTGCAAGACAGTGAAGGCACTGTTGAGGCTTTACACATAACTGCAAGACAGGAGAGGCACTGTTGAGGCTTTACATATAACTGCAAGACAGGGAAGGCACTGTTGAGGCTTTACACATAACTGCAAGACAGGGGAGGCACTGTTGAGGATTTACACATAACTGCAAGACAGGGGAGGTACTGTTGAGGCTTTACACATAACTGCAAGACAGGAGAGGCACTGTTGAGGCTTTACATATAACTGCAAGACAGGGAAGGCACTGTTGAGGCTTTACACAAAACTGCAAGACAGGGGAGGCACTGTTGAGGATTTACACATAACTGCAAGACAGGGGAGGTACTGTTGAGGCTTTACATATAACTGCAAGACAGGAGAGGCACTGTTGAGGCTTTACACATAACTGCAAGACAGGGGAGGCACTGTTGAGACTTTACATATAACTGCAAGACAGGGGAGGCACTGTTGAGGCTTTACACATAACTGCAAAACAGGGGAGGCACTGTTGAGGCTTTACATATAACTGCAAGACAGGGGAGGCACTGTTGAGGCTTTACATATAACTGCAAGACTGGGGAGGCACTGTTGAGGCTTTACACATAACTGCAAGACAGGGGAGGCACTGTTGAGGCTTTACATATAACTGCAAGACAGGGAAGGCACTGTTAAGGCTTTACACATAACTGCAAGACAGGGGAGGCACTGTTGAGGATTTACATATAACTGCAAGACAGGGGAGGCACTGTTGAGGCTTTACACATAACTGCAAGACAGGGAAGGCACTGTTGAGGCTTAACATATAACTGCAAGACAAGGGAGGCACTGTTGAGACTTTACATATAACTGCAAGACAGGGGAGGCACTGTTGAGGCTTTACACATAACTGCAAGACAGGGGAGGCACTGTTGAGGCTTTACACATAACTGCAAGACAGGGGAGGCACTGTTGAGGCTTTACACATAACTGCAAGACAGGGGAGGCACTGTTGAGACTTTACATATAACTGCAAGACAGGGGAGGCACTGTTGAGGCTTTACACATAACTGCAAGACAGGGGAGGCACTGTTGAGACTTTACATATAACTGAAAGACAGGGGAGGCACTGTTGAGGCTTAACATATAACTGCAAGACAGGGGATGCACTGTTGAGGCTTTACATATAACTGCAAGACAGGGGAGGCACTGTTGAGGCTTTACACATAACTGCAAGACAGGGGAGGCACTGTTGAGGCTTTACATATAACTGCAAGACAGGGGAGGCACTGTTGAGGCCTTACACATAACTGCAAGACAGGGGAGGCACTGTTGAGACTTTACATATAACTGCAAGACAGGGGAGGCACTGTTGAGGCTTTACATATAACTGCAAGACAGGGGAGGCACTGTTGATACTTTACATATAACTGCAAGACAGGGGAGGCACTGTTGAGGCTTTACATATAACTGCAAGACAGGGGAGGCACTGTTGAGACTTTACATATAACTGCAAGACAGGGGAGGCACTGTTGAGGCTTTACATATAACTGCAAGACAGGGGAGGCACTGTTGAGGCTTTATATAAATGCAAGACAGGGGAGGCACTGTTGATACTTTACATATAACTGCAAGACAGGGGAGGCACTGTTGAGGCTTTACATATAACTGCAAGACAGGGGAGGCACTGTTGATACTTTACATATAACTGCAAGACAGGGGAGGCACTGTTGAGACTTTACATATAACTGCAAGACAGGGGAGGCACTGTTGAGGCTTTACATATAACTGCAAGACAGGGGAGGCACTGTTGAGGCTTTACATATAACTGCAAGACAGGGGAGGCACTGTTGAGACTTTACATATAACTGCGAGACAGGGGAGGCACTGTTGAGACTTTACATATAACTGCAAGACAGGAGAGGCACTGTTGAGACTTTACATATAACTGCAAGACAGGGGAGGCACTGTTGAGACTTTACATATAACTGCGAGACAGGGGAGGCACTGTTGAGACTTTACATATAACTGCAAGACAGGGGAGGCACTGTTGATACTTTACATATAACTGCAAGACAGGGGAGGCACTGTTGATACTTTACATATAACTGCAAGACAGGAGAGGCACTGTTGAGACTTTACATATAACTTCAAGACAGGGGAGGCACTGTTGAGACTTTACATATAACTGCAAGACAGGGGAGGCACTGTTGAGACTTTACATATAACTGCAAGACAGGGGAGGCACTGTTGAGACTTTACATATAACTGCAAGACAGGGGAGGCACTGTTGATACTTTACATATAACTGCAAGACAGGAGAGGCACTGTTGAGACTTTACATATAACTTCAAGACAGGGGAGGCACTGTTGAGACTTTACATATAACTGCAAGACAGGGGAGGCACTGTTGAGACTTTACATATAACTGCAAGACAGGGTTGCACTGTTGAGGCTTTACATATAACTGCAAGACAGGGGAGGCACTGTTGAGACTTTACATATAACTGCAAGACAGGGGAGGCACTGTTGAGACTTTACATATAACTGCAAGACAGGGTTGCACTGTTGAGGCTTTACATATAACTGCAAGACAGGGTTGCACTGTTGAGACTTGACATACAACTGCAAGACAGGGTTGCACTGTTGAGACTTTACATACAACTGCAAGACAGGGTTGCACTGTTGAGACTTTACATACCACACTTCCTTATCAATGAACTGTATTTTATTATTATAAGGAAGTGTAAACTGCAAACATTTTACGTATTTACGTACAGGTTTATAACTTCATTACTGCACCTCAGTCAAATGTCTATGCAGAGAAAGTGATATTTAAGAGAACTTTCGTGTAATTGACACCCTTCATATTAATCATGACATTCATATAAAATATTCGTTTAAATCATAAATGCGTAGATATAATCTATTCAACTGAAAAGGTTTATTCATTGTCAGTAAATAAGGCATGACATTATAGTTACCTATTTGTAAAACAATAAATTAGAAACAAGAACTATATTTAACAAAGATGATGGGCACACATTGAATTATGCGAAGATGTTGTAGTTTTTTGGTTAACATTTTGATTTTATAGCATGAACACATGTTAATATCCGCAATAAATAAAGACAAACGAAATATCAAAAATTGTCTTTCGTTCATTTCTTTCTACATATAAATATATTCAATAATAATACAATGTACGGTACATATAGCTTGCTTCATGTTCAATAGAATTCATAAGGCGCGTACATAAATGTACATCAAAACACAATTACATGATCATTGAGGCATTGTCTAATACTCTTTCAGATATTTCCTTAAAATCACTTATCAGGTATTTATTTAAAAATGTTCGTTAAAACGATACTGTCGTATTTATGTTTAATAATTAAAAATAATAATTGGACCTGTCTACCTTAAAGTACATGTATATCAAAGACCATTAAACTAAATAAATATTTATCCCGTAGACCTCTTGATGGTCAATATAGTTCGTAAACATTTATGTTGACCGTTTGTTTTTTATCTAATTAACGCTGTCAATTTATGTCTGTCTAAGATTTAAATAACATAGAATACAATGTACCAGTAAACAAACAAGATTGCTGAACACGTTACGCAATCTGTCAATTTATGTCTGTCTAAGATTTAAATAACATAGAATACAATGTACCAGTAAACAAACTATATTGCTGAACACGTTACGCAATCTGTCAATTTATGTCTGTCTTAGATTTAAATAACATAGAATACAATGTACCAGAAAACAAACTATATTGCTGAACACGTTACGCAATCTGTCAATTTATGTCTGTCTTAGATTTAAATAACATAGAATACAATGTACCAGTAAACAAACTAGATTGCTGAACACGTTACGCAATCTGTCAATTTATGTCTGTCTAAGATTTAAATAACATAGAATACAATGTACCAGTAAACAAACTAGATTGCTGAACACGTTACGCAATCTGTCAATTTATGTCTGTCTTAGATTTAAATAACATAGAATACAATGTACCAGTAAACAAACTAGATTGCTGAACACGTTACGCAATCTGTCAATTTATGTCTGCCTTAGATTTAAATAACATAGAATACAATGTACCAGTAAACAAACTAGATTGCTGAACACGTTACGCAATCTGTCAATTTATGTCTGTCTTAGATTTAAATAACATAGAATACAATGTACCAGTAAACAAACTATATAGCTGAACACGTTACGCGTTCTGTCATTATTTTGTTAACTAGGAGGTAATATAAATGCATCATATTTCGGACAGGCAAGTCTCGAGGTCAACGTCGGTACAACCATGTTCAAAATGATTTGTAAACACGGGACATATGCTAAAAATTATGACCATTATCCAGCACTCTGCACTCAAACTTTATTCTAGTCTGAATGTGGATATTACCAAGCACTCTACACTCAAACTTTACTCTAGTCTGAATGTGGATATAACCCAGCTCTCTGCACTCAAACTTTAATCTAGTCTGAATGTGGATATTACCCAGCTCTCTGCACTCAAACTTTACTCTAGTCTGAATGTGGATATTACCCAGCACTCTACACTCAAACTTTATTCTAGTCTGAATGTGAATATAACCCAGCTCTCTGCACTCAAACTTTACTCTAGTCTCAATGTGGATATTACCCAGCACCCTGCACTCAAACTTTAATCTAGTCTGAATGTGGATATTACCCAGCTCTCTGCACTCAAACTTTACTCTAGTCTGAATGTGGATATTACCCAGCTCTCTGCACTCAAACTTTACTCTAGTCTGAATGTGGATATAACCCAGCTCTCTACACTCAAACTTTACTCTTGTCTGAATGTGGATATTACCCAGCACTCTACACTCAAACTTTACTCTAGTCTCAATGTGGATATAACCCAGCTCTCTGCACTCAAACTTTACTCTAGTCTGAATGTGGATATTACCCAGCACTCTGCACTCAAACTTTACTCTAGTCTCAATGTGGATATTACCCAGCTCTCTGCACTCAAACTTTACTCTAGTCTGAATGTGGATATTACCCAGCACTCTGCACTCAAACTTAACTCTAGTCTGAATGTGGATATAACCCAGCTCTCTGCACTCAAACTTTACTCTAGTCTGAATGTGGATATTACCCAGCACTCTACACTCAAACTTTACTCTAGTCTGAATGTGGATATAACCCAGCTCTCTGCACTCAAACTTTAATCTAGTCTGAATGTGGATATAACCCAGCTCTCTGCACTCAAACTTTACTCTAGTCTGAATGTGGATATAACCCAGCTCTCTGCACTCAAACTTTACTCTAGTCTCAATGTGGATATAACCCAGCTCTCTGCACTCAAACTTTACTCTAGTATGAATGTGGATATTACCAAGCTCTCTGCACTCAAACTTTACTCTAGTCTGAATGTGGATATAACCCAGCTCTCTGCACTCAAACTTTACTCTAGTCTCAATGTGGATATAACCCAGCTCTCTGCACTCAAACTTTACTCTAGTCTCAATGTGGATATAACCCAGCACTCTGCACTTAAACTTTACTCTAGTCTGAATGTGGATGTTACCCAGCTCTCTGCACTCAAACTTTACTCTAGTCTGAATGTGGATATTACCCAGCTCTCTGCACTCAAACCTTACCTTAGTCTGAATGTGGATATAACCCAGCTCTCTGCACTCAAACTTTACTCTAGTCTCAATGTGGATATTACCCAGCACTCAGCACTCAAACTTTACACTAGTCTGAATGTGGATATTACCCAGCACTCTACACTCAAACTTTACTCTAGTCTAAATGTGGATATTCTCTTACTTTGAGACTTAGGTAAGAACTAAGTTTTCAGTGCTACGTATATCTGATCTATTCAATACTTACCTCTTAAATACCAGATTTATACTAATACCTCTAAGAAAGTGGTCCACAAACAATAAAGTATCATGTAGACATTTAAACCCACTTCACTCTCTTACATACTAAGCAGGGTAAATTCTTGGCGCTATAATCTCGGGCCCTGAAAAGTTTGACGTTTTATATCCGAACCCGGTGTAGATATCCGAACCCGGTGTAGATATCCGAAACCGGTGTAGATATCCGAACCCGGTGTAGATATCCAAACCCGGTGTAGATATCCGAGCCCGGTGTAGATATCCGAACCCGGTGTAGACATCCGAACCCGGTGTAGTAATGGAATATTTAAGAGCACAAGAGACTTCCTGTCATTCGCGTTTTTAACTGTGAATTTTGTCGAATAGCATTTATGTTAATCAAAACATATTTTGTTTTTTTCCTATAATATTGTCAAATTGACATAGGCTTTTAATAAGTCATGGAGATTGACATAAACATTACAACGTTAATCTTTAAATCATTAAACGGTCATAAGAGTATACGGTCTTTGTTTGTTTAAATCGTAATTTAAATATTTTGTAGATCTGTGTCAATTGGTACAATAAAGGGACCACTTGACCTTTCCATTTCTCGAGGACTATAACAAATACACTGAGTACTCTCATAACGGGTCCTTATGAATATGTAATTCAATCGATAGCTATCGCGCTTCTATCGAATTTATAATTGAGTTCTCTTATCAATTAAACGATGTAAGAATATGCGAACTATTCAGTAATATGATATACTGTATGGATCATGACTAAAACCTGTCACATAATATGGTCATACATTTTTGTATTTGATTTGAAAATAGCACGGGATAAAGATTTGAGAATATTACATGTACAAATATACAGCTTCCCCAAGTATGTCTCAAACTGCATGTGTACGAACGCAATAACAAAGTTATTATCAGTAAAATATACACTGATTTACCAGACGTTACACGGCTGAGGTAGACTTCGTACAATGAATATTTTTCAGTTAAACAGAGACAATGTCTACCTGCCAGACGGGGGTGGCATGAACGAGTCCTAGCACTTCCCTTAATACACCGTATAAGGGTAAGGGAGCTACTTGTACTATTTAAACGTCCTTGCTATATTGCGTCCGGAGCTCGAACTTCATCACCGGAAGCGAACTCTCTACCACGGAGCCAACGGGCATATGTAAGTGCGCCTGTGGACTGACTTCTGATCCGAAAGTCTAATCATTCCCTGGACAATGTTGATTCGCTAAATTAAACATTCTCTGAATAAGGCGCACAAGTTTTATAGCACCACATGAAGCAGTCTATGTCAGGAATACATATATGCTTGGAAGATTTGCACTGAAGTAAAATGCGAAAACACGCAGAGCGGGGAAGTCCACAATTACATTTCAGGACTTCTCTAAACACACGCTCAAATAACATTCCCTTCGGACCGGTATACTTAATTTTAGAAAACATGGATTATTTAGATTTCATGTGAACATACGCTTGACTTGACATACATTTGTTCCACAAACACTGCATGCTTTACCCGGCAGACAGTACTTGACCTGGACAAACCTTTGTTCCACGGATACTGCATGATATACCCGGTATACAGTACATGGGCTGGACAAACCTTTGTTCCACGGATAATGCATGATATACCCGGCAGACAGTACTTGGGCTGGACAAACCTTTGTTCCACGGATAATGCATGATATACCCGGCAGACAGTACATGGGCTGGACAAACCTTTGTTCCACGGATACTGCATGATATACCCGGCAGACAGTACTTGGGCTGGACAAACCTTTGTTCCACGGATACTGCATGATATACCCGGCAGACAGTACTTGGGCTGGACAAACCTTTGTTCCACGGATACTGCATGATATACCCGGCAGACAGTACTTGGGCTGGACAAACCTTTGTTCCACGGATACTGCATGATATACCCGGCAGACAGTACATGGGCCGGACAAACCTTTGTTCCACGGATACTGCATGATATACCCGGCAGACAGTACTTGGGCCGGACAAACCTTTGTTCCACGGATACTGCATGATATACCCGGCAGACAGTACTTGGGTTGGACAAACCTTTGTTCCACGGATACTGCATGATATACCCGGCAGACAGTACTTGGGCTGGACAAACCTTTGTTCCACGGATACTGCATGATATACCCGGAAGACAGTACTTGGGCTGGACAAACCTTTGTTCCACGGATACTGCATGATATACCCGGTATACAGTACATGGGCTGGACAAACCTTTGTTCCACGGATACTGCATGATATACCCGGTATACAGTACATGGGCTGGACAAACCTTTGTTCCACAGATACTGCATGATATACCCGGCAGACAGTACTTGGGCTGGACAAACCTTTGTTCCTCGGATACTGCATGATATACCCGGCAGACAGTACTTGGGCTGGACAAACCTTTGTTCCACGGATACTGCATGATATACCCGGCAGACAGTACTTGGGCTGGACAAACCTTTGTTCCACGGATACTGCATGATATACCCGGCAGACAGTACTTGGGCTAGGCAGACCTTTGTTCCACGGATACTGCATGATATACCCGGCAGACTGTACTTGGGCTGGACAAACCTTTGTTCCACGGATACTGCATGATATACCCGGCAGACAGTACATGGGCTGGACAAACCTTTGTTCCACGGATACTGCATGATATACCCGGCAGACAGTACTTGGGCTGGACAAACCTTTGTTCCACGGATACTGCATGATATACCCTGTATACAGTACTTGGGCTGGACAAACCTTTGTTCCACGGATACTGCATGATATACCCGGCAGACAGTACTTGGGCTGGACAAACCTTTGTTCCACGGATACTGCATGAGATACCCGGCAGACAGTACTTGGGCTGGACAAACATTTGTTCCACGGATATACCCGGTATACAGTACTTGGGCTGGACAAACCTTTGTTCCACGGATACTGCATGATATACCCGGCAGACAGTACTTGGGCTGGACAAACCTTTGTTCCACGGATACTGCATGATATACCCGGTAGACAGTACTTGGGCTGGACAAACCTTTGTTCCACGGATACTGCATGATATACCCGGCAGACAGTACTTGGGCTAGGCAGACCTTTGTTCCACGGATACTGCATGATATACCCGGCAGACTGTACTTGGGCTGGACAGACCTTTGTTCCACGGATACTGCATGATATACCCGGCAGACAGTACATGGGCTGGACAAACCTTTGTTCCACGGATACTGCATGATATACCCGGCAGACAGTACTTGGGCTGGACAAATCTTTGTTCCACGGATACTGCATGATATACCCTGTATACGGTACTTGGGCTGGACAAACCTTTGTTCCACGGATACTGCATGATATACCCGGCAGACAGTACTTGGGCTGGACAAACCTTTGTTCCACGGATACTGCATGATATACCCGGCAGACAGTACTTGAGCTGGACAAACCTTTGTTCCACGGATACTGCATGATATACCCGGCAGACAGTACTTGGGCTGGACAAACCTTTGTTCCACGGATAATGCATGATATACCCGGCATACAGTACTTGGGCTGGACAAACCTTTGTTCCACGGATACTGCATGATATACCCGGCAGACAGTACTTGGGCTGGACAAACCTTTGTTCCACGGATACTGCATGATATACCCGGCATACAGTACTTGGGCTGGACAAATCTTTGTTCCACGGATACTGCATGATATACCCGGCAGACAGTACTTGGGCTGGACAAACCTTTGTTCCACGGATACTGCATGATATACCCGGTATACAGTACATGGGCTGGACAAACCTTTGTTCCACGGATACTGCATGATATACCCGGTAGACAGTACTCTCTGTACTGTGCGTTTTTTAATTTCATAGTCTTTTTGTCGTATTGAACTGTAAAATACTAATTGTCAAGAGTTTCGCAATCCATTACCTCGGAACAAGTATTGAAATAGCATCGATCATGAGTCTTAAGTTAATTATAATGTTTTCTACTCATTTTGCCATTATAACCTTTCAAAGAAAATTGTATTGTATGCCGTATTTATAAGCCTGCAGTCTTACCACGATAAACTATTCTACGCGAATAATGAAAGGTAATTGAAAGTTGTAATTTGAACGTTTAAAATCCCTGATAGGCAATCTTCAATCAGGTTGTGTGTCACCTAACGATACTTGAGGGTATCCATTTGAGAATGGTTTCTACTTTTAAATGGCTTACCTTTAATATCCAGATTGGGTTCCCTGTATCCGAGACCGCATCGATTCAAGGAAGAGTAGATGACGTTTATTTGCAAAGTCATTCATTCTTGTTGAAATTTTTGCGCATTAAAATCAAAGATCTGCATTACAATTTCGCCCACGACGCGTGTTTTGAATAGAATTTAGTTTATACTCGAATGCAATATCAAGCTTTTATTTTTGTATCTTTTTAACATATTTGCTTTTTTCGAAATTTCAATTTTCACTTGATGAACACTTAACTACAGAATATGCTAGGTCTAATCCTACCAGATAAAGTTTATAAAGTCTTCCTTCAGGTTTGTTTTTGTGAGGGTGAAAGATATGTTGAATAAAAACACCCAATTTTCTGGACTAACAAGTACACTTGTATCTATATATTTTTAAACCAAGTGACCTCGCATGAGAAATGATATTAAATGAACAATCATATTATGGATTGTGTACTTGAAAGCAAGCCAGCAATAGCTGTCATTGCTTCGTAATCACACGTGATAGATCATTTGTAGTTTACAATAGAAGATCAATAATAAAATCTTTAAGCAAAACATTGAAATAAATTGAAAACTGAAATACAAATATTTCTTTAATATTTAAATGACGCAAATGATAGATAATGTTCAACAAACTTATTTACAAAATGTAATAAACAGGAAAAGATTACACCCACTGACAAGGAATTCTGGTACAAAGCTCTTAAATAACAAGAGAGTTGTTGACAAAACTTGTAAGCATAATAGTTCAAGGTGTTAATGCCCGAAAACACAGAGCTCTACCGAATACTGCCATGCAGAGCTTTATCTAATACTTACACGCAGAGCACTACCGAATACTTACACGCAGAGCTCTACCGAATACTGCCATACAGAGCTTTATCTAATACTGTCACACAGAGCTCTACCGAATACTGCCATACAGAGCTTTATCTAATACTGTCACACAGAGCTCTACCGAATACTGCCATGCAGAGCTTTATCTAATACTGTCACACAGAGCACTATCTAATACTGCCATGCAGAGCTTTATCTAATACTGTCACACAGAGCTCTACCGAATACTGCCATGCAGAGCTTTATCTAATACTGTCACACAGAGCTCTACCGAATACTGCCATGCAGAGCTTTATCTAATACTGTCACACAGAGCTCTACCGAATACTGCCATGCAGAGCTTTATCTAATACTGTCACACAGATCTCTACCGAATACTTCCACGCAGAGCTCTACCGAATACTGCCATACAGAGCTTTATCTAATACTGTCACACAGAGCTCTACCGAATACTGCTATGCAGAGCTTTATCTAATACTGTCATACAGAGCACTATCTAATACTGCCATGCAGAGCTCTATCGAATACTTCCACGCAGAGCACTATCGAACACTGTCACGCAAAGCTCAATCGAACACTGTCACGCAGAGCTCTATCGAACACTGTCACGCAGAACTCTATCGAATACTGTCACGGAGAGCTCTATCTAATACTGTCACGCAGAGCTCTATCGAACACTGTCACACAGAACTCTATCGAATACTGCCATGGAGAGCTCTATCGAATACTGTCACGCAGAGCTCTATCGAATACTGTCACGAAGAGCTCTATCGAATACTGCTATGCAGAGCTTTATCTTATACTGTCACGCAGAGCTCTATCTAACACTGTCACACATAGCTCTATCGAATGCTATTGTGAAGCACAAGCGTTTGCTAATGTTTTCATATTCATTACTTTCTGCCATTTTCAATTAATTTATTTATGACTTCACAGCATTGATCCTTTTATGTGACTGAAGTCCTTAATGTCTTTCTTGTTGAATCTTTGAATACAAATGAAACCATAACGTCTATGAACAATGTCTGAGTTAACAGTGAATGATAGGAACAACTTCATTTCGATAAATATTACCATAGGTGTCGACCTGTTGTATTCTGACCAGGTAATTAGTAGGCACTTCTTTAAAATCAACGTACAGGTACATATTTATCGGCATATTTACAAACATAGCATGACTTATAACTATGATTCCACGAATACACAGCATGGGTCCAATCCAGGATATTTTAGCGACGACAAAGATATTTAAACAATTATTGAACAAATCACCAAACACCTATGACTAATCAGGTTTCAACATTTTTTTAAACGTCTTATCATCTATTATCTAAATTTAAGTTATGTGTATTTTCAGTTATGAGATATAAATCTCGAAATGCGTCTGTCCAATCATAGTGTTAATGTCATTAAATCGTTTGTGTTTATGATTTTTTTCTCTTTTAGACTGATCATTTATTTTATTGCCATCTCAATGTTAAAATAAATGCACAGTTGTAACAAACGTTACCGTCCATTCAATTTATAGGACATCTCGTTTATTCTGCTGGTGATTATCTAATGATTCTGACTCGCATTATTGTCTGTCTTTTGTTATGTTGTATTTGTTGTTGCGTTTATTTATCGTCGCCACAGGTTTCCCATATGGGCGACGCCTCCCAAAGAATGTTAATTATTTTAGATTGTTGGAAGATAGTGCATGATACAGGAGATGCCCCAGTTCCAGAAGCACCCCTGGTTCTTTTACGTGCTCGATGTAAAGCATCATACACGGGACCTCGGTTTTTAAAGTCTCGTCCGAAATACTGTTAGAACTGTCAGTGATGGAGCGGGGAATCGAACCTGCGATCCCTGGATTACTAGTCCAGCGCGTTACCACTGGGCTACGGATCCGCTACGTCTTTTGTTATAGTTGGTAAATCATTTAAGTATATATCAAAACACAGTCGATAATGAGAAATTGTAACTAAAACAGTCTTTCATTTATTCGGAGGCCACAAAACGTAACACAATAGAAATGAAATGAGTCAGTATTGTGGTAAACAAGTCACCGGTCATCTGAAACTTGGATTGACCACATGATATGTTTAACCAAGTGTACACAGGGAACATTAACTGACATTGACCAGTACATTAAAGATAGGTCACATTGTATCAATATTTACGTTTGTATAAAAGTGGACTAGAGTAGTACGGACGATCTAGATGACCCCAATAACCTCTTGCATACACACACAATATGGAGGGTAAATACAATACATAAAAACAATATTATTATACGGAAGGGACTGTGGGAAGATAACACCGACTTAATGTACACACTTTATACTAGTAAGCAACCACAGAATGAATTCGACGTCTGGCGGTAAAATAACTTTGTTAACTTATTAAAATAAACTTATAGATCAATGAAACTGTGGCCTAGAATGCTGGTCCATATTATTACAAGATCATCTGTATCAACAATGTACTTACATTCATTACCTGCACTACTGGTCAGTTATTACTAATCGAGAATATGAATACAGTTAAAGCATTACTTATAACTCGTTATGTTATTAAATAATCATTAAGTCTTTTAGTACATGATCATACCTCGCCCTCCTTTCTCTGACAAATAACTTACAATGAGATGTTAGTACTCATTCCTACGCGAAATAATAGTTTAATACTATATACGAGCGTAAATTACTAATTTATTTATTCAGCATACTGAGAGTTAGGCCATTGTCACTTGTCGATTTTCGCCTCCACATAAGATCATTAACTGTTCTTTATTTTACATCGATTTTAGAACAAGTTATTACAACTGAAATCTCCCGATATCAATGACGAGTTCCTGAGTAACCATCCAGTTACCATCCAGTTACCAACCAGTTACCATCCAGTTACCAACCCGTTACCGTCCAGTTACCAACCAGTTACCATCCAGTTACCATCCAGCTACCATCCAGTTACCGTCCAGTTACCATCCAGCTACCATCCAGTTACCGTCCAGTTACCATCCAGTTACCTACCAATTACCATCCAGTTATCATCCAGTTACCTACCAGTTACCTACCAATTACCATCCAGTTACCATCCAGTTATCATCCAGTTACCTACCAGTTACCATCCAGTTACCATCCAGTTATCATCCAGTTACCTACCAGTTACCAACCAGTTACCTACCAGTTACCTACCAATTACCATCCAGTTACCATCCAGTTATCATCCAGTTACCTACCAGTTACCTACCAGTTACCATCCAGTTATCATCCAGTTACCTACCAGTTACCTACCAATTACCATCCAGTTACCATCCAGTTATCATCCAGTTACCTACCAGTTACCTACCAATTACCATCCAGTTACCATCCAGTTATCATCCAATTACCTACCAGTTACCTACCAGTTACCATCCAGTTACCCACCAGTAACCCACCAGTTACCTACCAGTTACCATCCAGTTATCATCCAGTTATCATCCAGTTACCTACCAGTTACCATCCAGTTACCATCCAGTTATCATCCAGTTACCTACCAGTTACCTACCAGTTACCATCCAGTTACCCACCAGTTACCCACCAGTTACCTACCAGTTACCATCCAGTTATCATCCAGTTATCATCCAGTTTCCAACCAGTTACCTACCAGTTACCATCCAGTTACCATCCAGTTATCATCCAGTTTCCAACCAGTTACCGTCCAGTTACCAGCCAGTTTCCAACCAGTTACCAACAGGTAACCATCCACTTACCAACCAGTACAAACAAGATGCCATCCAGTTACCGTCCAGTTACCATCCAATAACCATCCAGTTACCAACCAGTTACCAACCAGTTACCAACCAGCTACCAACCAGTTACCATCCAGTAACCATCCAGTTACCATCCATTTACCAACCAGTAATCACCAGTTACTAACCAGTTACCAACCAGTTACCGTCCAGTTACAATCCAGTTACCATCCAGTTACCATCCAGTAACCATCCAGTTACCAACTAGTAAACAACCAGTTACCATCCAGTTACCAACCAGTTACCTAACAGTTACCTAACAGTACCATCCAGTTACCGTCCAGTTACCAACCAGTTACCATCCAGTTACCACCCAGTTTCCAACCAGTTTCGAACCAGTTACCGTCCAGTAACCATCCAGTTACCATCCAGTAACCATACAGTTACCAATCAGTTACCATCCAGCTACCAACCAGTTACCATCCAGCTACCAACCAGTTACCATCCAGCTACCAACCAGTTACCAACCAGTTACCATCCAGTTACCATCCAGTTACCATCCAGTTACCATCCAGTTACCAACCATTTACCATCCAGTTACCATCCAGTTACCATCCAGTTACCATCCAGTTACCATCCAGTTACCATCCAGTTACCATCCAGTTACCATCCAGTTACCAACCATTTACCAACCAGTTACCATCCAGTTACTATCCAGTTACCATCCAGTTACCATCCAGTTACCATCCAGTTACCATGCAGTTACCAACCATTTACCAACCAGTTACTATCCAGTTACTATCCAGTTACTTTCCAGTTACTATCCAGTTACCATCCAGTTACCATCCAGTTACCATCCAGCTACCAACCAGTTACCAACCAGTTACCATCCAGTTACCATCCAGTTACCATCCAGTTACCATCCAGTTACCATCCAGTTACTATCCAGTTACCATCCAGTTACTATCCAGTTACCATCCAGTTACCAACCAGTTACCATCCAGTTACTATCCAGTTACCATCCAGTTACCATCCAGTTACCATGCAGTTACCAACCATTTACCAACCAGTTACTATCCAGTTACCATCCAGTTACCATGCAGTTACCAACCATTTACCAACCAGTTACTATCCAGTTACTATCCAGTTACTATCCAGTTACTATCCAGTTACCATCCAGTTACCATCCAGTTACCATCCAGTTACCATGCAGTTACCAACCATTTACCAACCAGTTACTATCCAGTTACTATCCAGTTACCTACCATTTACCATCCAGTTACTATCCAGTTACTATCCAGTTACTATCCAGTTACCAACCAGTTACCATCCAGTTACCATGCAGTTACCATGCAGTTACCAACCATTTACCAACCAGTTACTATCCAGTTACCATGCAGTTACCAACCATTTACCAACCAGTTACTATCCAGTTACCTACCAGTTACCAACCAGTTACCATCCAGTTACCATGCAGTTACCAACCATTTACCAACCAGTTACTATCCAGTTACCTACCAGTTACCAACCATTTACCATCCAGTTACTATCCAGTTACTATCCAGTTACTATCCAGTTACCAACCAGTTACCATCCAGTTACCATGCAGTTACCAACCATTTACCAACCAGTTACTATCCAGTTACCTACCAGTTACCAACCATTTACCATCCAGTTACTATCCAGTTACTATCCAGTTACTATCCAGTTACCAACCAGTTACCATCCAGTTACCATCCAGTTACCGTCCAGTTACAATCCAGTTACCATTTAGTTACCTACCAGTTACCAACCAGTTACCAACCAGTTACCGTCCAGTTACCATCCAGTTACCATCCAGTTACCATCCAGTTACCATCCAGTAACCATCCAGTTACCAACTAGTTACCAACTAGTTACCATTCAGTTACCATCCAGTTACTAACCAGTTACCTAACAGTACCATCCAGTTACCGTCCAGTTACCAACCAGTTACCATCCAGTTACCACCCAGTTACCATCCAGTTACCATCCAGTTACCATCCAGTTACCATCCAGTTACCATCCAGTTACCAACTAGTTACCATCTAGTTACCATGCAGTTACCATGCAGTTACTATCCAGTTACCTACCAGTTACCATCCAGTTACCATCCAGTTACCATGCAGTTACCATGCAGTTACCATGCAGTTACTATCCAGTTACCAACCAGTTACCAACCAGTTACCATCCAGTTACCGTCCAGTTACCAACCAGTTACCATCCAGCTACCAACCAGTTACCATCCAGTTACAATCCAGTTACCATCCAGTTACCATCCAGTTACCATGCAGTTACCATGCAGTTACCATGCAGTTACTATCCAGTTACCTACCAGTTACCATCCAGTTACCATGCAGTTACCATGCAGTTACCATGCAGTTACTATCCAGTTACCTACCAGTTACCAACCAGTTACCAACCAGTTACCGTCCAGTTACCATCCAGTTACCTACCATTTACCATCCAGTTACCATCCAGTTACCTACCATTTACCATCCAGTTACCATTCAGTTACCATGCAGTTACCATCCAGCTACCATTCAGTTACCTACCAGTTACCATGCAGTTACCATCCATTTACCATTCAGTTACCAACCAGTTACCATCCATTTACCATTCAGTTACCTACCAGTTACCAACCAGTTACCAACCAGTTACCGTCCAGTTACCATCCAGTTACCATCCAGTTACCATCCAGTTACCATCAAGTTACCAACCAGTTACCAACCAGTTACCAACCAGTTACCGTCCAGTTACCATCCAGTTACCATCCAGTTACCATCAAGTTACCAACCAGTTACCATCCAGTTACCATTCAGTAACCAACCAGTTACCATTCAGTTACCAACCAGTTACCATCCATTTACCATTCAGTTACCTACCAGTTACCAACCAGTTACCAACCAGTTACCGTCCAGTTACCATGCAGTTACCATCCAGTTACCATCCATTTACCATTCAGTTACCTACCAGTTACCAACCAGTTACCGTCCAGTTACCATTCAGTTACCAACCAGTTACCATCCATTTACCATTCAGTTACCTACCAGTTACCAACCAGTTACCAACCAGTTACCGTCCAGTTACCATCCAGTTACCATCCAGTTACCATCCAGTTACCATCAAGTTACCAACCAGTTACCAACCAGTTACCAACCAGTTACCGTCCAGTTACCATCCAGTTACCATCCAGTTACCATCAAGTTACCAACCAGTTACCATCCAGTTACCATTCAGTAACCAACCAGTTACCATTCAGTTACCAACCAGTTACCAACCAGTTACCTAACAGTACCATCAAGTTACCGTCCAGTAACCAACCAGTTATCATCCAGTTACCACCCAGTTTCCAACCAGTTACCATCCAGTTACCAACCACTTACCAACCAGGTACCATCTAGTTACCAACCAGTTACCATTCAGCTACCAACCAGTTACCATCCACTTACCAACCAGTTACCACCCAGTTTCCAACCAGTTACCGTCCAGTTACCAACCAGTTACCATCCAGTTACCAATTAGTTACTAACAGGTAACCATCCAGTTACCAACCAGTTACCAACCAGTTACCATCCAGTTACCGTCCAGTTACCAACCAGTTACCATCCAGTTACCATCCAGTTACCAACCAGTTACCAACCAGTTACCAACCAGTTACCAACCAGTTACCAACCAGTGATCGCTTTGTTATGTTATTCACATGCAATGCCAGAGAATCGAGCCAGGACCTCCCCTGTGACAGCCGAGCGCTCTACGACTATGTTGAGATAAACTTGTGACAGATTTGATTAAAAGAAAGGTTTTATAACATCATTTAAAAAAGACTGACCAATAAGGAAAGGGCTTTAGTGTAGAACACCTATCCAATCTCTGAATAGACCATTACCGTCTGCAAAAAGTACAGCAACATGATGTCAGTTTAAAATGTATCGTTCACTTGCCATCAACTATTTTGTCAAGAACAACAAATGCATCATTAATCAATACCAACGACTCATAACATGCTATCATTAGTTCAAAAGATCGGTAATGGTTGAAAAGAATTAAATGTAAATTATGCTGATTTTACGACCAATCAGGAGATCAAACTATGGTCACAATCGACAAGGTATATCAAACTATGGTCACAATCGACAAGGTATATCAAACTATGGTCACAATCGACAAGGTATATCAAACTATGGTCACAATCGACAAGGTATATCAAACTATGGTCACAATCGACAAGGTATATCAAACTATGGTCACAATCGACAAGGTATATCAAACTATGGTCACAATCGACAAGGTATATCAAACTATGGTCACAATCGACAAGGTATATCAAACTATGGTCACAATCGACAAGGTATATCAAACTATGGTCACAATCGACAAGGTATATCAAACTATGGTCACAATCGACAAGGTATAAGAACTCGTTCAATGAAACGAAAATGGTTCTCTTATAAATTTCTCATTTGCTATAGAACATTAAAGGGAAACGTAAATTAAAATGCTCTTGGTTGAGACTTAGTAAACAGTATTGGTACAATTATTCGAAGGTCTATAGTACAAAGCAATTTCAGATTTGTTTTGTAAATTTCACTCATTTCGGAATCTAGAATCGGCATTATATTTTAACAAAGGAGAAATTGACAATTTATATTCAGTACAGCTCTTTGGTTCAAAGGCATTTACATTTTTTTATTCCAAATAAAACTATTAAATAAACATTAACACGAAAATGGCACTACGAAATAAACTCCATAGGCAAAATACTTTAGTTGAAAAATAACTACATCATATATTGAATGGCTTTACAATATTTTTGATTCATTTAATTGACTCATTAATGACAATCATGAGGGGATATTTATCAAAATTATGATATTATTGTTTACAATACAAACAACTATAAATAAAAACAATTATATATGAAGAATATAAATGATGCGTCATGGCATATTTTGCGTTCTTAAGGTTGGGTTGACTTGAATAAACATTGTTTAATGATTACCAACTTGTTAATTAATGACAAAACCTAATCAAATCTAATTGTAATCTAATCAGTAGTCAAACGCCAAATGACGCACGCCAGATTTCAAGATAAACACAATTTCCTATCAATTTAAGTATATGACGATAAGGCGGTAAACGAGACAAAAATGTTTATAATTTTGCATCAGGAAAACACCAACAAGCAAGCAAAATTCAGCATTTGACACATATCAACATCGACCCCTTGTCACGGAAATCATCCCTTTAGAGTGGATGGCGACAACTCCGTCGTTTTCATTACATGGACGCTAGGTCTGAAATATTTACTTAATTATTGACAAAGTTGAGTGTGATTCAATCATTCTCGTTGTGGGCAGTAAGATACGGAATATTCCTAACTACCAATCTTGAAGATTTTATTGACGTCAGCAATGAAACCCAGTCGCAATTAAAAGTACAAGGTCTTTTGTCAGTGAACTAAAATAGCCGAAATCCATATACGTGTTTAACAACCTATTTGAAACCGTGAATAAAACTCAACACATAGCGTCTTGCACGATTAAGATTATTCTCGTGGTATTCTCAGATTTCATCAACTGTTTTTAATTTAGTCTTGCATAGCTATCGGCCACCTAGATGATGAACGCTTTGTGCAAGTCATTGGAAAATAAGCACTTCAAAGTATTGTTTCACAAATTGCCTGTATTATAGAGCTACTACTCACCCAATCTTATCCAATGAGTTAGTAGGATTGAATCAAGCTGTTAATGTTGATGTTTCCAAACTGTGTTTATTTTATCCGTCCAATCAAACTACAAACTGACAGTAAGGAGAAACAAGCATGTAGTAAACAAGCTACTAAAAGTGCAAATACAAGTATGATACGGTACATGTGATACTGTCGAAATCTTCTTGTTTCACATCAAAGGGATAATAATTTATTGACTAAATTATCTTGTTATGCTTTCATGTTGAGTATCACACCTGCAGTTTGAGGAAGTGTCAATAAATGTATGGTAAGGTATCTAATTGGGTTATCATTTTAAGACACATTTTGACACCGAGAATAAACACAGAAAAAATACAACACGTTTGCGATTTTCCGCTCAACTTTAGAGACATATCGGTCAGTTTGCCTAGTGGCTAAGACATTGCATATGAGTGGCTGGACCAAACGTGATCTTCAACATCTTTCAATCATTTTGCTTGCGACAACGATGCATAAAACGTAAGTTATCTAGTGCCAAGACAATATTTATTGTCAAAATGGTTCATAATACGTTGCTAAATGCCAGCTTTTATCATCGTACAAGAAAACGGAAAATATGCTGATCATATCATGGGTTTAGTTATTTCAATATTCACCCATAATAAGCACAAATCAGTGTGTCCGTCCTTTCGTACGCATGCTCTGACTACTAATAGCGAATTGATCGTTGATACGTCAGAAATAAAGTGTAAAATTGGTTACGTTAATATCCATTAATAATATCCATTCAAAAGTCGCAGTACAAACTCATTGATTCATTCTAATGACGGCGTAATAAAATGTTTACAATAAACAGAATGGATTGACAAAATATCGCAAACATATCGTTTAAGTTACATTACCCCATAAAACCCCGGTAGTAGACATAACTTGTGAACAATTTACAGCACATATTTGTTGACAATATACTAAAAGCTGCATGATAACAGCACGAACTGTCGTGCATTCTAATATTTGTATTTTACTTTACACAAGTGTTGTTTTCTTTTATTTTGGAGCTAACATCAAATAAATGCCACTTATAAGCAATCATTATTTAAGTTGAATGACGCACAATATATTACAGATGTTCGGCTGTTATCTATACTATCACTCAATGCAAACTTTGATGGCAGGCAATAACACTTAATATAATTGTGAAAGTAAATACTTTGTTTTGAGAACCACTCAAAATGTCATCAATACAATTTATATCAAATGTGACTTTAACAGAAACAATTTACATTTTAAGACATTTTCATACTCTCGTTGTTGTAAGTGGCTTTAACACCATTTCCACCGATACATGGTAACACAACTTTATACTCTCGTTGTTGTAAGTGGCTTTAACACCATTTCCACTGATACATGGTAACACAACTTTATACTCTCGTTGTTGTAAGTGGCTTTAACACCATTTCCACTGATACATGGTAACACAACTTTGAACATACTCTCGTTGTTGTAAGTGGCTTTAACACCATTTCCACCGATACATGGAAACATAACTTTGAACATACTCTCGTTGTTGTAAGTGGCTTTAACACCATTTCCACTGATACATGGTAACACGACTTTATACTCTCGTTGTTGTAAGTGGCTTTAACACCATTTCCACCGATACATGGTAACACAACATTATACTCTCGTTGTTGTAAGTGGCTTTAACACCATTTCCACCGATATATGGAAACATAACTTCATACTCTCGTTGCTGTAAGTGGCTTTAACACCATTTCCACTGATACATGGAAACACAACTTCATACTCTCGTTGTTGTAAGTGGCGTTAACACCATTTCCACTGATACATGGTAACACAACTTCATACTCTCGTTGTTGTAAGTGGCTTTAACACCATTTCCACCGATACATGGAAACATAACTTTGAACATACTCTCGTTGTTGTAAGTGGCTTTAACACCATTTCCACCGATACATGGAAACATAACTTTGAACATACTCTCGTTGTTGTAAGTGGCTTTAACACCATTTCCACCGATACATGGAAACACAACTTCATACTCTCGTTGTTGTAAGTGGCTTTAACACCATTTCCACCGATACATGGAAACATAACTTTGAACATACTCTCGTTGTTGTAAGTGGCTTTAACACCATTTCCACTGATACATGGAAACACAACTTCATACTCTCGTTGTTGTAAGTGGCTTTAACAACATTTCCACTGATACATGGAAACATAACTTTGAACATACTCTCGTTGTTGTAAGTGGCTTTAACACCATTTCCACCGATACATGGAAACATAACTTTGAACATACTCTCGTTGTTGTAAGTGGCTTTAACACCATTTCCACTGATACATGGAAACACAACTTCATACTCTCGTTGTTGTAAGTGGCTTTAACACCATTTCCACCGATACATGGAAACATAACTTTGAACATACTCTCGTTGTTGTAAGTGGCTTTAACACCATTTCCACTGATACATGGAAACACAACTTCATACTCTCGTTGTTGTAAGTGGCTTTAACAACATTTCCACTGATACATGGAAACACAACTTCATACTCTCGTTGTTGTAAGTGGCTTTAACAACATTTCCACTGATACATGGAAACATAACTTTGAACATACTCTCGTTGTTGTAAGTGGCTTTAACACCATTTCCACTGATACATGGAAACACAACTTGATACTCTCGTTGTTGTAAGTGGCTTTAACACCATTTCCACTGATACATGGAAACACAACTTCATACTCTCGTTGTTGTAAGTGGCTTTAACAACATTTCCACTGATACATGGAAACATAACTTGATACTCTCGTTGTTGTAAGTGGCTTTAACACCATTTCCACCGATACATGGTAACATAACTTCATACTCTCGTTGTTGGAAATCCGTCAAACGTCCACAGGGTAACGATATTTCGTAATTCGTGATCTACTCACTGAAGTTTGCTCTCGATACATGCTATTATAAAGGATTATATTTTAAAAAATAGCACATGGTGCATACTTGAATTAAACTTAAATATAATAAATTTCTCGACACATAAATGATACGTTATGGAAATATTTGAAATTTGAAAGTCGTCGTTGGGTCCTTTACTTTACTTCAAGTCGCCGGATGTCCTCAGATAATCAGGCGAAGTATCATAATATAAACTTAGAAGTAGGACCCATGCACGAGATCAGGTTTCAAAACTCACCCCAGTTAATAATGCAGCATGAATTAGCGTATTTCTTATTGCAATTATATTCATGTAATACTTATTTTCAACTTAACGTCTTTGCTTGGTTTTACTAAGTATACCCCCTAGTTTCGACAAGGCATTGGGCTTGTATTAAGACCCTTAGTACGTATAATTTATGCTTTTAAAATGTTCGATTTTATTGGTTTCACAAATTTATACCAGCACTTCAATATAATTATAAAGTGGACTTTATCTGTGAGGATAATATTTATTATGTCATATCTATAAGAAAGTGCACTTAAAGCTGATAATGCGGTGTGTGGAAAAGTACATATGCCTAACTTTAAATGCAGCATAATCAACTTAAATCAACACTTCATGTACACTTCCTGATTTCTAAAAACATACCGACTGTAAGGAGCGGTCGTAAAATGATATCTGAAGTCTAAATTCTCGACAAGTCATGTCATAATTATGCATGGAACAATTATTCACTTTATAAACAGTAAGGAGTCTCAATATTTTTTTTGGAATCCACTGGTTTGTGTTCGCACATATAAAAGATGTTCGGTTATATAGTAAATCACTGATATCATAGTTGTGTAATTGTATTCATTATAATCCAAATGTAGGTGAAATTTTGCTTCCACTCATAAGTTTCAAATAAAGGTGTGTATTAATCTTAAGCACAACCATACGACAAGCATTTATGCATAGAAAAAAACGATATGTAGCAATAAACCTATTATCACAGTAATCAGATGTCTAACATATTTTCTAGTAGGGTCTGATAATCAGGCAACGGTTTCAAAATTATCTGATATAGGAGATTTTTCAAACTAGTGTAACAAACTGTCTCGCCATTAACAATGATGGTGGTAACACTGAAACTATTTTATATACGAATCAACATGATTAGCTTTCTTTTCTACAACTTAAAATATAAATTTATTCAACATTTGAGTTTGAGACCGCATGACATGTAAGCCAGATCCCCTGTGACATGTAAGACAGGTAAGATCCCATGTGACATGTAAGACAGGTAAGATCCCCTGTGACATGTAAGACAGGTAAGATCCCCTGTGACATGTAAGCCAGGTAAGATCCCCTGTGACATGTAAGACAGGTAAGATCTCCTGTGACAGGTAAGCCAGGTAAGAACCCATGTGACATGTAAGCCAGGTAAAATCCACTGTGACATGTAAGCCAGGTAAGATCCCCTGTGACATGTAAGCCAGGTAAGATCTCCTGTGACATGAAAGACAGGTAAGATCCCCTGTGACATGTAAGCCAGGTAAGATCCCCTGTGACATGAAAGACAGGTAAGATCCCCTGTGACATGTAAGCCAGGTAAGATCCCCTGTGACATGTAAGCCAGGTAAGATCCCCTGTGACATGTAAGACAGGTAAGATCCCCTGTGACATGTAAGACAGATAAGATCCCCTGTGACATGTAAGACAGGTAAGATCCCCTGTGACATGTAAGACAGGTAAGATCCCATGTGACATGTTAGACAGGTAAGTTCCCCTGTGACATGTAAGCCGTGTAAGATCCCCTGTGACATGTAAGCCAGGTAAGATCCCCTGTGACATGTAAGCCAGGTAAGATCCCCTGTGACATGTAAGCCAGGTAAGATCCCCTGTGACATGTAAGACAGGTAAGATCCCCTGTGACATGTAAGCCAGGTAAGATCCCCTGTGACATGTAAGCCAGGTAAGATCCCCTGTGACATCTAAGCCAGGTAAGATCCCCTGTGACATCTAAGCCAGGTAAGATCCCATGTGACATCTAAGCCAGGTAAGATGTTTGTGACAATGATTTACGAAAAACAGCGGGGGGGAAATAATAGTTTGGTGGTGTTTATTGATTCAATAATTGTGTCCGTGTATTTACCAAGTTTTACCGTTAGTATACATTTTCTGCATTTTTTGTGGGACCTGTAAATATTGACATCGTGAACTCGCAAATGATAATGGATGGCCATTTTTCAATTTAAAATCAAAACTCTTTGCATGGACGCGTTCATTTAATTACGAAATGATTTATTGTGGAATTTCATATGCAAATTATATTGCATGTGATAATCAGTAAGATAACCAATATTTTCCACACATTCCATGCAGTATCACGCTCTGCCAGACATGCGTTGTCTAAATAGTTTTCATTCATTCTATCAATTTTAATCTTAATTTATTTTAATTCAATATAAATTCTTCCATACCAACTTATATAATAAGCATGTGCATACAAGCAATGATAATATTTATCAAACAATTTTATAATGTCTCTTCGTTGCCAAAATTATGCAATTTACTATTGTTAGTGATGTCAAGGTTTGCGTGAATACTGATCTAACATCTAACCACTTGTTCGCAATTAGTCAAACGTTCATATTTCCCTCGCATGTGAAGCATTGTTTTCAACGATTGTTTACAAATATTATGTACTATAACCTTCAAAATTCTAAAGGTTTCAAATTACTTTGTTAGAGCCATTTTCTCCACAGCGATATAACTTATTCTGTGAACTTCCTATTTGTCAATCATATTCCTCTCTAGTTACGAGTAATGAGTAAACAAGCTTTGTTCTTGACTTTAAGTTCAACTTTACATATGTAACAATATACTTTAATACTGCCAATTACAGACAACAATTAGAGAGTAGTAATTTTATACCCTAATATTCATGATCATGTTTACAAATACTTTCAGACGATCAAAGTTAAGTGTACGAAGATAGCGCCAACATCACCGTGACCACGATTATATGAACTCATTGTTTATGCAATAATTTTATTGTCCGGAAATATGTCCAAAACAATTATATCAGAGAAAAATATATTGTTAAAATTTTATTTAGATAAATTTCTTTCATTAAATAATTATGTTATGGCGTTAAATTGTGCAGCATTAACTGGATGATGATAAACTAATGATAAGAATACACTGACTGACAGGACAGATGGAAAGCGAGCGTCGTACGGATGGACAGATGGAAAGCGAGCGTCGTACGGACGGACAGATAGAAAGCGAGCGTCGTACGGACGGACAGATAGAAAGCGAGCGTCGTACGGACGGACAGATGGAAAGCGAGCGTCGTACGGCCGGACAGATGGATTGAAAGGTAATACAATACTTAACAAATGATACATCTAAGATTATGAAAAAGAGAATATTAATAGTATTATTTTTTATTTCACAATTACTGTGTTGTTGTCAGCTCGTTTACCGTTAAAACGTACGACATTTACAGTAAATCAGATGTAACCGACGGGTTTGGGTCTAAGACTGTGTTTCCTCCAAGACCATATGTTTTGAAACGTGTATTTTTGAATGTCATAATTAAAAACTGTACTGTTCCATGTTGTTTAATTTGTAATTTAACAAGTAGGACACATCGATGTTGTAATAGTAGTAGAAGCTATAACAACATCACCGGTCCGGTCACCCAGGGTCAATGAACCATTGTGTGTGGAGGGTCGCGAGGTCGAGAACCAGCCAGGCTAGGTATCATAATCTTTCAAAAAGGTATTTGTTGGTTCCTTGTCTAACATTCGGTATTGTGTAATATATTTATTAGACATGGTGGTCCTATGTCAAGTGCGGAATCAAGTGACGTGTGTGCGGCATGTTGTCACAGAGTGACTGTGCTATATAGGCTACAAGTGACGTGTGTGCGGCATGTTGTCACAGAGTGACTGTGCTATATAGGCTACAAGTGACGTGTATGCGGCATGTTGTCACAGAGTGACTGTGCTATATAGGTTACAAGTGACGTGTGTGCGGCATGTTGTCACAGAGTGACTGTGCTATATAGGCTACAAGTGACGTGTATGCGGCATGTTGTCACAGAGTGACTGTGCTATATAGGTTACAAGTGACGTGTGTGCGGCATGTTGTCACAGAGTGACTGTGCTATATAGGCTACAAGTGACGTGTATGCGGCATGTTGTCACAGAGTGACTGTGCTATATAGGTTACAAGTGACGTGTATGCGGCATGTTGTCACAGAGTGACTGTGCTATATAGGTTACAAGTGACGTGTGTGCGGCATGTTGTCACAGAGTGACAGTGCTATATAGGCTACAAGTGACGTGTATGCGGCATGTTGTCACAGAGTGACTGTGCTATATAGGCTACAAGTGACGTGTGTGCGGCATGTTGTCACAGAGTGACAGTGCTATATAGGCTACAAGTGACGTGTGTGTGGCATGTTATCACAGAGTGACAGTGCTATATAGGCTACAAGTGACGTGTGTGCGGCATGTTGTCACAGAGTGACAGTGCTATATAGGCTACAAGTGACGTGTGTGCGGCATGTTATCACAGAGTGACTGTGCTATATAGGCTACAAGTGACGTGTGTGCGGCATGTTATCACAGAGTGACTGTGCTATATAGGCTACAAGTGACGTGTGTGCGGCATGTTATCACAGAGTGACTGTGCTATATAGGCTACAAGTGACGTGTGTGCGGCATGTTATCACAGAGTGACTGTGCTATATAGGCTACAAGTGACGTGTGTGCGGCATGTTATCACAGAGTGACTGTGCTATATAGGCTACAAGTGACGTGTGTGCGGCATGTTATCACAGAGTGACAGTGCTATATAGGCTACAAGTGACGTGTGTGCGGCATGTTATCACAGAGTGACTGTGCTATATAGGCTACAAGTGACGTGTGTGCGGCATGTTGTCACAGAGTGACAGTGCTATATAGGCTACAAGTGACGTGTGTGCGGCATGTTATCACAGAGTGACAGTGCTATATAGGCTACAAGTGACGTGTATGCGGCATGTTGTCACAGAGTGACTGTGCTATATAGGCTACAAGTGACGTGTGTGCGGCATGTTGTCACAGAGTGACAGTGCTATATAGGCTACAAGTGACGTGTGTGCGGCATGTTATCACAGAGTGACAGTGCTATATAGGCTACAAGTGACGTGTATGCGGCATGTTGTCACAGAGTGACTGTGCTATATAGGCTACAAGTGACGTGTGTGCGGCATGTTGTCACAGAGTGACAGTGCTATATAGGCTACAAGTGACGTGTGTGCGGCATGTTGTCACAGAGTGACAGTGCTATATATGTTACAAGTGACGTGTGTGCGGCATGTTGTCACAGAGTGACTGTGCTATATAGGCTACAAGTGACGTGTGTGCGGCATGTTGTCACAGAGTGACAGTGCTATATAGGTTACAAGTGACGTGTGTGCGGCATGTTGTCACAGAGTGACAGTGCTATATAGGCTACAAGTGACGTGTGTGCGGCATGTTGTCACAGAGTGACAGTGCTATATAGGCTACATGTGACGTGTGTGCGGCATGTTGTCACAGAGTGACAGTGCTATATAGGCTACAAGTGACGTGTGTGCGGCATGTTGTCACAGAGTGACAGTGCTATATAGGTTACAAGTGACGTGTGTGCGGCATGTTGTCACAGAGTGACAGTGCTATATAGGCTACATGTGACGTGTGTGCGGCATGTTGTCACAGAGTGACAGTGCTATATAGGCTACAAGTGACGTGTGTGCGGCATGTTGTCACAGAGTGACAGTGCTATATAGGTTACAAGTGACGTGTGTGCGGCATGTTGTCACAGAGTGACTGTGCTATATAGGCTACAAGTGACGTGTGTGCGGCATGTTGTCACAGAGTGACTGTGCTATATAGGCTACAAGTGACGTGTGTGCGGCATGTTGTCACAGAGTGACTGTGCTATATAGGCTACAAGTGACGTGTGTGCGGCATGTTGTCACAGAGTGACTGTGCTATATAGGCTACAAGTGACGTGTGTGCGGCATGTTGTCACAGAGTGACTGTGCTATATAGGCTACAAGTGACGTGTGTGCGGCATGTTGTCACAGAGTGACTGTGCTATATAGGCTACAAGTGACGTGTGTGGGGCATGTTGTCACAGAGTGACTGTGCTATATAGGCTACACGTGACGTGTGTGCGGCATGTTGTCACAGAGTAACAGTGCTATATAGGCTACACGTGACGTGTGTGCGGCATGTTGTCACAGAGTAACAGTGCTATATAGGCTACACGTGACGTGTGTGCGGCATGTTGTCACAGAGTGACAGTGCTATATAGGCTACACGTGACGTGTGTGCGGCATGTTGTCACATAGTGACAGTGCTATATAGGCTACAAGTGACGTGTGTGCGGCATGTTGTCACAGAGTGACTGTGCTATATAGGCTACAAGTGACGTGTGTGCGGCATGTTGTCACAGAGTAACAGTGCTATATAGGCTACACGTGACGTGTGTGCGGCATGTTGTCACAGAGTGACTGTGCTATATATGCTACAAGTGACGTGTGTGCGGCATGTTGTCACATAGTGACTGTGCTATATAGGCTACAAGTGACGTGTGCGCGGCATGTTTTCACAGAGTGACAGTGCTATATAGGCTACAAGTGACGTGTGTGCGGCATGTTGTCACAGAGTGACAGTGCTATATATGCTACAAGTGACGTGTGTGCGGCATGTTGTCACAGAGTGACAGTGCTATATAGGCTACAAGTGACGTGTGTGCGGCATGTTGTCACAGAGTGACTGTGCTATATAGGCTACAAGTGACGTGTGTGCGGCATGTTGTCACAGAGTGACAGTGCTATATAGGCTACAAGTGACGTGTGTGCGGCATGTTGTCACAGAGTGACAGTGCTATATAGGCTACAAGTGACGTGTGTGCGGCATGTTATCACAGAGTGACAGTGCTATATATGCTACAAGTGACGTGTGTGCGGCATGTTGTCACAGAGTGACAGTGCTATATAGGCTACAAGTGACGTGTGTGCGGCATGTTGTCACAGAGTGACAGTGCTATATAGGCTACAAGTGACGTGTGTGCGGCATGTTGTCACAGAGTGACAGTGCTATATAGGCTACAAGTGACGTGTGTGCGGCATGTTGTCACAGAGTGACAGTGCTATATAGGCTACAAGTGACGTGTGTGCGGCATGTTGTCACAGAGTGACAGTGCTATATAGGCTACACGTGACGTGTGTGTGGCATGTTATCACAGAGTGACTGTGCTATATAGGCTACAAGTGACGTGTGTGTGGCATGTTATCACAGAGTGACTGTGCTATATAGGCTACAAGTGACGTGTGTGTGGCATGTTATCACAGAGTGACTGTGCTATATAGGCTACAAGTGACGTGTGTGTGGCATGTTATCACAGAGTGACTGTGCTATATAGGCTACACGTGACGTGTGTGTGGCATGTTATCACAGAGTGACTGTGCTATATAGGCTACAAGTGACGTGTGTGTGGCATGTTATCACAGAGTGACTGTGCTATATAGGCTACAAGTGACGTGTGTGCGGCATGTTATCACAGAGTGACTGTGCTATATATGCTACAAGTGACGTGTGTGCGGCATGTTGTCACAGAGTGACAGTGCTATATATGCTACAAGTGACGTGTGTGCGGCATGTTGTCACAGAGTGACAGTGCTATATATGCTACAAGTGACGTGTGTGCGGCATGTTGTCACAGAGTGACAGTGCTATATAGGCTACACGTGACGTGTGTGCGGCATGTTGTCACAGAGTGGCAGTGCTATATAGGCTACACGTGACGTGTGTGCGGCATGTTGTCACAGAGTGACAGTGCTATATAGGCTACACGTGACGTGTGTGCGGCATGTTGTCACAGAGTGGCAGTGCTATATAGGCTACAAGTGACGTGTATGCGGCATGTTGTCACAGAGTGGCAGTGCTATATAGGCTACAAGTGACGTGTGTGCGGCATGTTGTCACAGAGTGACAGTGCTATATAGGCTACACGTGACGTGTGTGCGGCATGTTGTCACATAGTGACAGTGCTATATAGGCTACAAGTGACGTGTGTGCGGCATGTTGTCACAGAGTGACAGTGCTATATAGGCTACAAGTGACGTGTGTGCGGCATGTTATCACAGAGTGACAGTGCTATATAGGCTACAAGTGACGTGTGTGCGGCATGTTATCACAGAGTGACACTGCTATATAGGCTACACGTGACGTGTGTGCGGCATGTTGTCACAGAGTGACAGTGCTATATAGGCTACAAGTGACGTGTGCGCGGCATGTTGTCACAGAGTGACAGTGCTATATAGGCTACAAGTGACGTGTGTGCGGCATGTTATCACAGAGTGACTGTGCTATATATGCTACAAGTGACGTGTGCGCGGCATGTTGTCACAGAGTGACAGTGCTATATAGGCTACAAGTGACGTGTGTGCGGCATGTTGTCACAGAGTGACAGTGCTATATAGGCTACAAGTGACGTGTGTGCGGCATGTTGTCACAGAGTGACAGTGCTATATAGGCTACAAGTGACGTGTGTGCGGCATGTTGTCACAGAGTGACAGTGCTATATAGGCTACAAGTGACGTGTGTGCGGCATGTTGTCACAGAGTGACAGTGCTATATAGGCTACAAGTGACGTGTGTGCGGCATGTTGTCACAGAGTGACAGTGCTATATAGGCTACAAGTGACGTCTGTGCGGCATGTTGTCACAGAGTGACAGTGCTATATAGGCTACAAGTGACGTCTGTGCGGCATGTTGTCACAGAGTGACAGTGCTATATAGGCTACAAGTGACGTGTGTGCGGCATGTTGTCACAGAGTGACAGTGCTATATAGGCTACAAGTGACGTCTGTGCGGCATGTTGTCACAGAGTGACAGTGCTATATAGGCTACAAGTGACGTGTGTGCGGCATGTTGTCACAGAGTGACAGTGCTATATAGGCTACAAGTGACGTCTGTGCGGCATGTTGTCACAGAGTGACAGTGCTATATAGGCTACAAGTGACGTGTGTGCGGCATGTTGTCACAGAGTGACAGTGCTATATAGGCTACAAGTGACGTCTGTGCGGCATGTTGTCACAGAGTGACAGTGCTATATAGGCTACAAGTGACGTGTGTGCGGCATGTTGTCACAGAGTGACAGTGCTATATAGGCTACAAGTGACGTGTGTGCGGCATGTTGTCACAGAGTGACAGTGCTATATAGGCTACAAGTGACGTCTGTGCGGCATGTTGTCACAGAGTGACACTGCTATATAGGCTACAAGTTGTCAACGTCTTCAATGTGCGCTATTTGACATCAGTTGTCGATGCGCAATAAAATAACATTAACAATACTGGAGTTGTTGCTGTGAATATTTTTATCATTAAGTCAAGCGTTTCGAAGCAGCATGTTTTCGATAAATAAAGACAAATAAATGTATTCGTTACATTTGATCATTAGCGAAATACATCCACAGTCGGATCAGTGACTACATACGATATTGAAATCTGTCTTGAGGTGTGTGGATGGCAACCATGTCAACTGTTTCTTGCTATTTTAGTGTTTAGTGTTCAGAAAAAGGATACCAGGTAGGGCTTCTATCACGTGCGCCCAGGATATTCTCTATGGGCACCAATACGAGTTTTAGACTAAAACACAGACTAGTTAGTATGCAGTTGAACCATACAATGTGTGAATGGAAATATCTCATGTCCTTTCTGTACCACCATAGCTTCATCTGCTGATGTTTATGACACGTTTTATTGCACTCCTTCACATGTTCATAGCACGAGTGTGAAATCAATGTGATCTGTATTCACATGTTCATAGCGCGAGTGTGAAATCAATGTGATCTGTATTCACATGTTCATAGCACGAGTGTGAAATCAATGTGATCTGTATTCACATGTTCATAGCACGAGTGTGAAATCAATGTGATCTGTATTCACATGTTCATAGCACGAGTGTGAAATCAATGTGATCTGTATTCACATGTTCATAGCGCGAGTGTGAAATCAATGTGATCTGTATATTAAAATCAATTGCTGTTTGTAGGAACAAAATCCAAAAACAACAAACACACATAAACGCCATGCTTACAAATATAATACACACATTAACACCGTGCTTACAAATAAAAATAAAAATATTTTTAATACATTTTAATAAATTTTCTATAAACTATTGCATAAACAATTATTGCACAATTATATATCTACAAAATGCGTGCGTAAATGACATTAATATCAACTATAGATCTACTAGAACAAGTATTAAAGTCTCATCATAGAGAACTACTCAATGCAAGTGAAGCGTATGAAATGACTATACACGTACATACGAAACGATTATACGATTTGCGAGAGGATTATGCAGATTTGTGAAAGATTAAATGGCGGCGTCTAGATCTGCTTCACATTTATACATAATATATATATTCTTTAGGTCAGATTTATGAATATTCTGTCGTGTTGTACTGTACACTTCAGTACATAAATACATGTAAACACTATGAACATTGAAATCTGCGTAGACGGTGTCACTCACTGTATAGATCGATACTAATTTCCATGTGTAAACAATATACTGTCATAAAATCACAACTGGGTATCTTACAGAAAAAAGTTTAGCCATGAAGACTTATTAAACCTCTAACATTTTTGTTATCATCTCCTTAATTTTGACGTTTTTCTTTTCTCATCACAATCCAAGTCTATGTCAGCTTCCATCGGAATCCCAGATCATTATGATCTAAATCATGTCATATTCCATCGGAATTCCAGATCATTATGATCTAAATCATGTCAGATTCCATCGGAATCCCAGATCATTATGATCTAAATCATGTCAGATTCCATCACGATCAGAATCTAAGTCAGACCACAGTCTGAGCCTGTATCAGACTTTCTCTAAGGTTAAACATAATAGCATAAATTGTTAAACAGTCACATTTGCTGTCAACACAACATGTGTCAGAAAGTTGTTCATACTTGTCAGGGTAGTATCTTGTAACAGCTCTCTGTGAGTATTCAGGGTAGCATCTTGTAACAGCTCTCTGTGAGTATTCAGGGTAGGAAGCATGGACATGCCTCCGTTCATAAGTCAGATTTCCGTTTCAGAATAGATTTTAAAGGTTTAGTTGAACTACAGTCTGATCTTGGTGTTAAACATTCTTCGTCACTTTCAGTTTGTATCTCTTTCAGAACTTGTCTAAACAAATCAGATCCGTCAGGCATATCACCTCTGTTTATTTTCAATCCAATAAAACCATTATTTTTTTGAATCCGATGTTTTTTCTTGACTTCTTTTTTCTCTTTACTGTCATGTCCCTGGTTTTGATCGTGATTTGATTCGTCGACAAAGCCACTGAATTGTACCTTTTTTGGTCCACTTTTCATGCTACTGTCACTGTCGGAACCACTTTCATCACTGTCAGCGAACCTAGCACGGAGAATGTCTTCCGTCCTCATCATTGGAGTATGACTGACGTTATAGTCTTTGAGTGCAAGCCCTCAAAATCCGTAATTTAGATATTGAGAGGAAATCCTTTTAATGCCACAAATTGTTTGTAATACCAGTAAAGATCCTGTAAATCATTCTGAATTGTCCAATTATATTGTTTAAATGTTTGTTGATGAAAAGGCAACACACTTATTGTAGTTATGTTGCCTATTTTGTTTTCAGCACTTATTACAATTTGTATACTTTATGTCCTATTAGCCACAATTTTCATAATAATTCCCCGTGTCTGTAAACTGTATACACGGATTAACGAACAGTTTCAAACGAATGTCACCAAGTAGAATGTAACGATAAGATATCTTCCTTCGTAAGTATCTGTTCTCAGTACATCTTCATCGATTTGCACTCTGCTAATTGCATATTTTCATCGCTACCATCAATCTCTCCAGCAATGAATCTCTCCCTAGGTCTGTTGTTATCAATTATCTACCTAAACCTGTTATAAACTCTGTTTAAATAACCAGCTGTCCTTTTAATACTAACGGCAATAATGCCCCGCCCTGCAGACAATTTCATAGTCTTATTTGCTACTCTAAAATCAATATTCATGCGTTAAACTTTAACCCAATGCTTAACATGAAGCTTTATGTAAATGTTGAATACAGTGAGTGACATTCAATAAGGATCATACTTTGATATATCTTGAATAAGGAAGCGTTAAGCATTGTATGTTTTTTAATCGTACAGTCTGCGCTTTACGGCAATGTAATCACATAAATTATATATTACTTCGGTTTGGCTTTAAGGACTTAAACCATTTAGAATTAATCGGCTATATATTAATCATTAATGAATCTTATTGAATTGATTGTATATTGAATTAATATATAGTAAATCTAATAATCCATCCGTTCAGTGATTCGTCAGAGGATAATATTTAGAGCTGAGTTACTAATAAAACATTGGAACCATGGTGTTGGCCTGATATAGAAATTAAATAGAAGATGACTGGCTTCTGTTCTACAACTCTCTATATATGCAATTTTGAGTTCAGCTGAGGCCAACAGCCAAGCATAACGGAACTGTCATTATTTAAGCAAAACACGTTGATGTTGTTGCATGGGAACAAGAAACGTATAAAATAACAACCTCGCCCATTGCATTTCAGTCCAGGTCCCGTGTATGATGCTTTACATCGAGCACGTAAAAGAACCAGGGGTGCTTCTGATACTGGGGCATCTCCTGTATCATGCACTATCTAAATCTAAAATGACTAAAATTCTTCCGGAGGCGTCGCCCATGTGGGAAACCGGTGGCGACGATAAATAAACGCAAATACAGAAAATACATTTCATTGTTACTAACTTACCGTCGCAACATATTAGCATGTAACATCACAATATATCGATCGAGTGAGAGAATAAACGAAACAATTAGTGACTAGAGATTGTTTCGTTACATTAAACCAAAACACTTAAATAACAGGTATCACTATAACTATTCAGAAATCAAAATATAGTTTTCTACGTTTGAGTATGGAGGTTGATGAGCGCAATACGGATAGTAGAGCTTTCTTAGTGCTGGTTCACCGTAACGTTAGGTTATAGTGAATAGGTTATAGTGATAGTAGAGCTTACTTAGTATTGGTTCACCGTAACGTTAGGTTATAGTGAGTAGGTTATAGTGATAGTAGAGCTTACTTAGTGCTAGTTCACCGTAACGTTAGGTTATAGTGAGTAGGTTATAGTGATAGTAGAGCTTACTTAGTGCTAGTTCACCGTAACGTTAAGTTATAGTGAGTAGGTTATAGTGATAGCAGAGCTTACTTAGTGCTGGTTCACCGTAACGTTAGGTTATAGTGAGTAGGTTATAGTGATAGTAGAGCTTACTTAGTGCTGGTTCACCGTAACGTTAGGTTATAGTGAGTAGGTTATAGTGATAGTAGAGCTTCCTTAGTGCTGGTTCACCGTAACGTTAGGTTATAGTGAGTAGGTTACAGTGATAGTAGAGCTTCCTTAGTGCTGGTTCACCGTAACGTTAGGTTATAGTGAGTAGGTTATAGTGATAGCAGAGCTTACTTAGTGCTGGTTCACCGTAACGTTAGGTTATAGTGAGTAGGTTATAGTGATAGTAGAGCTTACTTAGTGCTAGTTCACCGTAACGTTAGGTTATAGTGAGTAGGTTATAGTGATAGTAGAGCTTACTTAGTGCTGGTTCACCGTAACGTTAGGTTATAGTGAGTAGGTTATAGTGATAGTAGAGCTTACTTAGTGCTGGTTCACCGTAACGTTAGGTTATAGTGAGTAGGTTATAGTGATAGTAGAGCTTACTTAGTGCTGGTTCACCGTAACGTTAGGTTATAGTGAGTAGGTTATAGTGATAGTAGAGCTTCCTTAGTGCTGGTTCACCGTAACGTTAGGTTATAGTGAGTAGGTTATAGTGATAGCAGAGCTTACTTAGTGCTGGTTCACCGTAACGTTAGGTTATAGTGAGTAGGTTATAGTGATAGTAGAGCTTACTTAGTGCTGGTTCACCGTAACGTTAGGTTATAGTGAGTAGGTTATAGTGATAGTAGAGCTTCCTTAGTGCTGGTTCACCGTAACGTTAGGTTATAGTGAGTAGGTTATAGTGATAGTGATAGTAGAGCTTACTTAGTGCTGAGTCTGGTTCACTGTAACGTTAGGTTATAGTGAGTAGGTTATAGTGATAGTAGAGCTTACTTAGTGCTGAGTCTGGTTCACTGTAACGTTAGGTTATAGTGAGTAGGTTATAGTGATAGTAGAGCTTACTTAGTGCTGAGTCTGGTTCACCGTAACGTTAGGTTATAGTGATAGTAGAGCTTACTTACTGCTGTGTCTGGTTCACCGTAACTTTAGGTTATAGGGATAGTAGAGCTTACTTCTGGTTAGGTTATAGCGATAATAGAACTTCCTTAGTACTTAGTGCTGGTTCACCGTAACGTTAGATAATAGTGATAATATAACTTACTTAGTGCTGATTCTGGCTCACCGTAACGTTATATAGGAATAGTAGAGCTTACTTAGTGCTGAGTCTGATTCATCGTAACGTTATAAAGGGATAGTTAAAGGTTACTAAGTGCTGAGTCTGGTTCACCGTAACGTTAGATTATGGAGATAGTAGAGCTTACTTAGTGCTGAGTCTGGTTCACCGTAACGTTATATAGGGATAGTAGAGCTTACTTAGTGCTGAGTCTGGTTCACTGTAACGTTAGGTTATAGGGATAGTAGAGCTTACTTTGTGCTGAGTCTGGTTCACTGTAACGTTAGGTTATAGGGATAGTAGAGCTTACTTAGTGCTGAGTCTGGTTCACTGTAACGTTAGGTTATAGTGATAGTAGAGCTTACTTAGTGCTGAGTCTGGTTCACTGTAACGTTAGGTTATAGGGATAGTAGAGCTTACTTAGTGCTGAGTCTGGTTCACTGTAACTTTAGGTTATAGTGATAGTAGAGCTTACTTAGTGCTGAGTCTGGTTCACTGTAACTTTAGGTTATAGAGATAGTAGAGCTTACTTAGTGCTGAGGTTGGTTCACCGAACGTTAGGTTATAGAGATAATAGAACTTACTTATTGCTGAGTCTGGTTCACCGAACGTTAGGTTATAGAGATAGTAGAACTTACTTAGTGCTGAGTCTGGTTCACTGAACGTTAGGTTATAGAGATAATAGAACTTACTTATTGCTGAGTCTGGTTCACCGAACGTTAGGTTATAGAGATAGTAGAACTTACTTAGTGCTGAGTCTGGTTCACTGAACGTTAGGTTATAGAGATAGTAGAACTTACTTATTGCTGAGTCTGGTTCACCGAACGTTAGGTTATAGAGATAGTAAAGCTTACTTAGTGCTGAGTCTGGTTCACTGTAACGTTATATAGAGATAGTAGAGCTTACTTAGTGCTGAGTCCGGTTCACTGTAACGTTATATAGGGATAGTAGAGCTTACTTAGTGCTGAGTCTGGTTCCCTGTAACGTTATATAGAGATAGTAGAGCTTACTTAGTGCTGAGTCTGGTTCACTGTAACGTTATATAGAGATAGTAGAACTTACTTAGTGCTGAGTCTGGTTCACTGTAACGTTATATAGGGATAGTAGAGCTTGCTTAGTGCTGAGTCTGTTTCACCGTAGCGTTAGGTTATAGGGATAGTAGAGCTTCCTTAGTGCTGAGTCTGGTTCACCGTAACGTTAGGTTATGGAGATAGTAGAGCTTACTTAGTGCTGAGTCTGGTTTGTGATTCTCTTTTTTTGATATCTGTGTGTGTGTGTGTGAATATGTGAGTTTATATATGAATTGAGTTCACCGTAACGGTTGGGTTATACTTCTTGAAGTACGAACGAACGGAAATGTTCCCATGTTTACTATCAGTTATAGTTGTCCATCGATGAAACAGAAATGAATGTTGCTTCAGTCCAATCGTCATCTGAGAATAGGGATCTTTTTTTATTACCTCACGAGTTGAAATAATACATAAATTGTCACGCACAATTGTACATAAACTCAACACATAAAACGTTAGGTTTCTCTGTTTGATTGCTTATTATATCTTTAAACTATATTCAACTAATAGATGCAGTCCCGAGTGTAACCCATTGTTGCAATATACACACTCCTGTAATGACTAGACTTGACCTTGCACCGAAGGGAAATATACTGCCTTCCGTTCAGTAAAGGCTATCAGTACAAAACGTTACGAAGCAGCGTGCGAGTTTTGCTATTGACCGGTGTGATAGCGAAAAACGTTCCATATCACTCGCTATCGCGACTCGGAGGACGCACGCGAATATTTGAGCCTAACACTGCGTTCAGTTACGGCTAACAGTCACTCATGTTTTGTTTTGTATCCCTGGCCCACCGTATCACCATGACTGCACACGGGGAACCAAATTGCAAATGAATGCAGGGCTGGTTCCCTGCCTTTACTGTTTTTGAGTTAGGGAACCAGAATAAAAACGAGGCGGTCAATACACTTATTTGTGATGCGAACTTCGAGCGGCTTGCTGTAGCTGTAACTGAACGCAAGGCTGGAGTCGGTGTTATCAGGTACGTGACATACGTTGAATACAATGTGTCACGTAGAAGATAGCATACAATAAGAAGATGTCATGATACTGAAAAGGTAACATCCCAGTACTATAACTACGTAGCAAGTTCATTAAGCTGTCATTATACAGCTCTTTATAATGTAGATACATTACTGACCGCCTGACTGTGGGTCTGTTATAAAATAACCATACGCTACACAATAATACAAGTGTATACGAAGCGTTCTTACATCTGGTTGAATAAACTCCCGTGTCATTTTACAGTCATTGAAAATTCAATGTCTTTTATTTCTATTTATTTGTAGAACAGTCCAGTACTTGACTGTGCGTTTTAATTAAGATGGGTATTAAGTCTTCACAATGTTATTGTAATATTAATGAAAAGGAATAATATATTTTCCATTAGATGTTCACATTAGATGTTCATTTCATAAGCTCAATTGAATAATAACGATAACTCGTCTGACACCAGTGTACATAATGTTAATAAGACTTCTACAATTACCTCCCTTTGTGCATGAAATCTACTTTACGTTGGTACTTCTTATCTTGTCAAGAAGAAGCAATAACCAAAACCAGACTTGAATGGTTTGACTAATCATCATTTATTTCGATTATTAGTAGAATTGTTACGTTATGGCTTGATTGTTAATTGCCGCTAATCTTAAATCCCCAGCCATTTAAAAATCAAGCAGAAAAATAGACTGATATTGTACTCACACATTTCTGCCAACGTTCAAATAACATTATTCTCTTCTTATTTCCCACCCGTAAATACAGTGTAAGTTATTCCTTACCTTCTTTAAGTGTTGCAAACGACCCATGGGTGGTATTTTTGTAATCATAATTGTCATATACATTTGTAGAAAGATATTTGCAAGATATGGGCCATTTATATATTTGAAACCTTTGTAGTGGGGTGTTTATACCACCCCATCTTTTATGCGGCATTGAAATAGTCCCAAGGGCAGTAATCTAGCGTGTAATGACTTTTTTTATCACATGTACTTTCACAGTGGTCTCCCTTGCACCGACGTGTAATGAAATAGACAAATTAAGTTAGGTGTACTTTTTAAGTCAGATACGTGTATTATGTTTATAATCATGTTTAAGGAAACACAATAAAGGTGTCATTTATAAATAACAGGGTGTTCAAACAATCTCGTGTTTAAAGACAAGTTTATAAGCAGAATTTTGATTAGTCAGTATTTGGTCTGGTCTAATTTGCCGACGAATGAAGTCAACATTGGTATCTGAGGATGGTTTCTGAAGAGTTAGTATTTTATATGTTTTCTATGCTTGGAGAGAGATACTTAGAGAGATCTGCCATTGTAAGATAGTACCTATAATCTTATATTTTTTGCCTAAGGTTTCAACTTCAACCGTATGTTGCAGATTGCAGTTTCTTCAATATTTATCTTAAATAAATCACCACTTTGAGACAATGAAGATATTTCCTACAACATTTATATTGCATAAAGTAAGGACATAGATCTTTGAATGCTATTATATTCAACCAATTGTAAAATATTTAAATGTCAAAAAATATTGTAAAGTATAAATATGGTCGTAAGTTAATACTCGTGAGGAATTGAAAGTAATGAATAAAATGTACGATTGCTAAATGCGAAATTTTTACGGATGCTTTGTGGCGGATGTAAACATCGTCCAAAGTGAAGTTAACCTTCATCAACTTTATTTATGTTAAATTTACACGATTGACGTTAGGTCGCTGTGGTGAAATGGTTAGCATAACGGACCGGCAATCCGTAGACCCGGGTTCGAATCCCGGTAGCGCCATTGACCAATTTTTCGTGTTCCCAAAAACATGACTTTATTTCACAGAATTACAGTAAAGGAAGCTCGCACATTCGAGCCAGTTGCTACGAAACTTAGCACAACCGTACAGATACAGGTAGACCTATAACATGCATCACATTGACATTGATAGTGCCGATATTTCCCTCTTCAAGAGATTACATTACTGTATCTTATAACTTTGCTAGTTGACCGAGGTATTGGATGCAATAACACAACACAAACAGATCATTTTGACAACTTACTTTTTTAATTTGTTTATATCATATTACTTACCTTAAGGTAAGCAGTCCATCATTGACATAATGTCTGCGATAAATGAAACAGTTGTTGTTTCAATCTATATAATAATGCGGATATAATTTGAAAATTTTATAATTTTTTATCCGTCCACAAAAAAATAATGGCCCGTTTTGTTCTCTGAAAAAACGTAATCCTTTAAAAATAAACCGATAAATGGAAAATCACATGTATTTTCTTATTTCTTCCTATTTTCATATAGTGAAACCACTTTTGCACTGAACAGACTTGCAAATTTAAGAAAAGTCAGAAATATTCGAAAAAAATCAAAACAAAATTTGTGGGCGGCACGTTTGTGTCAGAAAATATTTAAAATAAGGAATATATTATGCGAACATCAAAGCTATGTCAAAAAAAACAAACATCGGTTGCCCGTCATATTGTCTTCAATGAAAATTATTTGTAATGTTTTGCATCAACTATATCCAAATTTCAGAGACATTTACCGTCGGGTTTTTGCAAAATTTCATTTTGAACATATTGCTGCCTAAATTTTATATACACATGATTTAATTGGAATTCACAATTTTGCTTATTTCTTTCAAAAGTATGATTTATTTATGGCAAATGAAGTTCATTGTAGTTGTAAAACATAAGAAAATTGACATTGTTGCCAAGTAATGTCACTTCCAAGACTTAAACTAACATTTTTTTGATATTTTGAAGTATTTTGGTAAATTACCTCCCTTTTAAAAAAATTACATACTTTTTTATTTTTTTCCAATAAAAGCACAATTAAAAAAATTAATAAGTGAAGGACTGCCTAGTTTATCATGACTTGCAACCGTTGTGAAATTAAATTTAACATGCATTATGCAATTTAAAAATATTTAATTTATTTAGTTACCATATATATATAAGAAAATCAATTGAACCATTGGTGGACTGCTTACCTTAAAATATATTTATTGCAAATACAGGCCCTTATTTCTTTATGATCCCTGTTCCAACCTTCTAAGAAATTTTCTGATGAGTTCAGTATCAAAACTGGTAGGGGACTCGGCATTGTATACATAGTTCTCACATCTACAATATTTACCTCCCTTGTTCTTAATAGTCGGCCATTTAGATAGGCAAATTTCCTTAATGTTTATGGGGCATTTCATCTTAACGATGATAAACTAATACGATATATAAACTTATTTTTTAATATTCTTATGTGGGCATTTAGTTGAAGAAAAAGTGATTATCACATGCAAATTCTCTTGGTATTTTCGTAATGGTCGCATATTTAGAAATAACTCCTATAAGGGCTTACCAGTTTTGCCAATAAAAATGGCCGACAGTTAAGAACAAGGGAGGTAAATATTGTAGATGTGGGAACTATGTTATGAATACTTCATTCACTTGTTTTAAAACAGGACTAGATGATGTTTGTTCCTTCTTGTAGAAAAAGCAAGCAATATTGACTTCATTTTATATTAAGTGCAAGGTCTGAGTATTTATTGTTGTATATAGATCTGCATTATTCTATGCAAAATCATGGGGGTCAAAATCTGAAAATTTAGTATTTAGTATTTTTTCAAGTATTATAATCAACATGGCAATAAAATACAAGAGGTCGTGAGGTAACATCATTAGGTTCCGTGTCATGTGTGACAGAACAGTAGACACGTCAGATTCCTGTGGGTGTGACAGAACAGTAGACACATCAGATTCCTGTGGATGTGACAGAACAGTAGACACATCAGATTCCTGTGGGTGTGACAGAACAGTAGACACATCATCAGATTCCTGTGGATGTGACAGAACAGTAGACACATCAGATTCCTGTGGGTGTGACAGAACAGTAGACACATCAGATTCCTATGGAAGTGACAGAACAGTAGACACATCAGATTCCTGTGGGTGTGACAGAACAGTAGACACAACAGATTCCTGTGGATGTGACAGAACAGTAGACACATCAGATTCCTGTGGGTGTGACAGAACAGTAGACACATCAGATTCCTGTGGGTGTGACAGAACAGTAGACACGTCAGATTCCTGTGGGTGTGACAGAACAGTAGACACATCAGATTCCTGTGGATGTGACAGAACAGTAGACACATCAGATTCCTGTGGGTGTGACAGAACAGTAGACACATCAGATTCCTGTGGGTGTGACATAACAGTAGACACATCAGATTCCTGTGGATGTGACAGAACAGTAGACACATCAGATTCCTGTGGATGTGACAGAACAGTAGACACATCAGATTCCTGTGGGTGTGACAGAACATTAGACACATCAGATTCATGTGGATGTGACAGAACAGTAGACACATCAGATTCCTGTGGGTGTGACAGAACAGTAGACACATCAGATTCCTGTGGGTGTGACAGAACAGTAGACACATCAGATTCCTGTGGGTGTGACAGAACAGTAGACACATCATATTCCTGTGGGTGTGACAGAACAGTAGACACATCAGATTCCTGTACCAAAACAAAACCTCCTCCTGTGCATGAAGCAATATACAAAGACAAATTCTGTGAATCTTTAATTCTTTGATACTGGGATTACATGATTGGGCATGAATATTAGTTCCAAATGTACTAATGGCTTGCATTCAGTATAATAAACTAGTTACCGCTCTAATGAATCTGGTTGTAACTTCCCCATAACCAAGTTTGTATCCATGCAATGATTGAGACTCGTGATGTCCAAAAACAAGGTCATTCTTACAGAAAAAGAAATATTATTCTGCTAACTATATTAGTTATTATTGTATGTGTGAGGGTGTATGCTTGTATGTAACCGGGTTATTAGAACTGGGATTGTATGTGTGAGGGTGTATGCTTGTATGTAACCGGGTTATTAGAACTGGGATTGTATGTGTGAGGGTGTATGCTTGTATGTAACCGGGTTATTAGAACTGGGATTGTATGTGTGAGGGTGTATGCTTGTATGTAACCGGGTTATTAGAACTGGGATTGTATGTGTGAGGGTGTATGCTTGTATGTAACCGGGTTATTAGAACTCGGATTGTATGTGTGAGGGTGTATGCTTGTATGTAACCGGGTTATTAGAACTGGGATTGTATGTGTGAGGGTGTATGTTTGTATGTAACCGGGTTATTAGAACTGGGATTGTATGTGTGAGGGTGTATGCTTGTATGTAACCGGGTTATTAGAACTGGGATGTCGATTGGTGGCCGGTGAGGTGTCAAACTGGGGGTTTCCGGCACATAACTTGAGTTTCATTTTTCATATTCACACCAAACATGGTGTATAGTGAGAACATGAGAAGAGCTAACATGGGATCCAATTAGGACCGAGCGGTTCAAGGTCAATGTCACTAAACACAGATATTGAATGACAGAAAAACGTGTTAATATATTGATATCGATTGTATCAATGACTGCCCTATTTACATTGTAACAACGTGAAGAAAATATGTCTCACACAGTTCAAGCCTACACATTAAAGTCATAATGATTTATTTGTTCTTAATATTCAGGTGTGAAGATGAATCTGAAGAACATACAATGGAGACTGTCAGTGAGTCAGCCCTCACTGAAGCTCAGTATATTGATATGTAGATGAGCCATCCGGAATATAGGAAGTGCGAGTTCCATATAACTATTTTTCGATGTACGAGGAGTGTCCAAAAAGTTCGTGGACACCTTCGATTTAAAGAAAAATAATGCGAAACAAAAATATGAATATTCTATTCACGTACCATTTGTGATACGCTATTCCAAAACCTGTGCAATTACATATAAGAGTAACACAATAATGCAACATTCACAATGGCCACTGTATGATATGCGGCGCACGTCGCAACGTCACAATTCAATTATAACTTTTCAAAATAGATGTATCCGTGTTAATTTTTAAGAGAAGTTTAGAGACCCAGCGAGCGCCCCCTTTGTTCATTCTAAGGCAGGATTTTAGTTTGTTAATCACTGTCCAGTCCAAGGCCTTCACTAATATCGCGGACATGCGCCCGACGGTCTTTCATAACGATTTTCTCAACCGACAAAATGACTTTGACGTTAACTTACTTCGTCCTACGCGACCTGACAGCGTCCTTCTTGGATAACCATCGCTTGAAAAATGTTGATACAACTCAAATGGGATATTGACGAATATACTGTGGGTCTCTATAACGTTGCCATCGTGTCTCTTGGTGTTTTATTCAATGAAACGCACAATTAATTAAACATTCCCTTTTCTTCAACGTCAAAAGACGCCGTTTTTAAATCAAAAACAGGTCCGGTGCGAAATTTGTAGAACTACAGCACGTTAATGACGCATATGTCAAAATCTTAACTTCATCGCTCCTTTTCACGCCATAAAATTGTGTTACTAGGGCTATATTGGAGTAACATCTGTCTGTCCGTCCATCCATCCGTCTGTAGACAAACATTTGTCTGTGCTATTTCTCGGCTACCCTTGGTTGTATTTCAGTGAAACTTCGTAAGACTTGTTAGTACCAAGCCTACATGTGCATAGCATGGGCACATCACACATGGATGATTTTCTCTGAGTTATGGCCCTTTGCTAAATGCTTCAACTGTGTCAATACTATCATTGACATGTAAGTTACTGTGTCAAGGCGTATTCGTCATCTTTAGTGATAGCTCTTGTTCATTTGTGTCACCTTTTTGTGAACTTTGTACATTTGTATATACATTGTGTTAATTTTCTTATCCAAGTTTATTTAAGTTGTTATTTTGTACTTGGTCATTACCGTTCCAAGACATCAAATAAACTTTTGTTTATTATTGAATTTGTTGTTTTCTGTACTACGTTACCTCTGTAACGTCTGTGAAGATAAATACATAAGGGGGCATAAATGACCAGATGCGAAATAATCTGCTGTCGAAGTCTGGGGCGGAGGCAAACAACTTGGGAGATGAAACCTCTCAGAATCTTTGAAAGCAGAGGATGTTACTCTTATTTTGAATGACCAATCATAACATCTTGGCAATTTCCGTACAGTTCGAAAATAGACATCGAACGTACTTGTATGAATATTCATAACTTCTCGATACATGATGCAGTTCTCCAACACTGGTAACTTTGTCCTTTTTGTCAAAAAATAGTTTGAATCTCGTACAAAAGCTTGTATTATCTGCCTAGTATTCTGAGTAAAAGTAAAATCGTCAAGAAAACTGCAATTTAAAATCAGGGGACGTTACTCCTACCGTGGAAGTCTGCTATTTTGAAAGCAGGAGAGGTTACTCATAATTTGAATGGTAGCTGTTAGGCAGAGTTATATCCTCTGATTCAAATCAGCTTCCATAACCGTCCGTTTTTAAGATAAGAACGATTCATACCTTAGCCTCCATTTTGAATCAAAGGGACGTTACTTGTATCAATATGTCGACCATAACGAACACTAGGGACAGTACTACATTGCGTGCCACTCCCAATCCAAATAAGATTAACCTTTTTATGATGCATTAAGAGTAACCGTGAAGGCATATTACTCCTGATTTATAGCTGCCATTTAAAATAAAGGGAGGTAATTAGTGTCTCTTTATCTTTCTGTGCCTCTATGCTGAGTTGAAGGGTCCTTACTCTTGTTGGTAACGGCGAACATTTAGAAATAGGGGACATGACTCTACCTTGCTTGGATAACAATCCAATAAATAGCAACCACTCCTGCACAGAAAATGGCTGACATTTGCAGAAGGGGTTACCTCACCTTATTTCAAAATGGTAGCAATTTTGAGACTGTCCAGGGAAGTCCTACTTGGCGTATTCCTTTCGAGTGTTCCGCGCGATTCGGAATTATGTTCTACTCTAGCGCCAATGGTATGGTTTAGAACATTGTGCTTAAATGCGGAATAGTGTTCTCAATGGAGCAAGTAAGAACATTGTTCGTCATTCCAGGACATTGCTATGCTGAAAGGAAAATCCTAGAATAATGTATATATTTAACTCCATATGTCCAGTCAAGTATGATTTTGAACCACGAATTCCCAATGCCATTTGATAAGCAAGCAATTTCATTTTCCTGTTGAAATCTTGTGCATTTAAATTCCATTGGGCTGTGAAAAATATTCTAATTGGGTCACCTGAAATATGGTATGAAACACAAGTTGGCCAGAACAGACACGCCCTTTGCTTGCATTGTTCCTTATAAAAGTGCCTTTAAACGACAAAATCTTGTTGTATTTACACTTTCTAAAGCTGTTTGACTTGTATATGTTGCAAAGTGGTTTTATTGGGAATCCCAGTTTCTTAAACTAGCTCGATAACATGGAAACTGAGGTACTTGTACAGTACGAAATAAATCTTATCGTAACATTTTCCTGCGATTCTGTCTGAAATTTATTTATCCGAAAACCAACAATTAGATGAAATAATGTATGTCTGTTGTCAGCCATGATTAATCACGTGACTACTCCTGCTGCACCTACTATTTTACGGGTACAGCCCGCACACGTTCTGAACAACACAGAATACTGTTCCAAGTTGTTCCTTTGACATTTACAATGTTCGGAGTACTCCGCACACCGAAAGGAATACGCCCACTGTGAAAGCAGGAAGGCTATTCCTATTTGGGATGACGACCATCCCTGGTAAAGTTATGTCCCGTTTCAGAATTGCCAACTGTCAACTGAGTAACATCCCCTGTTTCGAAATGGCGCCAATTTTGAAAAAAGCAGGCATCACTCTACCAGTATCAAAAAGGAGTAGCCTCCCTGCTTCCAAAACGGTGGTCATTGTCAGTAAAATTGCTATCATATGGAAACAGGGGACGTCCCTTTTACCTTACTTAGTCTCCATTTGGAAGTAAAGGTAAAATAATTGCGGCCAGATTGAAAACAGGAGACATAACTCTACATTGTTCGACCGGCATTCCATATATGAGTAACTTCCCATTTTTCCAAAATGGCAGACATTTGCAGCAAGAGTGACCTCCCTCACTTAAAAATGGCAATCATTTGCAGTATGAGTAACCTCCCCGGTTTCCGAAATTGCCGCAATTTTACCGTTAACTTGCTAAGCCTCCATTGGGAAGTAAAGGGACACCACCCTTGACGATAATGGCAGGCATTTGGAAACAGGGCACATAACTCTACATTGTTTGGCCGCAATTCCATATACTAGTAAGAGAAGCATCCCTTCTTACAAATGGCGGATATTTGCGATACGAGTAACCTCCCCTATTTCCAAAATGGCAGATATTTGCAGTAAGAGTGACTTCCCTTGCTTCAAGATGGCAAACAATTGCAGTACGAGTAACCTCCCCGTTTCCAAAATTGCCGCAATTTTAAATTAGGGGACCAAGTCTCCACCTGGAAGTAAAGGGACGAGCGTCTTGTCGATAATGGTGGTTATTTTGAAAACCGGGGCCATAATTCTTTTCGGTTTTGCCGCCATTCTAATTTATTGTAGCCTCCCAGCTTCCAAAATGTCGTACATTCATGTCAAAAGTGACCTCCCACGATTTCAAAATCCCGACAGTTTTGAAAAACAAACCTATTTTAGTTATATATAGCCTCCATTTTGAAAACAAGGAACTTTACTGATGATACTGGGAATGTTGGTACTGATGATACTGGGAATGTTGGTACTGATGATACTGAGAATGTTGGTACTGATGATACTGGGAATGTTGTTCTGATGATACTGGGAATGTTGGTACTGATGATACTGAGAATGTTGGTACTGACGGTACTGGGAATGTTGGTACTGATATTACAGAGAATGTTGTACTGATGATACTGGGATTGTTCTACTGACGATACTGGGAATGTTGGTACTAATGATACTGGGAATGTTGGTACTGATAATACTGGGAATGTCGTACTGACGATACTGGGAATGTTCTACTGACGATACTGGGAATGTTGGTACTGATGATACTGGGAATGTTGTACTGATGATACTGAGAATGTTGTACTGATGATACTGGGAATGTTGGTACTATTGATACTTGAAATGTTGTACTGTTAAAATGGGGAACGTTGGTACTGAGGATCGTAGGAATGTTGGTACTGCTGATACTGGGAATGTGGTACAGATGACAGTGAGGATGTTGGTACTGATGATATTGAGGATGTTGGTACTGATGATACTGGGAATGTTGTACTGATGATATAGAGGATGTTGGTACTGATGATACTGGGAATGTTGTACTGATGATACTGGGAATATTGTACTGATGATACTGAGAATGTCGGTACTGATGATACTGGGAATGTTGGTACTGATGATACTGGGAATGTTGTACTGATGATACTGGGAATGTTGTACTGATGATACTGAGAATGCTGGTACTGATGATACTGGGAATGTTGGTACTATTGATACTTGAAATGTTGTACTGTTAAAATGGGGAACGTTGGTACTGAGGATCGTAGGAATGTTGGTACTGCTGATACTGGGAATGTGGTACAGATGACAGTGAGGATGTTGGTACTGATGATATTGAGGATGTTGGTACTGATGATACTGGGAATGTTGTACTGATGATATAGAGGATGTTGGTACTGATGATACTGGGAATGTTGTACTGATGATACTGGGAATGTTGCACTGTTGATACTGGGAATGTTGGTACCGATGATACTGGGAATGTTGGTACTGACGATACTGAGGATGTTGGTTCTGATTGTACAGAGGATGTTGGTACTGATGATACTGGGAATGTTGTACTGATGATACTGAGAATGTTGGTACTGATGATACCTGGAATGTTGGTACTGATGATACTGGGAATATTGTACTGATGATACTGAGAATGTCGGTACTGATGATACTGGGAATGTTGGTACTGATGATACTGGGAATGTTGTACTGATGATACTGGGAATGTTGTACTGATGATACTGAGAATGCTGGTACTGATGATACCTGGAATGTTGGTACTGATGATACTGGGAATATTGTACTGATGATGCTGCGAATGTCGGTACTGATGATACTGGGAATGTTGTACTGATGATACTGGGAATGTTGTACTGATGATACTGGGAATGTTGGTAATGATGATACTGGGAATGTTGGTACTGATGATACTGGGAATATTGTACTGATGATACAGAGAATGTTGGTACTGATGATACTGGGTATGTTGTACTGATGATACTCGGTATGTTGTACTGATGATACTGGGAACGTTGGTACTGATGATGCTGAGAATGTTGTACTGATGATATTGGGAATGTTGGTACTGATGATGCTGAGAATGTTGTACTGATGATACTTGTAATGTTGTACTGATGATACTGAGAATGTTGTACTGATGATACAGGAAATATTGTACTGATGATACAGAGGATGTTGGTACTGATGATACTGAGAATGTTGGTACTGATGATACCTGGAATGTTGGTACTGATGATACTGGGAATATTGTACTGATGATACTGAGAATGTCGGTACTGATGATACTGGGAATGTTGGTACTGATGATACTGGGAATGTTGTACTGATGATACTGGGAATGTTGTACTGATGATACTGAGAATGCTGGTACTGATGATACCTGGAATGTTGGTACTGATGATACTGGGAATATTGTACAGATGATGCTGAGAATGTCGGTACTGATGATACTGGGAATGTTGTACTGATGATACTGGGAATGTTGTACTGATGATACTGGGAATGTTGGTAATGATGATACTGGGAATGTTGGTACTGATGATACTGAGGATATTGGTACTGATGATACAGAGAATGTTGGTACTGATGATACTGGGTATGTTGTACTGATGATACTCGGTATGTTGTACTGATGATACTGGGAACGTTGGTACTGATGATGCTGAGAATGTTGTACTGATGATATTGGGAATGTTGGTACTGATGATGCTGGGAATGTTGTACTGATGATACTTGTAATGTTGTACTGATGATACTGAGAATGTTGTACTGATGATACAGGAAATATTGTACTGATGATACAGAGGATGTTGGTACTGATGATACTGTGAATGTTGTGCTGATGATACTGGGAATGTTGTACGGTTGGTACTGAGAATGTTGGTACTGAGAATGTTGGTACTGATGAAACTGAGAATGTTGTACTGAGAATGTTTATACTGAGAATGTTGGTACTGAGAATGTTGGTAATGAGTATGTTGGTACTGATGCTACTGAGGATGTTGGAACTGATGATACCGGGAATGTTGGTACTGATAATACTGAGAATGTTGGTACTGCAGATACTGGGAATGTTGGTACTGATGATACTGAGAATGTTGGTACTGATGATACTGGGAATGTTTGTACTGATGATACTGAGGATGTTGGTACTGATGATACTGGGAATGTTGGTACTTGGAATGTCGGTAATGAGAATATTGTACTGATGATACTGAGGATGTTGGTGCTGATAATACTGAGCATGTTTGTACTGATGATACTGAGGATGTTGGTACTGATGATACTGAGAATGTTGTACTGATGATACTTGTAATGTTGTATTGATGCTACTGAGAATGTTGTACTGCTGAAACTGGGAATGTTGGTACTGAAGATACTGGGAATCTTCTACTGACGATACTGGGAATGTTGGTACTGATGATACTGGAAATGTTGGTACTGGTGATACTGGGAATGTGGTACTGATGATACTGAGAATGTCGGTACTGATGATACTGAGAATGTTGGTACTGATGATGCTGAGAATGTTGTACTGTTGATACTTGTAATGTTGTACTGATGATACTGGGAATGTTATTCTGACGATACTGGGAATGTTGGTACTGATGATACTGGAAATTTTGGTACCGGTGATACTGGGAATGTTGGTACTGATGATACTGAGAATGTCGGTACTGATGATACTGAGGATGTTGGTACTGATGATACTGAGGATGTTGGTACTGATGATACTGAGGATGTTGGTACCGATGATACTGATGATGCTGAGAATGTTGTACTGATGATACTTGTAATGTTGTACTGATGATACTGGATATGTTGGTACAGGTGATACTGGGAATGTTGGTACTGATGATACTGAGAATGTTGGTACTGAGAATGTTGGTACTGGGAATGTTGGTACTGATGAAACTGAGGATGTTGGTACTGATGAAACTGAGGATGTTGGTACTGATGATACTGAGGATGTTGGTACTGATGATACTGAGGATGTTGGTACTGCTGATACTGAGGATGTTGGTACTGATGATACTGGGAATGTTGTACTGATGATACAGAGGATGTTGGTACTGATGCTACTGGGAATGTTGGTACTGATGATACTGGGAATGTTGGTAATGATGGAATGTTGGTACTGATGATACCGGGTATGTTGGTACTGGGAATGTTGGTACTGATGATACTGGGAATGTTGGAACTGGGAATGTTGGTACTGAGAATGTTGGTACTGGGAATGTTGGTACTGGGAATGTTGGTACTGATGATACTGAGAATGTTGGTACTGGGAATGTTGGTACTGATGATACTGGGAATGTTGGTACTGGGAATGTTGGTACTGAGAATGTTGATACTGATGATACTGGGAATGTTGGTACTGATGATACTGGGAATGTTGTACTGTTGGTGCAGAGAATGTTGGTACTGATGATACTGGGACTGATGATACTGGGAATGTTGGTACTGAGAATGTTGATACTGATGATACTGGGAATGTTGGTACTGATGATACTGGGAATGTTGTACTGTTGGTGCAGAGAATGTTGGTACTGATGATACTGGGAATGTTGGTACTGGGAATGTTGGTACTGATAATACTGGGAATGTTGGTACTGATAATACTGGGAATGTTGTACTGACGATATTGAGGATGTTGGTACTGATAATACTGGGAATGTTGGTACTGATGATACTGAGGATGTTGGTACTGATGTTGGTACTGATGATGCAGAGGATGTTGGTACTGATGATACTGATGATACTGAGGATGTTGGTACTGATGATGCAGAGGATGTTGGTACTGGTGATACTTGGAATGTTGGTATTGATGATACTGAGGATGTTGGTAGTGATGATACTGGGAACGTTTGTACTGAGAATGTTGGTACTGACGATACTGAGCATGTTGGTACTGATGATACTGAGAATGTTGGTACTGATGATACTGAACATGTTGGTACTGATGATACTGAAAATGTTGGTACTGATGATACTGAAAATGTTGGAGAAGATATTGAAGGACTTTCGGTTTGCTACGCTCATATTATACAGGTCTGTTAACACTAATTATGTTCACTGTTATAAATTACGACTTAACATTAAGTTCATAATCGTTGTAGTTATACGTACGTGTAATATGTTTATCTAATTATGTTCCACACAAATGCTGCTCAGTGTTTATAGAACCTTTAAATAAATATAACAGTTTAAATCAGTCTCTACATTCGTATATTAAAGATAACTTAACTTCACATTTCTTCAAATATTCATAAGGCGGCAATGTGTTTATTGTGAAAGGCGTGTAATAACGATATGTTCCTTCCCTTTATACACCACACGTCGTAAACACAGAGGTAAGCTATAACGAATATAATAACATTAAACAGTGAGTCTTTTAACTTCGGTTAGTAGTTTTAAAGAATAAGGAATAATTTTTATTTGAAAGCGGCGAGTATTAGGTGACTGGTAAAAGACTGGTGCAGTCACCATATATATAACCACAAGTACGTTACACACGGTAGGCTGGTGTAGTCACCAAATACATAACCACATACATGTACGTTACACACGGTAGGCTGGTGTAGTCACCAAATAGATAACCACATGTACGTTACACACGGTAGGCTGGTGCAGTCACCAAATATATAACCACATGTACGTTACACACGGTAGGCTGGTGCAGTCACCAAAAAGATAACCACATGTACGTTACACACGGTAGGCTGGTGCAGTCACCAAATATATAACCACATGAACGTTACACACGGTAGGCTGGTGCAGTCACCAAAAAGATAACCACATGTACGTTACACACGGTAGGCTGGCGCAGTCACCAAATATATAACCACATGAACGTTACACACGGTAGGCTGGTGCAGTCACCAAATATATAACCACATGTACGTACACACGGTAGGCTGGTGCAGTCACCAAATATATAACCACATGTACGTTACACACGGCAGGCTGGTGCAGTCACCAAATATATAACCACATGTACGTTACACACGATAAGCTGGTGCAGTCACCAAATATATAACCACATGTACGTTACACAGGGTAGGCTGGTGCAGTCACCAAATATATAACCACATGTACGTTACACACGGTAGGCTGGTGTAGTCACCAAATAGATAACCACATGTACGTTACACACGGTAGGCTGGTGCAGTCACCAAATATATAACCACATGTACGTTACACACGGTAGGCTGGTGCAGTCACCAAAAAGATAACCACATGTACGTTACACACGGTAGGCTGGTGCAGTCACCAAATATATAACCACATGTACGTTACACACGGTAGGCTGGTGCAGTCACCAAAAAGATAACCACATGTACGTTACACACGGTAGGCTGGCGCAGTCACCAAATATATAACCACATGTACGTTACACACGGTAGGCTGGTGCAGTCACCAAATATATAACCACATGTACGTTACACACGGTAGGCTGGTGCAGTCACCAAATATATAACCACATGTACGTTACACACGGCAGGCTGGTGCAGTCACCAAATATATAACCACATGTACGTTACACACGATAAGCTGGTGCAGTCACCAAATATATAACCACATGTACGTTACACAGGGTAGGCTGGTGCAGTCACCAAATATATAACCACATGTACGTTACACATGGTAGGCTGGTGTTAATATTCTTATACTTGAACTCCTTTCAGACTTTCTTATTTATGTTATAAGTTTATAGAACTTTATAGCACCAAACAGCTGCATCATTATTCATGTAGTAACGAGTCCAGATATCACGGGAAACTAACTCCCATTGTTTCTCATTCAGTAGTTTCGTCATTAATGGTTCCAATTTCTCGTGTACTCCGCCAGGTCCTAGTAAGTTACATCTAGCTATAAGGACAATCAGACCACCTATATAAAGAGAAATGTCTATTAACAAAATGCCTGATAGGTAATAAGCCTACGATCTTTCGTTATACACATACATTGTTATTATGTACAGTTCGCCATTACAATGATACCAGTTTGCAAATGTATTTCACGAATGTTGCATATTTTGAAAACTCGTTGTTTATGATGTCATCAAAACAGATTAAATACTTCTTAATTTAGGCACTCTTCCTGCGATCGTAAAATTACGAAGTTGCAAAAAATATATTAATTGCGTAAACGCTAACATACCTGGTTTTACAAGTCTGACCATTTCGATTAAAGCTTCAGACGGCACGTGACTATTTTCTACAAATATGCCACTTCCAGTAATGGCGTCATACGAACCTGATAAAAATTATAAATCTAGTTATAGAAAAGAGTCGAATAAATCAAACCTTTACATCACATACTAGCAATATATTAACAAGTGATTAAAGGTTTTGTTTGGAAACATATTAGAACGCGCTCAGATGACAATCTGTCAAACATCACACTAGTTACCTTTATTGCGGGGTATTTGGACGGAAGCCATCACTTAGCAAAGTTAACATCAGAAAGTTGACAAAAGAAGCTGGTCGTCTCACTCCTATCTTAGTCCATTTGTGTGTATAAGTCGGAACTGAATGACCATATAGCGGTGAAGCGTGAGGTTAGCTAGCTGTTCAATCGATATAACCCCCAGTAGTTTTACTGAAAGTTCCAAGGCGGTAAATCGTTGTGAGGATTATTTCTCTTTATGTTTGAGATATATTGTATGTTTCCCTTACTCGTGATAAAATTCATTGACTTGATATTCATCGTATTCAAGTTCCCACTCTCTTTCCATGACCTACTTGTTTTCTCAGTTTGACCTTTAATGGATTCGATTCCCTCTTTTTGTCCTCTCCTACGCTCTTTAATTATGTTTCTTAATCAGCCAGCCAATTCCTTATTGGCCCTTTCCCTAGATGGTCCTAGATGTTTGCCTTGCACCTTATAAACTGTTACGTTTTGTATGATGGTAAGTCCTTGGGATTTAAGTGCCATTTCCCGGCCATACCACAGGAACATCCACGTATTCCAAAAATTTACACAAAGTTATGATGACTGTTTGTTAACGTTAATACTTTTGATATTTTATCTTCATGAATATCTAGAGGAGAACCGGTGATGTAATCAACAATATATTAATTATACAGATATCTAGCGGAGAACCGGTAATATAACTTACCTGTTGGGATATTTAGCAGAGAACCTGTGATATAACTTATCTGTTGGGATATCTAGCAGAGAACCGGTGATATAACTTACCTGCTGGGATATATAGCAGAGAACCTGTGATATAACTTATCTGTTGGGATATCTAGCAGAGAACCGGTGATATAACTTACCTGCTGGGATATATAGCAGAGAACCTGTGATATAACTTATCTGTTGGGATATCTAGCAGAGAACCGGTGATATAACTTACCTGCTGTGATATATAGCAGAGAACCGGTGATACAACTTACCAACTGGTATATCTAGCGGAGAACCGGTGATATAACTTACCTGCTGGGCTATCTAGCAGAGAACCTGTGATATAACTTACCTGCTGGTATATCTAGCGGAGAACCGGTGATATAACTTACCTGCTGAGATATCTAGCAGATAACATGTGATATAACTTACCTGCTGGTATATCTAGCAGATAACATGTGCTATAACTTACCTGCTGGTATATCTAGCGGAGAACCGGTGATATAACTTACCTGCTTGGATATCTAGCAGAGAACCGGTGATATAACTTACCTGCTGGGATATATAGCGGAGAATCGGTGATATAACTTACCTGCTGGGATATATAGCAGAGAACCTGTGATATAACTTACCTGCTGGGATATCTAGCGGAGAACCTGTGATATAACTTACCTGCTGGGATATCTAGCGGAGAATCGGTGATTCAACTTACCTGCTGGGATATCTAGCGGAGAACTGGCGATATAACTTACCTGCTGGGATATCTAGCGGAGAACCGGTGATATAATCAACAATATATCGATTATACAGATTGTCTTTCTTGGCTTCATCAAGCATCGCTTGTGATGGATCTAATGCATCTATGTTTGTGAATCCTTCCTCGCGTAACTGAAACAAATAGTTCATACTAAAATTTCCAAAATGGAAAATATAACAATCAGTAAATCAAACCTAAGACCACCTGGTCAGTTCGTTCAGCATTTCGCATTGCTTGCCAGTTAGGTCGCTAGGTCTTCATCCTTCTAGGTGAAATATCTCCATAACAGGAATTTGTTAATACATCTGTAGGCATTCGTACTTCACATGATTCGTGTAGAACTGCTGAATAAATCAGTTGATACGTTAACTATGCATTCACCATACTTCATCAGATTATAGGTATATTGTTTTTAACCATGTATGATTTGAATTCCGGTGCTAGCAGCATTTACAATCCTAAGGTTTGTTTTCAAAAATAAACTTTACATGCGTACACCTATCATGTTAGTTGTGACTGCTGGAAAAGTAGACATTCGTATTTGTAAACAAATTACACTTGTCATGCTTACCTTTTTGGCTACAAGTCCGGTTCCAGCTCCAACATCGAGCACACGTACTGAACTTCTACTGCCTGATGGAACATTATCACTCAATTTCTTAGAGACAGCGATATGTGACGAATATCCATGTTGTAACAGATCCTGAAATTATGCAACAATGGAGGAATCGTGTGTATGGCAGCACAGAGAGTATCTACACATTATACAACAATGAAAGTATCGTGTGTACGGCAGCACAGAGAGGAGCTACACATTATGCAACAATGAGAGTATCGTGTGTACAGCAGCACAGAGAGTACCTACACATTATACAACAATGAAAGTATCGTGTGTACAGCAGCACAGAGAGTACCTACACATTATACAACAATGAAAGTATCGTGCGTACAGCAGCACAGAGAGTACCTACACATTATACAACAATGAGAGTATCGTGTGTACAGCAGCACAGAGAGTACCTACACATTATACAACAATGAGAGTATCGTGCGTACAGCAGCACAGAGAGTACCTACACATTATGCAACAATGAAAGTATCGTGTGTACGGCAGCACAGAGAGTACCTACACATTATGCAACAATGAAAGTATCGTGCGTACAGCAGCACAGAGAGTACCTACACATTATACAACAATGAAAGTATCGTGCGTACAGCAGCACAGAGAGTACCTACACATTATACAACAATGAAAGTATCGTGCGTACAGCAGCACAGAGAGTACCTACACATTATGCAACAATGAACGTAGCGTGTGTACGGCAGCACAGAGAGGACCTACACATTATACAACAATGAAAGTATCGTGCGTACAGCAGCACAGAGAGTACCTACACATTATACAACAATGAAAGTATCGTGCGTACAGCAGCACAGAGAGTACCTACACATTATGCAACAATGAAAGTATCGTGTGTACAGCAGCACAGAGAGTACCTACACATTATGCAACAATGAAAGTATCGTGTGTATTGCAGCACAGAGAGGAGCTACACATTATGCAACAATGAAAGTATCGTGCGTACAGCAGCACAGAGAGTACCTACACATTATGCAACAATGAAAGTATCGTGTGTACGGCAGCACAGAGAGTACCTACACATTATGCAACAATGAAAGTATCGTGCGTACAGCAGCACAGAGAGTACCTACACATTATGCAACAATGAAAGTATCGTGTGTACGGCAGCACAGAGAGGAGCTACACATTATGCAACAATGAAAGTATCGTGTGTATGGCAGCACAGAGAGGAGCTACACATTATGCAACAATGAAATTATCGTGTGTATGGCAGCACAGAGAGGAGCTACACATTATGCAACAATGAAAGTATCCTGTGTATGGCAGCACAGAGAGGAGCTACACATTATGCAACAATGAAAGTATCATGTGTACAGCAGCACAGAGAGGAGCTACACATTATGCAACCATGAAAGTATCGTGTGTATGGCAGCCTAGAGAGGAGCTACACATTATGCAACAATGGAAGTATCGTGTGTATGGCAGCCTAGAGAGGAGCTACACATTATGCAACAATGGAAGTATCGTGTGTATGGCAGCACAGAGAGTACCTACACATTATGCAACAATGAAAGTATCGTGTGTATGGCAGCACAGAGAGTACCTACAAATTATGCAACAATGAGAGTATCGTGCGTACAGCAGCACAGAGAGTACCTACACTTTATACAACAATGAAAGTATTGTGCGTACAGCAGCACAGAGAGTACCTACACATTATGCAACAATGAGATTATTGTGCGTACGGCAGCACAGAGAGTACCTACAAATTATGCAACAATGAGAGTATCGTGCGTACAGCAGCACAGAGAGAACCTACACATTATGCAACAATGAGAGGATCGTGCGTACGGCAGCACAGAGAGTACCTACAAATTATGCAACAATGAGAGTTTCGTGCGAACAGCAGCACAGAGAGGACCTACAAATTATATACAATGAAAGTATCGTGCGTACGGAAGCACAGAGAGTACCTACACATTATGCAACAATGAAAGTATCGTGCGTACGGCAGCACATAGAGTACCTACAAATTATGCAACAATGAAAGTATCGTGCGTACGTCAGCACAGAGAGTACCTACAAATTATGCAACAATGAAAGTATCGTGGGTACGGCAGCACAGAGAGTACCTACAAATTATGCAACAATGAAAGTATCGTGCGTACGTCAGCACAGAGAGTACCTACAAATTATGCAACAATGAAAGTATCGTGCGTACGTCAGCACAGAGAGTACCTACAAATTATACAACAATGAAAGTATCGTGGGTACGGCAGCACAGAGAGGACCTACACATTATACAACAATGAAAGTATCGTGCGTACGTCAGCACAGAGAGGACCTACACATTATACAACAATGAAAGTATCGTGCGTACGGCAGCACAGAGAGTACCTACACATTATACAACAATGAAAGTATCGTGAGTACAGCAGCACAGAGAGTACCTACACATTATACAACAATGAAAGTATCGTGGGTACGGCAGCACAGAGAGTACCTACACATTATACAACAATGAAAGTATCGTGGGTACGGCAGCACAGAGAGGACCTACACATTATACAACAATGAAAGTATCGTGCGTACGGCAGAACAGAGAGTACCTACACATTATACAACAATGAAAGTATCGTGAGTACAGCAGCACAGAGAGTACCTACACATTATACAACAATGAAAGTATCGTGGGTACGGCAGCACAGAGAGTACCTACACATTATACAACAATGAAAGTATCGTGGGTACGGCAGCACAGAGAGGACCTACACATTATACAACAATGAAAGTATCGTGGGTACGTCAGCACAGAGAGGACCTACACATTATACAACAATGAAAGTATCGTGCGTACGTCAGCACAGAGAGGACCTACACATTATACAACAATGAAAGTATCGTGTGTATGACAGCACAGAGAGGACCTACACATTATACAACAATGAAAGTATCGTGTGTACGGCAGCACAGAGAGGACCTACACATTATGCAACAATGAAAGTATCGTGCGTACGGCAGCACAAAGAGGACCTACACATTATGCAACAATGAAAGTATCGTGCGTACGGCAGCACAGAGAGAATCTACACATTACGCAACAATGAAAGTATCGTGTGTACGGCAGCACAGAGAGGACCTACACATTATACAACAATGAAAGTATCGTGCGTACAGCAGCACAGAGAGGACCTACACATTATGCAACAATGAAAGGATCGTGCGTACAGCAGCACAGAGAGGACCTACACATTATACAACAATGAAAGTATCGTGCGTACAGCAGCACAGAGAGGACCTACACATTATACAACAATGAAAGTATCGTGCGTACAGCAGCACAGAGAGGACCTACACATTATACAACAATGAAAGTATCGTGCGTACAGCAGCACAGAGTGGACCTACACATTATACAACAATGAAAGTATCGTGCGTACAGCAGCACAGAGAGGACCTACACATTATGCAACAATGAGAGTATCGTGCGTACAGCAGCACAGAGAGTATCTACACATTATACAACAATGAAAGTATCGTGCATACAGCAGCACAGAGAGTACCTACACATTATGCAACAATGAGAGTATCGTGCGTACAGCAGCACAGAGAGGACCTACACATTATGCAACAATGAAAGTTTCGTGCGTACGGCAGCACAGAGAGTACCTACACATTATGCAACAATGAAAGTTTCGTGCGTACGGCAGCACAGAGAGTACCTACACATTATGCAACAATGAAAGTTTCGTGCGTACGGCAGCACAGAGAGTACCTACACATTATGCAACAATGAAAGTATCGTGTGTACGGCAGCACAGAGAGTACCTACACATTATGCAACAATGAAAGTATCGTGTGTACGGCAGCACAGAGAGTACCTACACATTATGCAACAATGAAAGTATCGTGTGTACGGCAGCACAGAGAGTACCTACACATTATGCAACAATGAAAGTATCGTGTGTACGGCAGCACAGAGAGGACCTACACATTATGCAACAATGAGAGTATCGTGTGAACAGCAGCACAGAGAGTACCTACACATTATGCAACAATGAAAGTATCGTGTGTACGGCAGCACAGAGAGTACCTACACATTATGCAACAATGAGAGTATCGTGTGTACAGCAGCACAGAGAGGACCTTCAAAGTATGCAACAATGAACGTATCGTGTGTACGGCATTACAGAAAGGAGCAACAAGTTAAGCAACATTGAACGTATCGTGTGTACGGCAGGACAGGGAGGACCTCCACAACATATTGTTAGTCACGTGCGCTACTAGTAGTCTGCACATGTGCACGTAGATGGAAAGCCTACAACGTGTGGACGACCACAATATGAGTGAGTTAGACCACAATATCGGCATGTTTGTAAAACAGTCAAGTTATCATAAAAAAACATTACTTCAAATGGTACACAAATGCTACGTGTTCAAACAGAAAACAACACGAAGAAAGTTTAAGATAGATATTTTATAGATATACATTTGCTTGTATCACGACTGAGTAACATGTACACACTATACTACGTCATACGATTCATCTTTAAACATTGCCTGTGAGATATTTATAAAACAGACAAACCACCTGCATCATTAAGCCAGGAACCATAAACTTTATAAAAAAAACTTACCTGATCATATCTTCCGGCCCATTTATCATATGAACGTTGTGACTCTTCTACAGAACACCCGTCCGCTGTGACTGATTTAATCCGATCACGAAGTTCCCTTTCATCAATAGTTTCTGTCGTCATTTTGCCGTCCTAGTTCACAATTGTGTGGATACTGTACACCCTTATCTGCATAAAATGGTCACATACGTTTGTATACTATTTACACTGCACACATATAGATAGGGAATGTACTCGTATATCGCATCGCGTTCCATATTAGGCAGTAAAACCACATGATCGTTAAATATATTACACTGTAACGCAATATTTTGTCTTTTCATTGACATTAAGATATTGATAAATGACGTTATATAGAGAAAAACGTCGGCAGTAACAGTTTAAATCATTTTACATAATCCGTAATAATTAAATAGGGTTGATAATTCATACGTTGATTGAAATCTCTATAAACTACGGTGGCACAGAGGTGACATGTGTAAATTTTTAATTCCTAGTCACGACTAACTATCCCGTGGCTTCGACTTAATATCTCGCTCCTACGACTTACTATCTCATGGTTACGACTAACTATCTCGTGGTTACGACTTACTATCTCGCTCCTACGAGTTACTATCTCGTGGTTATGACTTACTATCTCGCACCTACGACTTACTATCTCGTGATTACGACTTACTATCTCACTTCTACGACTTACTACTTCTTGGTTACGACTTAATATCTCGTGGTTACGACTTACTATCTCACTCCTACGACTTACTACCTCTTGGTTACGACTTACTACCTCTTGGTTACGACTTACTACCTCTTGGTTACGACTTACTACCTCTTGGTTACGACTCGTGACCAAACTTTCTATCTCGTAGTTACGACAAACCATCTCGCAATTACCACTTACTATCTCGCAATTACCACTCACCATCTCGCAATTACCACTTACTATCTCGCAATAACGACTTATTGTCTCGTAGCCACACGAAATTGGAACATATCCTTTTCAAGGATTTACAATCCAGTTTTAATAAGATTTGATTTGAACGACACGATTTAGTAAACCATTGGAAATATAGTTTGAACTATTTTTATTATTACATAACCGACAGAGGATAGACCGAGTTGAATTGTTAAAACACTCGGCAACGTTTATAAAATAGTGTACTAAATTTGGAACAGGTAGTAGATTTAGAGCACGATTGTGTAGCATGACGGGAAATTGTGACAGGTAGTAGATTTAGAGCACGATTGTGTAGCATGACGGGAAATTGTGACAGGTAGTAGATTTAGAGCACGATTGTGTAGCATGACGGGAAATTGTGACCTTGGTTGGGAGGCGTACATAAACTCATCGCAGCGTTATCTCCCGTAATGATACACTAATCACTCCCTCCACAAGTATCACACATTATACGGATGAATGTTTATGTAATATGATATAAACATACTGAAAATGTCGCCGCGGCTCGAGTCACCACCAGTGGGTGGGGTAGGGGCGTAACAATAACCAAAATTCAATAACAATTCGTCTGCCTTGCGTTCAGTTACGGCTAAGGGAAGTCGTTCACAGTTCGCGTCGCTATTAAGTGTATTGACCGCCTCGTTTGTATTATGTTTCCCTGCCTCAAGAACAGTGACGACAGGGAACCAGTCCTGTGATCATTTTGCAATTTGGTTCCCCGTGTGCAGATTGTGATACGGTGGGCCAGGGATACAAAACAAAACATGAGTGACTGTTAGCCGTAACTGAACGTAGTGTTGGCTCAAATATTCGCGTGCTACCTCCGAGTTGCGATAGCGAGTGATATGAAACGTTTTTTTGCTAACACAGCCAATAGCAAAACTAGCTCGCTGTTTCGTAACGTTTTGGACTGAACGCAAGGCAGGTTCTATGCCTCAAAGACAGTAAGACAGAGAACCAGCCCTGCGTTCATTTTGCAATTTTGTTCCCCGTATGTGTACAATGTGATACGGTGGGCGAGCCTTGCGTTCAGTAAAGGCTATCAGTCCAAAACGTTACGAAACAGCTCGCGAGTTTTGCTATTGACCGGTATGTTAGCGAAAAACGTTTCATATCACTCGCTATCGCAACTCGGAGGTAGCACACGAATATTTGAGCCTAACACTGCGTTCAGTTACGGCTAACAGTCGCTCAGGTTTTGTTTTGTATCCCTGGCCCACCGTATCACAATGACTGCACACGGGGAACCAGATTGCAAAATGACCACAGGGCAGGTTCCCTGCCTGTACTATCTTTGAGGCAGGGAACCAGAATAAAAACAAGGCGGTCAATACACTTGATAGGTCCTGAACAGTGAGCGGGTTATCGTTCGCCGTAACTGAACGCAAGGCGGGGATACGAAACAAAATGTGAACGACTGTTAGCCGTAACTGAACGCAGTGTTCGGCTCTCAAATTCGCGTGCTACCTCGGAGTTGCTCGAGCGAGTGGGCACACAGTGGGCGCGTACGTTTTGGCAAATAGTGCGTTCAGTAGCAAAATGCGTGCACAGTTTCGTAACTCGAGCGAGTGTTAGCCTTAACCGAACGCAAGGCTGTTTACTATACTGTCCTGTAAATTAGTTATAAATATGTAATAAATGTACAAAGATAAATAAAAAGTGATATTATTATTATCATTATTATTATTATTATAATTGAAAGATTATAACTTGATTATAACGGATAAAAGAGGCAGCACACACGGACGAAGACAATAAAACATCGACTGTGTTTTGAGTATTAATCATTCTGATGAATGTAAAATAACAATTGAAATGTGAAACATATAAACAAGAAATACAAAACATACAAAATGATACGTATAATTACCTGCAGGTTTCACAATTACACCGACAAAATTGGTAAATCTGTTTACTCCAAAATGTCGACGTGTCTGTCGTGAAAACTCGTGTGGCACTGGTTAGTCACGTGGTAAAATAATGTAAGGTTAACGTGCAACAAATAAAGGTATGATGGTACTAAATCCCAAACTATGAATGTGACTGATACTGAACTACTTGTTTTGTGAATTACATATTGGGAACAACCGCCACAAATTCCCCACCAAAAACCTCAACCTCAATCAGAACATGAAACACGTTCGAAAAAGTCAACGATATCAGGAAAACCGAGTAAAAGCAAAGGTCAACTATACACATGGAAAAATATCTGACAAGCGTGCCGAACGAAACACACACATCTGGCAGCCCTGCGTTCAGTCACGGCTATCAGTGGCTAACGTTTTGTATTGTATCCCTTGCCCACCATAGCACATTGGCTGCACACGGGAACCAGATTGCAAAACTAACGATAGGGCTGATATCCATTACTAAACCACGCTCAAGGTCAGCAGTACGACCTCCATCCACCCGGCTAAGATGTTAAACGAAGTCACGAAACAATCACGCAACAAACGCAATGTACAGACTAGTAAGTAAACCACGTATAATGGACTACGATATAGATTATGAACTTATCCTCCTTTTGGGACAGAAGTATATTGAAAACTATTTCTCAATGACGTTTATACATTGTTTCATGTAAACACGAATTGTTTGATTTTTCCTAGCTATATGATATTTCCTCAATATCACGTTTAAACGTACGTTACTTGAACACGTGTGTTTTGATAGATATACCGATATATGTATATACTTCAGTTTGCATATTTATATATGAACGTACAGGCGCGTATGTATACTGGTATATGTCATTTTAATAACCATGAACAAACTACAAATGATGACCTTTTGATAAGTCAAATGACTTTTTGAAATGCCAAATTTTTGCAATAGTGTTAATAGTGATACTAAGCATAGGTTTTACTCATGACACACATATTAGATTTATGTTCATGTACAAAAGACCTGATGACCGTCCAGATCAGTGGGTTTAATGCTGGTTTTAAGATTTCATTTGACAAAGATGACTACATGTATACTATATGTCACCGTCTGTGACATCAAACGTGATTTGTCAAAGTTGTAAGGGGACTGTTTTGCAACAAATGTAAAGAAATGAAGAAAAACAACAAGCTGAACAAATAAATATTCTCTGCATAATAGTATAGATATTGCTATTCTGGATTGCTTTCTAGCAAATATAAAATGAATAATAGAAGCATCAGTTGCTATCAAAACAACCTGCCGATAACGTCGAGTTAGCTTCTATGTTCATTAACGTTTTGGAAAGACAAACGGTCAACGTTGTTCAATTCCTCTACAAATGCATCATCTTGATTATAAACACTGTTGTAAGGAATATTGCTTGCATTGCTCAACTGACTTACTAGTAACTGACTCATAGTGATAAATGTTTCATTTAACCGCCTTCTGTTACTTACGTTGCCATAACAAAAAAACATCACTTCCGGGTTTTCGTAAGAACGGATTAACAGATCGATCGAAACGTATCTTTTTTCCTTTTTCTCGGTAAAGTCATAATGTAAAATGAGAACAGACACTTACCGTATCATCATGTTGTTAATAATTGAATGCTCAACTTCGTTGTAGAAAATACGCGAGTAGTTGAACAGCACAACGCCAGAAATAAAGATCTACGTAAGGGAAATAACTGCGTCAAGAAGTGTCACCAAACTATTCAATTATCGGCGACCTCACCAAACTATTATAAAGAAAACACAATAGAGAGATCACCCTTTATTATGGATAACATAATTTTTTGCGCACAGGAGATCAAAAAGCATGACGGTTTATGTATTTTTATTTTTTGAACTTAAATAAAACGATCCGATTTCTCGAAAATGACGTTTGCCGCATTTGGCTCCATTTCTCCAGACGACGTCACATATGTAAATGAATGCTCTGCACATGAAAGTAGGAATAACGGTAATACTTCCATACACCTTAACTATGTATGTACTAAACATTGTTTGCTCGTCACATGACTGATCATTTTCATATTCTCTCCCTGAACTATCAGGGACTTAGAGACAAACAAAAAGAGCACGCTTCAAACAGTGCAAAAAGCAGACATCGTTTCATTCAAGAATCACATTTTACTCCTGACATGTCCCCAATGTAAGATGCTGGATTCCAGGAATGGCATATATATAAAAAAAATAAGCAGAGCTCGTTCTGTTTTAATAAACAAAACATTATCTTGCGATACTATTAGCTTCAAACTAGATACAAATGGTCGCTATATTTTAATAAACATTATCATTGAAAATAATACCTACACATTAGTTAATGTCTACGCGAACAATGATAACAGAAATAGAAACTCCTACTTCAACATGTTACAAACGATTATTGAACATGACGCACAAGGGATGATTCTGTTAGGGGGCGACATAAATGACACCCTTGATGAGAAAGACAGATTCAATAAACATAACACCAGTACAAATAGCCAAACATGTAAACAAACTCAAATCAAAACAGTCAACAATATGCCCAAATTGATAAAACTTTTTAAACTCATCGACATATGGAGGATAAATAATGAAAACAAAATTCAATACACGTGGAGAAGAAAAAATAATATAGAAAAAAGTCGAATAGATATATGGCTGATAGACTCAAACTTAATACCTCTCGTTTACACTACAGATATACGTCCAGCTTGTATAAAATATACAGATCATCAAGCAATTTCATTGAAATTACGAAACCAAACAAAAGAGGCCCTGGATATTGGAAACTAAACAACTCATACTTAAAAGATCCCAGCTATATTAATTTAATTACTGATGTAATTAAAACAAGTATACACATATGTAAAATTTCAAAGCAAACTAATTGGGAATTATTGAAAATTGAAATCCAAGAAATCTAATAAAAGTCCCTGTCTAGATGGTCTTACAGCAGAATTTTATCAAATATTTTGGAACATAATTGGAACCTTATTAACTGATGTTTTAAACGATGTTTTTCTACAATCTCAATTAACATACTCTCAACGCACTGGAGTATTATCCTTACTATACAAAAAGGTGATCCTACAAAACTAAGAATATTGGAGACCCATCACACTGCTAAATGTTGACTATAAAATTGCCGCAAAAATCCTAACAAATAGACTTCAAAAAGTTATTCACAAAATAATAAACTCAGATCAAGAAGGCTACATAAAAAACTGATTCATCGCATACAACTTAAGGCAAATACAAGATATTATAGATTACGCAGATCGCTTACACATCGATGGCGCAATAGTTATAGTTATATCCAGATGTTAGTATTTTGTCAGTTATATCCAGATGTTAGCATTTTGTCAGTTATACCCAGATGTTAGTATTTTGTCAGTTATACCAACATGTTATTGTTTTGTCAGTTATATCCAGATGTTAGTATTTTGTCAGTTATACCAACATGTTATTGTTTTGTCAGTTATACCCAGATGTTAGTATTTTGTCAGTTATACCAACATGTTATTGTTTTGTCAGTTATATCCAGATGTTAGTATTTTGTCAGTTATATCCAGATGTTATTGTTTTGTCAGTTATATCCAGATGTTAGTATTTTGTCAGTTATACCAACATGTTATTGTTTTGTCAGTTATACCCAGATGTTAGTATTTTGTCAGTTATACCAACATGTTATTGTTTTGTCAGTTATATCCAGATGTTAGCATTTTGTCAGTTATATCCAGATGTTATTGTTTTGTCAGTTATATCCAGATGTTAGTATTTTGTCAGTTATACCAACATGTTATTGTTTTGTCAGTTATATCCAGATGTTAGTATTTTGTAGTTATATCCAGATGTTATTGTTTTGTCAGTTATATCCAGATGTTATTGTTTTGTCAGTTATATCCAGATGTTAGTATTTTGTCAGTTATATACAGTTGTTATTGTTTTGTCAGTTATATCCAGATGTTATTGTTTTGTCAGTTATATCCAGATGTTAGTATTTTGTCAGTTATATACAGTTGTTAGTATTTTGTCAGTTATATACAGTTGTTATTGTTTTGTCAGTTATATCCAGATGTTAGTATTTTGTCAGTTATACCAACATGTTATTGTTTTGTCAGTTATATCCAGATGTTAGTATTTTGTCAGTTATACCAACATGTTATTGTTTTGTCAGTTATATCCAGATGTTATTGTTTTGTCAGTTATATCCAGATGTTAGTATTTTGTCAGTTATGCCAACATGTTATTGTTTTGTCAGTTATATCCAGATGTTAGTATTTTGTCAGTTATACCAACATGTTATTGTTTTGTCAGTTATATCCAGATGTTATTGTTTTGGCAGTTATATCCAGATGTTAATATTTTGTCAGTTATACCAACATGTTATTGTTTTGTCAGTTATATCCAGATGTTAGTATTTTGTCAGTTATACCAACATGTTATTGTTTTGTCAGTTATATCCAGATGTTAGTAGTTTGTCAGTGATATCCAGATGTTATTGTTTTGTCAGTTATATCCAGATGTTATTGTTTTGTCAGTTATATCCAGATGTTAGTATTTTGTCAGTTATACCAACATGTTATTGTTTTGGCAGTTATACCAACATGTTATTGTTTTGTCAGTTATACCAACATGTTATTGTTTTGTCAGTAATATCCAGATGTTAGTATTTTGTCAGTTATACCAACATGTTATTGTTTTGGCAGTTATATCCAGATGTTAGTATTTTATCAGTTATATCCAGTTGTTATTGTTTTGTCAGTTATATCCAGATGTTAGTATTTTGTCAGTTATACCAACATGTTATTGTTTTGTCAGTTATATCCAGATGTTAGTATTTTGTCAGTTATATCCAGATGTTATTGTTTTGTCAGTTATATCCAGATGTTATTGTTTTGTCTGTTATATCCAGATGTTAGTATTTTGTCAGTTATGCCAACATGTTATTGTTTTGGCAGTTATACCAACATGTTATTGTTTTGTCAGTTATATCCAGATGTTAGTATTTTGTCAGTTATGCCAACATGTTATTGTTTTGTCAGTTATACCAACATGTTATTGTTTTGTCAGTTATACCAACATGTTAGTGTTTTGGCAGTTATACCAACATGTTATTGTTTTGGCAGTTATGCCAACATGTTATTGTTTTGGCAGTTATATCCAGATGTTAGTATTTTGTCAGTTATGCCAACATGTTATTGTTTTGTCAGTTATGCCAACATGTACTGATGATACTGGGAATGTTGTACTGATGATACTGGGAATGTTGTACTGATGATACTGAGAATGCTGGTACTGATGATACCTGGAAAGTTGGTACTGATGATACTGGGAATATTGTACTGATGATGCTGAGAATGTCGGTACTGATGATACTGGGAATGTTGTACTGATGATACTGGGAATGTTGTACTGATGATACTGGGAATGTTGGTAATGACGATACTGGGAATGTTGGTACTGATGATACTGAGGATATTGGTACTGATGATACAGAGAATGTTGGTACTGATGATACTGGGTATGTTGTACTGATGATACTCGGTATGTTGTACTGATGATACTGGGAACGTTGGTACTGATGATGCTGAGAATGTTGTACTGATGATATTGGGAATGTTGGTACTGATGATGCTGAGAATGTTGTACTGATGATACTTGTAATGTTGTACTGATGATACTGAGAATGCTGTACTGATGATACAGGAAATATTGTACTGATGATACAGAGGATGTTGGTACTGATGATACTGTGAATGTTGTGCTGATGATACTGGGAATGTTGTACGGTTGGTACTGAGAATGTTGGTACTGAGAATGTTGGTACTGATGAAACTGAGAATGTTGTACTGAGAATGTTTATACTGAGAATGTTGGTACTGAGAATGTTGGTAATGAGTATGTTGGTACTGATGCTACTGAGGATGTTGGAACTGATGATACCGGGAATGTTGGTACTGATGATACTGAGAATGTTGGTACTGCAGATACTGGGAATGTTGGTACTGATGATACTGAGAATGTTGGTACTGATGATACTGGGAATGTTTGTACTGATGATACTGAGGATGTTGGTACTGATGATACTGGGAATGTTGGTACTGGGAATGTCGGTACTGAGAATATTGTACTGATGATACTGAGGATGTTGGTGCTGATAATACTGAGAATGTTTGTACTGATGATACTGAGGATGTTGGTACTGATGATACTGAGAATGTTGTACTGATGATACTTGTAATGTTGTATTGATGCTACTGAGAATGTTGTACTGCTGATACTGGGAATGTTGGTACTGATGATACTGGGAATGTTCTACTGACGATACTGGGAATGTTGGTACTGATGATACTGGAAATGTTGGTACTGGTGATACTGGGAATGTGGTACTGATGATACTGAGAATGTCGGTACTGATGATACTGAGAATGTTGGTACTGATGATGCTGAGAATGTTGTACTGATGATACTTGTAATGTTGTACTGATGATACTGGGAATGTTATTCTGACGATACTGGGAATGTTGGTACTGATGATACTGGAAATTTTGGTACCGGTGATACTGGGAATGTTGGTACTGATGATACTGAGAATGTCGGTACTGATGATACTGAGGATGTTGGTACTGATGATACTGAGGATGTTGGTACTGATGATACTGAGGATGTTGGTACCGATGATACTGATGATGCTGAGAATGTTGTACTGATGATACTTGTAATGTTGTACTGATGATACTGGATATGTTGGTACAGGTGATACTGGGAATGTTGGTACTGATGATACTGAGAATGTTGGTACTGAGAATGTTGGTACTGGGAATGTTGGTACTGATGATACTGAGGATGTTGGTACTGATGATACTGAGGATGTTGGTACTGATGATACTGAGGATGTTGGTACTGCTGATACTGAGGATGTTGGTACTGATGATACTGGGAATGTTGTACTGATGATACAGAGGATGTTGGTACTGATGATACTGGGAATGTTGGTACTGATGATACTGGGAATGTTGGTACTGATGGAATGTTGGTACTGATGATACCGGGTATGTTGGTACTGGGAATGTTGGTACTGATGATTAGGGAATGTTGGAACTGGGAATGTTGGTACTGAGAATGTTGGTACTGGGAATGTTGGTACTGGGAATGTGGGTACTGATGATACTGAGAATGTTGGTACTGGGAATGTTGGTACTGATGATACTGGGAATGTTGGTACTGGGAATGTTGGTACTGAGAATGTTGATACTGATGATACTGGGAATGTTGGTACTGATGATACTGGGAATGTTGTACTGTTGGTGCAGAGAATGTTGGTACTGATGATACTGGGACTGATGATACTGGGAATGTTGGTACTGAGAATGTTGATACTGATGATACTGGGAATGTTGGTACTGATGATACTGGGAATGTTGTACTGTTGGTGCAGAGAATGTTGGTACTGATGATACTGGGAATGTTGGTACTGGGAATGTTGGTACTGATAATACTGGGAATGTTGGTACTGATAATACTGGGAATGTTGTACTGACGATATTGAGGGTGTTGGTACTGATAATACTGGGAATGTTGGTACTGTTGATACTGAGGATGTTGGTACTGATGATGCAGAGGATGTTGGTACTGATGATACTGAGGATGTTGGTACTGATGATGCAGAGGATGTTGGTACTGGTGATACTTGGAATGTTGGAATTGATGATACTGAGGATGTTGGTAGTGATGATACTGGGAACGTTTGTACTGAGAATGTTGGTACTGACGATACTGAGCATGTTGGTACTGATGATACTGAGAATGTTGGTACTGATGATACTGAACATGTTGGTACTGATGATACTGAAAATGTTGGTACTGATGATACTGAAAATGTTGGAGAAGATATTGAAGGACTTTCGGTTTGCTACGCTCATATTATACAGGTCTGTTAACACTAGTTATGTTCACTGTTATAAATTACGACTTAACATTAAGTTCATAATCGTTGTAGTTATACGTACGTGTAATATGTTTATCTAATTATGTTCCACACAAATGCTGCTCAGTGTTTATAGAACCTTTAAATAAATATAACAGTTTAAATCAGTCTCTACATTCGTATATTAAAAATAACTTAACTTCACATTTCTTCAAATATTCATAAGGCGGCAATGTTTCTATTACATCTTATTTCACTTAATGGACCAGGAAAGAGCGATAACATTTGAAGATACATGTATGTGTTTATTGTGAAAGGCGTGTAATAACGATATGTTCCTTCCCTTTATACACCACACGTCGTAAACACAGAGGTAAGCTATAACGAATATAATAACATTAAACAGTGAGTCTTTTAACTTCGGTTAGTAGTTTTAAAGAATAAGGAATAATTTTTATTTGAAAGCGGCGAGTATTAGGTGACTGGTAAAAGACTGGTGCAGTCACCATATATATAACCACAAGTACGTTACACACGGTAGGCTGGTGTAGTCACCAAATACATAACCACATACATGTACGTTACACACGGTAGGCTGGTGTAGTCACCAAATAGATAACCACATGTACGTTACACACGGTAGGCTGGTGCAGTCACCAAATATATAACCACATGTACGTTACACACGGTAGGCTGGTGCAGTCACCAAAAAGATAACCACATGTACGTTACACACGGTAGGCTGGCGCAGTCACCAAATATATAACCACATGTACGTTACACACGGTAGGCTGGTGTAGTCACCAAATATATAACCACATGTACGTTACACACGGTAGGCTGGTGCAGTCACCAAATATATAACCACATGTACGTTACACACGGCAGGCTGGTGCAGTCACCAAATATATAACCACATGTACGTTACACACGATAAGCTGGTGCAGTCACCAAATATATAACCACATGTACGTTACACAGGGTAGGCTGGTGCAGTCACCAAATATATAACCACATGTACGTTACACATGGTAGGCTGGTGTTAATATTCTTATACTTGAACTCCTTTCAGACTTTCTTATTTATGTTATAAGTTTATAGAACTTTATAGCACCAAACAGCTGCATCATTATTCATGTAGTAACGAGTCCAGGTATCACGGGAAACTAACTCCCATTGTTTCTCATTCAGTAGTTTCGTCATTAATGGTTCCAATTTCTCGTGTACTCCGCCAGGTCCTAGTAAGTTACATCTAGCTATAAGGACAATCAGACCACCTATATAAAGAGAAATGTCAATTAACAAAATGCCTGATAGGAAATAAGCCTACGATCTTTCGTTATACACATACATTGTTATTATGTACAGTTCGCCATTACAATGATACCAGTTTGCAAATGTATTTCACGAATGTTGCATATTTTGAAAACTCGTTGTTTATGATGTCATCAAAACAGATTAAATACTTCTTAATTTAGGCACTCTTCCTGCGATCGTAAAATTACGAAGTTGCAAAAAATATATTAATTGCGTAAACGCTAACATACCTGGTTTTACAAGTCTGACCATTTCGATTAAAGCTTCAGACGGCACGTGACTATTTTCTACAAATATGCCACTTCCAGTAATGGCGTCATACGAACCTGATAAAAATTATAAATCTAGTTATAGAAAAGAGTCGAATAAATCAAACCTTTACATCACATACTAGCAATATATTAACAAGTGATTAAAGGTTTTGTTTGGAAACATATTAGAACGCGCTCAGATGACAATCTGTCAAACATCACACTAGTTACCTTTATTGCGGGGTATTTGGACGGAAGCCATCACTTAGCAAAGTTAACATCAGAAAGTTGACAAAAGAAGCTGGTCGTCTCACTCCTATCTTAGTCCATTTGTGTGTATAAGTCGGAACTGAATGACCATATAGCGGTGAAGCGTGAGGTTAGCTAGCTGTTCAATCGATATAACCCCCAGTAGTTTTACTGAAAGTTCCAAGGCGGTAAATCGTTGTGAGGATTATTTCTCTTTATGTCTGAGATATATTGTATGTTTCCCTTACTCGTGATAAAATTCATTGACTTGATATTCATCGTATTCAAGTTCCCACTCTCTTTCCATGACCTACTTGTTTTCTCAGTTTGACCTTTAATGGATTCGATTCCCCCTTTTTGTCCTCTCCTACGCTCTTTAATTATGTTTCTTAATCAGCCAGCCAATTCCTTATTGGCCCTTTCCCTAGATGGTCCTAGATGTTTGCCTTGCACCTTATAAACTGTTACGTTTTGTATGATGGTAAGTCCTTGGGATTTAAGTGCCATTTCCCGGCCATACCACAGGAACATCCACGTATTCCAAAAATTTACACAAAGTTATGATGACTGTTTGTTAACGTTAATACTTTTGATATTTTATCTTCATGAATATCTAGAGGAGAACCGGTGATGTAATCAACAATATATTAATTATACAGATATCTAGCGGAGAACCGGTAATATAACTTACCTGTTGGGATATTTAGCAGAGAACCTGTGATATAACTTATCTGTTGGGATATCTAGCAGAGAACCGGTGATATAACTTACCTGCTGGGATATATAGCAGAGAACCTGTGATATAACTTATCTGTTGGGATATCTAGCAGAGAACCGGTGATATAACTTACCTGCTGGGATATATAGCAGAGAACCTGTGATATAACTTATCTGTTGGGATATCTAGCAGAGAACCGGTGATATAACTTACCTGCTGTGATATATAGCAGAGAACCGGTGATACAACTTACCTGCTGGTATATCTAGCGGAGAACCGGTGATATAACTTACCTGCTGGGCTATCTAGCAGAGAACCTGTGATATAACTTACCTGCTGGTATATCTAGCGGAGAACCGGTGATATAACTTACCTGCTGAGATATCTAGCAGATAACATGTGATATAACTTACCTGCTGGTATATCTAGCAGATAACATGTGCTATAACTTACCTGCTGGTATATCTAGCGGAGAACCGGTGATATAACTTACCTGCTTGGATATCTAGCAGAGAACCGGTGATATAACTTACCTGCTGGGATATATAGCGGAGAATCGGTGATATAACTTACCTGCTGGGATATATAGCAGAGAACCTGTGATATAACTTACCTGCTGGGATATCTAGCGGTGAACCTGTGATATAACTTACCTGCTGGGATATTTAGCGGAGAATCGGTGATGTAACTTACCTGCTGGGATATCTAGCGGAGAACTGGCGATATAACTTACCTGCTGGGATATCTAGCGGAGAACCGGTGATATAATCAACAATATATCGATTATACAGATTGTCTTTCTTGGCTTCATCAAGCATCGCTTGTGATGGATCTAATGCATCTATGTTTGTGAATCCTTCCTCGCGTAACTGAAACAAATAGTTCATACTAAAATTTCCAAAATGGAAAATATGACAATCAGTAAATCAAACCTAAGACCACCTGGTCAGTTCGTTCAGCATTTCGCATTGCTTGCCAGTTAGGTCGCTAGGTCTTCATCCTTCTAGGTGAAATATCTCCATAACAGGAATTTGTTAATACATCTGTAGGCATTCGTACTTCACATGATTCGTGTAGAACTGCTGAATAAATCAGTTGATACGTTAACTATGCATTCACCATACTTCATCAGATTATAGGTATATTGTTTTTAACCATGTATGATTTGAATTCCGGTGCTAGCAGCATTTACAATCCTAAGGTTTGTTTTCAAAAATAAACTTTACATGCGTACACCTATCATGTTAGTTGTGACTGCTGGAAAAGTAGACATTCGTATTTGTAAACAAATTACACTTGTCATGCTTACCTTTTTGGCTACAAGTCCGGTTCCAGCTCCAACATCGAGCACACGTACTGAACTTCTACTGCCTGATGGAACATTATCACTCAATTTCTTAGAGACAGCGATATGTGACGAATATCCATGTTGTAACAGATCCTGAAATTATGCAACAATGGAGGAATCGTGTGTATGGCAGCACAGAGAGTATCTACACATTATACAACAATGAAAGTATCGTGTGTACGGCAGCACAGAGAGGAGCTACACATTATGCAACAATGAGAGTATCGTGCGTACAGCAGCACAGAGAGTACCTACACATCATACAACAATGAAAGTATCGTGTGTACAGCAGCACAGAGAGTACCTACACATTATACAACAATGAAAGTATCGTGCGTACAGCAGCACAGAGAGTACCTACACATTATGCAACAATGAAAGTATCGTGTGTATGGCAGCACAGAGAGTACCTACACATTATGCAACAATGAAAGTATCGTGTGTATTGCAGCACAGAGAGGAGCTACACATTATGCAACAATGAAAGTATCGTGCGTACAGCAGCACAGAGAGTACCTACACATTATGCAACAATGAAAGTATCGTGTGTATGGCAGCACAGAGAGGAGCTACACATTATGCAACAATGAAAGTATCCTGTGTATGGCAGCACAGAGAGGAGCTACACATTATGCAACAATGAAAGTATCATGTGTACAGCAGCACAGAGAGGAGCTACACATTATGCAACAATGAAAGTATCGTGTGTATGGCAGCCTAGAGAGGAGCTACACATTATGCAACAATGGAAGTATCGTGTGTATGGCAGCACAGAGAGTACCTACACATTATGCAACAATGAAAGTATCGTGGGTACGGCAGCACAGAGAGTACCTACAAATTATGCAACAATGAAAGTATCGTGCGTACGTCAGCACAGAGAGTACCTACACATTATACAACAATGAAAGTATCGTGGGTACGGCAGCACAGAGAGGACCTACACATTATACAACAATGAAAGTATCGTGCGTACGTCAGCACAGAGAGGACCTACACATTATACAACAATGAAAGTATCGTGCGTACGGCAGCACAGAGAGTACCTACACATTATACAACAATGAAAGTGTCGTGAGTACGGCAGCACAGAGAGTACCTACACATTATACAACAATGAAAGTATCGTGGGTACGGCAGCACAGAGAGTACCTACACATTATACAACAATGAAAGTATCGTGGGTACGGCAGCACAGAGAGGACCTACACATTATACAACAATGAAAGTATCGTGGGTACGTCAGCACAGAGAGGACCTACACATTATACAACAATGAAAGTATCGTGCGTACGTCAGCACAGAGAGGACCTACACATTATACAACAATGAAAGTATCGTGTGTATGACAGCACAGAGAGGACCTACACATTATACAACAATGAAAGTATCGTGTGTACGGCAGCACAGAGAGTACCTACACATTATGCAACAATGAAAGTATCGTGCGTACGGCAGCACAGAGAGGACCTACACATTATGCAACAATGAAAGTATCGTGTGTACAGCAGCACAGAGAGAATCTACACATTATGCAACAATGAAAGTATCGTGTGTACGGCAGCACAGAGAGGACCTACACATTATGCAACAATGAAAGTATCGTGCGTACGGCAGCACAGAGAGAATCTACACATTACGCAACAATGAAAGTATCGTGTGTACGGCAGCACAGAGAGGACCTACACATTATGCAACAATGAAAGTATCGTGCGTACGGCAGCACAGAGAGAATCTACACATTACGCAACAATGAAAGTATCGTGTGTACGGCAGCACAGAGAGGACCTACACATTATACAACAATGAAAGTATCGTGCGTACAGCAGCACAGAGAGGACCTACACATAATGCAACAATGAAAGTTTCGTGCGTACGGCAGCACAAAGAGGACCTACACATTATGCAACAATGAAAGTATCGTGTGTACGGCAGCACAGAGAGTACCTACACATTATGCAACAATGAGAGTATCGTGCGTACAGCAGCACAGAGAGGACCTACACATTATGCAACAATGAAAGTATCGTGCGTACGGCAGCACAGAGAGTACCTACACATTATGCAACAATGAAAGTATCGTGTGTACGGCAGCACAGAGAGTACCTACACATTATGCAACAATGAAAGTATCGTGCGTACAGCAGCACAGAGAGTATCTACACATTATACAACAATGAAAGTATCGTGTGTACGGCAGCACAGAGAGTATCTACACATTATGCAACAATGAAAGTATCGTGTGTACGGCAGCACAGAGAGTACCTACAAATTATGCAACAATGAAAGTATCGTGTGTACGGCAGCACAGAGAGTACCTACACATTATGCAACAATGAAAGTATCGTGCGTACAGCAGCACAGAGAGTATCTACACATTATACAACAATGAAAGTATCGTGTGTACGGCAGCACAGAGAGTATCTACACATTATGCAACAATGAAAGTATCGTGTGTACGGCAGCACAGAGAGTACCTACACATTATGCAACAATGAAAGTATCGTGCGTACAGCAGCACAGAGAGTATCTACACATTATACAACAATGAAAGTATCGTGTGTACGGCAGCACAGAGAGTATCTACACATTATGCAACAATGAAAGTATCGTGTGTACGGCAGCACAGAGAGTATCTACACATTATACAACAATGAAAGTATCGTGTGTACGGCAGCACAGAGAGTATCTACACAGTATACAACAATGAAAGTATCGTGTGTACGGCAGCACAGAGAGTATCTACACATTATGCAACAATGAAAGTATCGTGTGTACGGCAGCACAGAGAGTACCTACAAATTATGCAACAATGAGAGTATCGTGTGTACGGCAGCACAGAGAGGACCTTCAAAGTATGCAACAATGAACGTATCGTGTGTACGGCATTACAGAAAGGAGCAACAAGTTAAGCAACATTGAACGTATCGTGTGTACGGCAGAACAGGGAGGACCTCCACAACATATTGTTAGTCACGTGCGCTACTAGTAGTCTGCACATGTGCACGTAGATGGAAAGCCTACAACGTGTGGACGACCACAATATGAGTGAGTTAGACCACAATATCGGCATGTTTGTAAAACAGTCAAGTTATCATAAAAAAACATTACTTCAAATGGTACACAAATGCTACGTGTTCAAACAGAAAACAACACGAAGAAAGTTTAAGATAGATATTTTATAGATATACATTTGCTTGTATCACGACTGAGTAACATGTACACACGATACTACGTCATACGATTCATCTTTAAACATTGCCTGTGAGATATTTATAAAACAGACAAACCACCTGCATCATTAAGCCAGGAACCATAAACTTTATAAAAAAAACTTACCTGATCATATCTTCCGGCCCATTTATCATATGAACGTTGTGACTCTTCTACAGAACACCCGTCCGCTGTGACTGATTTAATCCGATCACGAAGTTCCCTTTCATCAATAGTTTCTGTCGTCATTTTGCCGTCCTAGTTCACAATGGTGTGGATACTGTACACCCTTATCTGCATAAAATGGTCACATACGTTTGTATACTATTTACACTGCACACATATAGATAGGGAATGTACTCGTATATCGCATCGCGTTCCATATTAGGCAGTAAAACCACATGATCGTTAAATATATTACACTGTAACGCAATATTTTGTCTTTTCATTGACATTAAGATATTGATAAATGACGTTATATAGAGAAAAACGTCGGCAGTAACAGTTTAAATCATTTTACATAATCCGTAATAATTAAATAGGGTTGATAATTCATACGTTGATTGAAATCTCTATAAACTACGGTGGCACAGAGGTGACATGTGTAAATTTTTAATTCCTAGTCACGACTAACTATCCCGTGGCTTCGACTTAATATCTCGCTCCTACGACTTACTATCTCATGGTTACGACTAACTATCTCGTGGTTACGACTTACTATCTCGCTCCTACGAGTTACTATCTCGTGGTTATGACTTACTATCTCGCACCTACGACTTACTATCTCGTGATTACGACTTACTATCTCACTTCTACGACTTACTACTTCTTGGTTACGACTTAATATCTCGTGGTTACGACTTACTATCTCACTCCTACGACTTACTACCTCTTGGTTACGACTTACTACCTCTTGGTTACGACTTACTATCTCTTGGTAATGACTTACTATCTCGCTCCTACGACTTACTATCTCTTGGTTACTACATACTATCTCGCTCTTACGACCTACTATCTCGTGGTTACGACTTACTATCTCGTGGTTACGACTTAATATATCGAGGTAACGACTTACCATCTCGCTCCTTCGACTTACTTACTATCACGTGGTTACGACTTTCCATCACGTGGTTACGACTTACTATCTCGTGGTTACGACTTAATATATCGAGGTAACGACTGACTATCTCGTAGTTACGACTTGCCATCTCGCAATAACGACTTACTGTCTCGCAATAACGACTTACTATCTGGTGGTTACGACTTACTATCTCGTGGTTACGACTTAATATCTCGTGGTTACGACCTACTATCTCGTGGTTACGACTTACTATCTCGTGGTTACGACCTACTATCTGGTGGTTACGACTGACTATCTCGTGGTTACGACTTAATATCTCGTGGTAACGACCTACTATCTCGTGGTTACGACTTACTATCTCGCTCCTACGACTTACTATCTCGTGGTCACCACCTACTCTCATGGCCAAACTTTCCATCTCGTGGTTACGACTTACCATCTCGCAATAACGACTTACTATCTTGTGGTTACGACTTACTATCTCGCAATAACGACTTACTATATCGTGGTTACGACTTACTATCACGTGGTTACGACTTACTATCTAGCTCCTACGACTTACTATCTCGTGGTCACGACTTACTATCTCGCTCCTACGACTTACTATCTCGTGGCTACGACGTACTATCTCGTGACCAAACTTTCTATCTCGTAGTTTCGACAAACCATCTCGCAATTACCACTTACTATCTCGCAATTACCACTCACCATCTCGCAATTACCACTTACTATCTCGCAATAACGACTTATTGTCTCGTAGCCACACGAAATTGGAACATATCCTTTTTAAGGATTTACAATCCAGTTTTAATAAGATTTGATTTGAACGACACGATTTAGTAAACCATTGGAAATATAGTTTGAACTATTTTTATTATTACATAACCGACAGAGGATAGACCGAGTTGAATTGTTAAAACACTCGGCAACGTTTATAAAATAGTGTACTAAATTTGGGACAGGTAGTAGATTTAGAGCACGATTGTGTAGCATGACGGGAAATTGTGACAGGTAGTAGATTTAGAGCACGATTGTGTAGCATGACGGGAAATTGTGACAGGTAGTAGATTTAGAGCACGATTGTGTAGCATGACGGGAAATTGTGACCTTGGTTGGGAGGCGTACATAAACTCATCGCAGCGTTATCTCCCGTAATGATACACTAATCACTCCCTCCACAAGTATCACACATTATACGGATGAATGTTTATGTAATATGATATAAACATACTGAAAATGTCGCCGCGGCTCGAGTCACCACCAGTGGGTGGGGTAGGGGCGTAACAATAACCAAAATTCAATAACAATTCGTCTGCCTTGCGTTCAGTTACGGCTAAGGGAAGTCGTTCACAGTTCGCGTCGCTATTAAGTGTATTGACCGCCTCGTTTGTATTATGTTTCCCTGCCTCAAAAACAGTGACGACAGGGAACCAGTCCTGTGATCATTTTGCAATTTGGTTCCCCGTGTGCAGATTGTGATACGGTGGGCCAGGGATACAAAACAAAACATGAGTGACTGTTAGCCGTAACTGAACGTAGTGTTGGCTCAAATATTCGCGTGCTACCTCCGAGTTGCGATAGCGAGTGATATGAAACGTTTTTTTGCTAACACAGCCAATAGCAAAACTAGCTCGCTGTTTCGTAACGTTTTGGACTGAACGCAAGGCAGGTTCTATGCCTCAAAGACAGTAAGACAGAGAACCAGCCCTGCGTTCATTTTGCAATTTTGTTCCCCGTATGTGTACAATGTGATACGGTGGGCGAGCCTTGCGTTCAGTAAAGGCTATCAGTCCAAAACGTTACGAAACAGCTCGCGAGTTTTGCTATTGACCGGTATGTTAGCGAAAAACGTTTCATATCACTCGCTATCGCAACTCGGAGGTAGCACACGAATATTTGAGCCTAACACTGCGTTCAGTTACGGCTAACAGTCGCTCAGGTTTTGTTTTGTATCCCTGGCCCACCGTATCACAATGACTGCACACGGGGAACCAGATTGCAAAATGACCACAGGGCAGGTTCCCTGCCTGTACTATCTTTGAGGCAGGGAACCAGAATAAAAACAAGGCGGTCAATACACTTGATAGGTCCTGAACAGTGAGCGGGTTATCGTTCGCCGTAACTGAACGCAAGGCGGGGATACGAAACAAAATGTGAACGACTGTTAGCCGTAACTGAACGCAGTGTTCGGCTCTCAAATTCGCGTGCTACCTCGGAGTTGCTCGAGCGAGTGGGCACACAGTGGGCGCGTACGTTTTGGCAAATAGTGCGTTCAGTAGCAAAATGCGTGCACAGTTTCGTAACTCGAGCGAGTGTTAGCCTTAACCGAACGCAAGGCTGTTTACTATACTGTCCTGTAAATTAGTTATAAATATGTAATAAATGTACAAAGATAAATAAAAAGTGATATTATTATTATCATTATTATTATTATTATAATTGAAAGATTATAACTTGATTATAACGGATATAAGAGGCAGCACACACGGACGAAGACAATAAAACATCGACTGTGTTTTGAGTATTAATCATTCTGATGAATGTAAAATAACAATTGAAATGTGAAACATATAAACAAGAAATACAAAACATACAAAATGATACGTATAATTACCTGCAGGTTTCACAATTACACCGACAAAATTGGTAAATCTGTTTACTCCAAAATGTCGACGTGTCTGTCGTGAAAACTCGTGTGGCACTGGTTAGTCACGTGGTAAAATAATGTAAGGTTAACGTGCAACAAATAAAGGTATGATGGTACTAAATCCCAAACTATGAATGTGACTGATACTGAACTACTTGTTTTGTGAATTACATATTGGGAACAACCGCCACAAATTCCCAACCAAAAACCTCAACCTCAATCAGAACATGAAACACGTTCGAAAAAGTCAACGATATCAGGAAAACCGAGTAAAAGCAAAGGTCAACTATACACATGGAAAAATATCTGACAAGCGTGCCGAACGAAACACACACATCTGGCAGCCCTGCGTTCAGTCACGGCTATCAGTGGCTAACGTTTTGTATTGTATCCCTTGCCCACCATAGTACATTGGCTGCACACGGGAACCAGATTGCAAAACTAACGATAGGGCTGATATCCATTACTAAACCACGCTCAAGGTCAGCAGTACGACCTCCATCCACCCGGCTAAGATGTTAAACGAAGTCACGAAACAATCACGCAACAAACGAAATGTACAGACTAGTAAGTAAACCACGTATAATGGACTACGATATAGATTATGAACTTATCCTCCTTTTGGGACAGAAGTATATTGAAAACTATTTCTCAATGACGTTTATACATTGTTTCATGTAAACACGAATTGTTTGATTTTTCCTAGCTATATGATATTTCCTCAATATCACGTTTAAACGTACGTTACTTGAACACGTGTGTTTTGATAGATATACCGATATATGTATATACTTCAGTTTGCATATTTATATATGAACGTACAGGCGCGTATGTATACTGGTATATGTCATTTTAATAACCATGAACAAACTACAAATGATGACCTTTTGATAAGTCAAATGACGTTTTGAAATGCCAAAGTTTTGCAATAGTGTTAATAGTGATACTAAGCATAGTTTTTACCCATGACACACATATTAGATTTATGTTCATGTACAAAAGACCTGATGACCGTCCAGATCAGTGGGTTTAATGCTGGTTTTAAGATTTCATTTGACAAAGATGATTACATGTATACTATATGTCACCGTCTGTGACATCAAACGTGATTTGTCAAAGTTGTAAGGGGACTGTTTTGCAACAAATGTAAAGAAATGAAGAAAAACAACAAGCTGAACAAATAAATATTCTCTGCATAATAGTATAGATATTGCTATTCTGGATTGCTTTCTAGCAAATATGAAATGAATAATAGAAGCATCAGTTGCTATCAAAACAACCTGCCGATAACGTCGAGTTAGCTTCTATGTTCATTAACGTTTTGGAAAGACAAACGGTCAACGTTGTTCAATTCCTCTACAAATGCATCATCTTGATTATAAACACTGTTGTAAGGAATATTGCTTGCATTGCTCAACTGACTTACTAGTAACTGACTCATAGTGATAAATGTTTCATTTAACCGCCTTCTGTTACTTTCGTTGCCATAACAAAAAAACATCACTTCCGGGTTTTCGTAAGAACGGATTAACAGATCGATCGAAACGTATCTTTTTTCCTTTTTCTCGGTAAAGTCATAATGTAAAATGAGAACAGACACTTACCGTATCATCATGTTGTTAATAATTGAATGCTCAACTTCGTTGTAGAAAATACGCGAGTAGTTAGATATTAGATATTCTTTATTTTGCATTAAGGCCACCGGCCCATATACACAATATATATACAATAGTAAACATATATAAAGTACATGTCATGGTGGAATCACATGTATAACAAGTTAACAATTACAATTATAAAGCTATTCATAAAACATGTATATGAAGTTCTGTTATTTTAAACCAACAATTCTGATCTTAATTCCAGGGCATAGCAAATAAACATAGCTAAATTTCGTAAAATCAATTTTTCATTGCATGACATTAAAAGAATAAATTTATGGTAATTTGCACTTTCTCTATATATTTCAGGTATATACTTATTACGTAGGGTGTCATAAAGAGGACATTTTAACAAAAAGTGATACTCACATTCTATAATATTTTCACAATGTATACATAGTCGATTTTCTCTGGTTATACCAATATGTCTACCCTTTTCTATCATTAATGGATGTGATGAAGTTCTAAAAGCGACTAAACTACGTCGAAATTTTACAATGTCTACAAAATCAAGATATTTCTCAAAACAAAAATTTGTCTTATAATCAATATATAATGTCAATTTTTTATTTTCTAAACATTCACTGTGCCAGATTTGTATGTATTGGTCTTTAAGTCTGTTGAGATATGAATTTATAAAATGTTTACGATCTTGTACATTTTGTTCTTCCCATACATAACCAAATCCATTTCTATAAAGATTTAATCTAAGTGAAGTCACCCAATTTTTATAACCCAATTCATCAAGCCGTTTCAGCATGTAATAACATTTTTTAACATATCTGCTATTTTCCATATTTAGAATTTTTAACCAATATGTAATGCTCCTTTTTGATGCATAAATATGTATAGGGTATCTAGAACAATCACCTACAATTACAGCATTACATGATTTTGATGATGCATTCATGAATCTCTTACAAGCATAAATATGTACACGTTCAATACAATCTCTGTATTCTAAACCCCATATTTCTGATCCATACAACAATATTGGACAGATTTTAGAATCAAAGATTTTAAAAAATATTTTGTGTGACATCGGTAATAAATTATACATATTTCTCAAAAGTGCAACAAAAACCTTCTTTGCCTTAATAGCAGAATGATTTGACATACTAAACAATGACATTTTCTTCGTAAAATTTAATCCAACATATGTAAAGACATTTGTCGTTTCAACTGGCTGATTATCATAAAACCATTTCTCTGTTTTAGAAAGTTGCCCTCCATTTTTGAAAACAACAATTTTAGTCTTAGCCACATTTACATTTAATTTCCATTCTATACAATAATGATGTAAATAATTCAATTGATGCTGCAAACCAACAACTGTGTCAGAAACTAATGCTACATCATCAGCAAACATAAGAAGAAAAATTTCAACATCCTCTGGTGATAATTGCACTCCATGTAAAGTGTTTTCTCTAATATAATTTTCTAACTCATTTATGAAAAAACAAAACAAAATTGGGCTTAGTTTACATCCTTGGCGTAATCCACCAGGGCAAGAGAAAATATCTGAGTATTTTTCATTGCTTCTCACACACGCCTTTACTGATTTATATACACTTTGTATTGATAATAACAATTTGCCTCTAATACCATGTTGAATTAATGCTTCATATAATTTTGACCTATTTACAGAGTCAAACGCTTTCTTGAAGTCTACAAATGCAACATAAAATTTCTTACCTTTTTTACAAAGATATTTACTTATTATTGAATACAAAACAAAACAATTATCAATGGTAGAGTATCCTCGGCGAAAACCTGCCTGGGATTCGGTGATTTTACAAAAAGCATCAGAATAAAATGTAAGACGTGAAGTCAATATACTAATGTATAGCTTACTAAATATATCTACCAAAGCTATGCCACGATAATTATCAGGATCATTTGTGGGACCTTTTTTATGTACTGGGATAATAACAGAAGTAGTCCAGTTAGATGGGAAATCCCCAGAGTTATAAAGTCTATTAAATAGTTTCCTAATGTATGGTAGTAAAATATTTATACCATAAACAAAATGTTCTGCTACAAGATTACCTGAAGACGACTTACGTGGATTGATATTTCTTACGGCAGCTAGTATTTCATTATCAGTTATTTCACTGTTAAATACAGTTTCTTCCGTATCACTCAATAATCCTTCATCAACATTTACAAAACTCTCATCATCAACAGAATCACTTTGATAAACTTGAGTAAAATATTCAAACCATTGATCAGAAGAAATATTAGGATCATGATTAGTACCCTTAGTATTCCTACTTAGAATCCGCCAAAATGCCTTGGAGTCACGGACACTGGTTTCTAGTTTGTGTAGGCATAATAAATTATATTCCCTCTTCTTAGTTTTGCATAAGTTTTTGTATTGCCTTTTACAGTCAAGATACATATTCAAATCCTTAATTATTTTACTAGTACGGAATATTCTTAACAATTTATTACATTTAACCTTCATCAAGTGACAGTCTGTATCAAACCAATTCTGTTTAGTATGTACATTGGAGAGCCTTCGTTTGATTCGTTTAAAAGGATCACTACATTTTAAAATCACAGTTTCAAAGCTATTGATAATAGTATCTACATCTATATGTTTATCATCTATTTGCCTATCAATTATATCAAACAATCCATCATTTACATTTTCTAACAAGGAGTATTCAAATACTTCTCTATTGTCATCGTTAATACAAATTTTAGTATGTTCACATACATTATTTTCATGTTTCTCATTCTGTACAGGTATGTTACTATAATCAACACAATTTAACTGCATACATAAACAAACAGGTAAATGATCACTCTCACTCCTCGATTCTATAGAAAGATTTCTTATTTTATTAAAAACACCAAGAGACCCAATATAATAGTCTATCACACTGTTTCCACGTGTACTAAGGTAAGTATAATCACCACTACCTTCTCCAAATCTACCATTGAAGATAAATAATGAGTAACTTTTACAAAATGCTATTAGATCTTTACCAAATTTATTTACTGTATTATCACTGTTGTTCCTATTAATAGTTATATTATCATCAAACATGTCAGTATACTCCTGAGTTTCAGGAATGTATCTACCAACAGGCTCACAGTCTATCAAATTTCCAGTTCTAGCATTTAGATCACCTGTAATTAACATTTCACAATTCTTAAAACAATCTATATTATCAACAATAAAAGTTTCTACACATTGTACTCCATACTCATGTTTACCTAAATAAACTGGAGAATTTTCTGGTGGTAAGTACAAGCATACTATAATCAAATCAACATCTATATTCAAACATTTCTTATCAACATTTAAAATTAGTCCATATTCAAAATGTTTACATATATGTTTAATATAACATGACAGGTTCCTCCTGATATAAGTTAGAACACCACCCATGTTCCGTCCACCCTTTAAAGATGTCTTTGCTTCACAGTTAAAACAAATATAGTTCTTAAGTATGTGCTGAATAGAATCACTGCTGCTAATCCATGTTTCTGTAAGAGAGATAATGTCAAATGTTTCTAGGTACTCAATAAAATTAGTGTCATGTACCTTTTCCAAGAGACCACATATATTCCAAGAAATGATGTTTAACAATGTATGTGTTGGGCTTTGACCTTCATCCTATTGAACTCTATCTGTATCATGGTTGGGATTTATGCCATCATCATTCGGCAGTACACTAGCAGTATCGGTATCTCGGTGCCTTGCCGCTCTACGATATACACGTGTATTTTCAGGAATGTGCTTGGTGTCTGGTAGAATATGTAGTTTACCATTTTTGAAATAGCCACGCATCCCACGTTTCACTAGATCCCGTAAGGCCTCGCGTTCCCAATTCGTCTGATCACTCGATAGCCTGATACCTTTACTTCTAAGTTCATCTCGTAGGGAGAACAACTTCATTTTCATGTCATAAGATTTACATTTCATCAGTATCATTCTAGGTTGGTCATCTTGATAAACTCCCATTCTCCAAGCACTTTGTATTGATTCATTATCATAATCACCATCTGGATAAGCTGGTTTAATGATATTTTGTTCAATGTTATGTTTGAGAGCATCATGACTTTCTGTTTCACAATCATCTAGTCCAAAAACTCGAACATTACATTTACGGCTCTCCTTTTCTAGATAATGGATTTGTTTAGTTAGTCTATCATCATCTTCACATTTCTTCTTGTATTTATAGGCAAGCTCTCCAACGTCTGAACTAAGTATTTCAGTATTGTATGCATTTGCATCCAACTGAGTTACCACATCATTGAGTCTGGAGTCCATGTTGTTTTGTTTGGTTTCAATTTCATTTACCTTTACTATAATGTTCTGTATCTGGTTTTTAACATCAGCTATATCTGATCTTACTTCACCTATAGCATCTAGAATACGTTGGGTATCATCTGATGGTCCAGGGTTTAACTCTACGTCAGATGACAGTAACAATAACCTTTGATTATAGATAGAGTATAATGATTCTATCTGAACAGCACAACGCCAGAAATAAAGATCTACGTAAGGGAAATAACTGCGTCAAGAAGTGTCACCAAACTATTAAATTATCGGCGACCTCACCAAACTATTATAAAGAAAACACAATAGAGAGATCACCCTTTATTATGGATAACATAATTTTTTGCGCACAGGAGATCAAAAAGCATGACGGTTTATGTATTTTTATTTTTTGAACTTAAATAAAACGATGCGATTTCTCGAAAATGACGTTTGCCGCATTTGGCTCCATTTCTCCAGACGACGTCACATATGTAAATGTATGCTCTGCACATGAAAGTAGGAATAACGGTAATACTTTCATACACCTTAACTATGTATGTACTGAATATTGTTTGCTCGTCACATGACTGATCATTTTCATATTCTCTCCCTGAACTATCAGGGACTTAGAGACAAACAAAAAGAGCACGCTTCAAACAGTGCAAAAAGCAGACATCATTTCATTCAAAAATCACATTTTACTCCTGACATGTCCCCAATGTAAGATGCTGGATTCCAGGAATGGCATATATATAAAAAAAATAAGCAGAGCTCGTTCTGTTTTAATAAACAAAACATTATCTTGCGATACTATTAGCTTCAAACTAGATACAAATGGTCGCTATATTTTAATAAACATTATCATTGAAAATAATACCTACACATTAGTTAATGTCTACGCGAACAATGATTACAGAAATAGAAACTCCTACTTCAACATGTTACAAACAATTATTGAACATGACGCACAAGGGATGATTCTGTTAGGGGGCGACATAAATGACACCCTTGATGAGAAAGACAGATTCAATAAACATAACACCAGTACAAATAGCCAAACATGTAAACAAACTCAAATCAAAACAGTCAACAATATGCCCAAATTGATAAAACTTTTTAAACTCATCGACATATGGAGGATAAATAATGAAAACAAAATTCAATACACGTGGAGAAGAAAAAATAATATAGAAAAAAGTCGAATAGATATATGGCTGATAGACTCAAACTTAATACCTCTCGTTTACACTACAGATATACGTCCAGCTTGTATAAAATATACAGATCATCAAGCAATTTCATTGAAATTACGAAATCAAACAAAAGAGGCCCTGTATATTGGAAACTAAACAACTCATACTTAAAAGATCCCAGCTATATTAATTTAATTACTGATGTAATTAAAACAAGTATACAAATATGTAACATTTCAAAGCAAACTAAATGAGAATTATTAAAAATTGAAATCCAAGAAATCTAATAAAAGTCCCGGTCTAGATGGTCTTACAGCAGAATTTTATCAAACATTTTGGAACATAATTGGAACCTTATTAACTGATGTTTTAAACGATGTTTTTCTACAATCTCAATTAACATACTCTCAACGCACTGGAGTATTATCCTTACTATACAAAAAGGTGATCCTACAAAAATAAGAATATTGGAGACCCATCACACTGCTAAATGTTGACTATAAAATTGCCGCAAAAATCCTAACAAATAGACTTCAAAAAGTTATTCACAAAATAATAAACTCAGATCAAGAAGGCTACATAAAAAACTGATTCATCGCATACAACTTAAGGCAAATACAAGATATTATAGATTACGCAGATCGCTTACACATCGATGGCGCAATAGTTATAGTTATATCCAGATGTTAGTATTTTGTCAGTTATACCAACATGTTATTGTTTTGTCAGTTATATCCAGATGTTATTGTTTTGTCAGTTATACCAACATGTTATTGTTTTGTCAGTTATATCCAGTTGTTAGTATTTTGTCAGTTATGCCAACATGTTATTGTTTTGTCAGTTATATCCAGATGTTATTGTTTTGTCAGTTATACCAACATGTTATTGTTTTGTCAGTTATACCAACATGTTATTGTTTTGTCAGTTATACCAACATGTTATTGTTTTGTCAGTTATATCCAGTTGTTAGTATTTTGTCAGTTATGCCAACATGTTATTGTTTTGTCAGTTATATCCAGATGTTATTGTTTTGTCAGTTATACCAACATGTTATTGTTTTGTCAGTTATACCAACATGTTATTGTTTTGTCAGTTATATCCAGATGTTATTGTTTTGTCAGTTATACCAACATGTTATTGTTTTGTCAGTTATATCAACATGTTTTTGTTTTGTCAGTTATACCAACATGTTATTGTTTTGTCAGTTATACCAACATGTTATTGTTTTGTCAGTTATACCAACATGTTATTGTTTTGTCAGTTATACCAACATGTTATTGTTTTGTCAGTTATACCAACATGTTATTGTTTTGTCAGTTATATCCAGATGTTATTGTTTTGTCAGTTATACCAACATGTTATTGTTTTGTCAGTTATATCAACATGTTTTTGTTTTGTCAGTTATACCAACATGTTATTGTTTTGTCAGTTATATCAACATGTTTTTGTTTTGTCAGTTATACCAACATGTTATTGTTTTGTCAGTTATATCAACATGTTTTTGTTTTGTCAGTTATACCAACATGTTATTGTTTTGTCAGTTTTATCAACATGTTATTGTTTTGTCAGTTATACCAACATGTTATTGTTTTGGCAGTTATACCAACATGTTATTTTTTTTGCAGTTATATCCAGATGTTATTATTTTGTCAGTTATGTCTAAATGTTATTGATTTGTCAGTTATATATAGATGTGATTGTTTTGTCAATTATATCGGGATGTAATTGTTATGTCATTTCTGTCCAGATGTAATCGTTTTGTCAGTTTTACTAAGATATAATTATTTTGTCTGTTTTGTCCATTCTATTCTATGTACATGAACAAATAAATAAAAAAAGAGGATTTTTTTTGGCTGATCTGGGTCGTACATCGTAGCACAACCATTGAAAATAACATAAAAAGTGGTTGATCTGGGTCGTAAATCGTAGCTCGACCATTAAAAAACACTAAGATATTGTTGATTTGGGTCGTACATCGTAGCACAACCATTGACAATATCATAAAAATGGTTGATCTGGGACGTAGATCTACATGGTAGCACAACCATTGAAAATAACATGAACTATTGTTGATCTGGGTCGTACATCGATGCACAACCAATGCAAATAATATAAAGAAAGATATGTTTGATCTTGGTCGTATTTAACGAGATATTTGTTCAAACTTAAACTCTATTAGAACAATTAAAACATATTCTAATGTATCATGTTGACATTAATTTGTATTTTTGTTCCATGACAACTAACCCTTCATACCAAATAATAATATGCAACTATTTCACTAGTTGAAATGCAGTTCTCCAATTTGCTACCTTTTTTAAATTGAGATTTTACAGGATATCTACGCACTTTCGTCGACGTTTGCGCTATCGTCGACGTCGATAAATCTATCTGGTCGATTTTGACTATTAGAAATATAGAAGGAAAATTTTTTTTCTTCTAAATTTCAATATAATCACGACATTTATTATCTTATTAAAGTAAGCTTTATTATGATATAATTTTTATTCTGAAATGCATCCCATTAAATTTGAATTTGACCACTATCGGCACCCCTAAATTGCTATATAAGTGTATGTATTCAATATACATTGTATATGAAAAACCGCTATGTTAAACAATTTTCAAGCCGCGGCCGTGGTCCAGTGGTTAGTGCGCTGGACTTGTAACCCGGGCGATCCAGGTTCGATTCCCGGTCGCGGCAGGTTATACCCTTTCATGAAAATTTGACAAAAATGTCGACTTTCCTCCTCATGTCGAGAAGTTGCCGGCTCCTTGTGGAAGGGTAAGTTAGTACTGGTTAGATTTCAGTCCAGGAAAAACTGGTTAGGTGAACCGGCCGCTGTATATAACTGAAATATCATTGAGAAACGGCGTTAAACCCGATGAAACAAACAATTTTCAATATACATGTATATGAAAAAACCGCTATGTTTAACAATTTGTAAACGTTCATTAAACATTTTATATTCATGTAACAATATTATTATTATATTGAAGTAAACTAGAAACGTTCAAGAGTATGAATATGTAGAAATATATTGGCATCTTTGTGCTTCCCGATGCGTTTGAAAATACACATATTTTATTTTTTATTGGACTTGAACGGGGAGTGTGTATTATACTTAAATGTATTACACACTTATTAATATATTGTAGAAAGACCCATGCGCATTGTCAAAAAATCGGCGCTTATGTATGACTTTCGGTGAAATTGAGGTAGTAATGATAACTTTATTGGGTACATAACTTGAGAGGGAAAAACACGTTCCGAGCATTGATTTAAAAAATATGAAATAAGAATATTATAAGACCTTTTAAAAGGATATAACCGACTTATTAAACACATTACTTGGCATGGACATACTACTGACGTGTCAGAGATACTTGCATACTATAGTATGTTAATGTTATGTTATGTGACAAGTATATGACAACAGTTTAATTCTTTTTTCTGAAATAAGTTATGTATTTAAATAATAACCCCTAATATTGGTACATCCAATCTTCAAGAAATTGTTAGAAATTTGAACAAGCCAGAGGAATTCTTTATATAACCAATGACTGGAATTTGAATGACAACATTTATATAATTACAGAAAAGCATAAGTTTATCGCAAACTAAAAGCAAAAACTTCACAAATACAGGACCTATAGTATTAGGCAAAGGGTCCTGTCAAATAATACGCAAAATTTTATCAGCATTTAAAAATAATACATGTACTGGACACAAAATTAATTGGTATGAATGCGGATTTAACTGCCGGATTATTACGGAGTTAATAAACTCTTTAATTTCCAGTAATTTTAATATTTACACTTAAAAAACGCGTCAATTCCTTTTTCGGATTTTTACAGATAAAATGAGTTTCGGTACTATTAAAGTATTCTACAAGAGATGAAAATATTAAAAATTTCCTCACACATATCAACCGTTTAAAATCCTTAAAACATCGTTAGACAATAATAACAATCATTAGAGTGCGCAATTTTGTTATACTGTTTTGTTATACACCTCGGGGGTAACGAATTCTGTTAAACGCGGATAGCATTTGACTTGTGAGACATACGCATTCCGAAGTGAGTGACGTGCGCGTATAATTGTCGCAAAATATCAATAGGAATAGGGAGAAATCAGTGAGGGGACTCGGCGATCCTAATTTGAATTTACAGCGTTTGATTATACAGGGGCCAGACATACGTGCACACTACAAGAATAGAAAATTTAAATGTTTGCACTTTAATAGAATGCCAGTTAGCGACTATTGTATTTTACTAGGTCTATACTTTCACAACATTCTTTGTACAATTACTGGAATATATGTTTAAATGATGTGATTTGTGCAAATAATAAATAAGATACTAGAATTGTTAAAAAGTATAGTTCTAGTGAAAATCAAAATGACATCAGCAATATCGTCTCCGACCTAGACTTTATTGAAGCAATTACTCATCAATGTATGTTTTTATTATTGCGTATACAATGGCGTAATCTTATTGATCAAATTTTATAATTTCATCTCATTATTTGAATTATATATGTTTCTGCAAAATATCATAACTTTTATTTGATCAATACACTGTTTTCATATTTTTTCGTATAACTGACATATAGCCGTATACATTGTGATATATTGTTCTGGGTACTAATATGAAGTTATTCCGCCAAGAAGCACTCTTAGTTTCGACTCTTTGAGACAAAATAGCCATTGATGACGTTATATTAATATAATCAATTTATAAATTATCATCTTGATTTGTTCCTGTTTGTACCACGGACATATAGTATGTCCGTGTTTGTACTTACTTTGAATTTGATGCCATAGATCATCTTGATTATTGTTATTACGCAAAATATGCCTATAAACAGACAAAATATGCATATAAATAGGCAAAATATGCATATAAACAGGCAAAATAGGCCTATAAACAGGCAAAATAGGCCTATAAACAGGCATATAAACAGGCAAAATAGGCATATAAACAGACAAAATAGGCATATAAACAGGCATATAAACAGGCAAAATAGGCATATAAACAGACAAAATAGGCATATAAACAGACAAAATAGGCCTATAAACAGGCAAAATAGGCATACAAACAGACAAAATAGGCATATAAACAGGCATATAAACAGGCAAAATAGGCATATAAACAGACAAAATAGGCATATAAACAGGCAAAATAGGCCTACAAACAGGCACATAAACAGGCAAAATAGGCATATAAACAGACAAAATAGGCATATAAACAGACAAAATAGGCCTATAAACAGGCAAAATAGGCATATAAACAGGCAAAATAGGCCTATAAACAGGCATATAAACAGGCAAAATAGGCATATAAACAGACAAAATAGGCATATAAACAGACAAAATAGGCATATAAACAGACAAAATAGGCATATAAACAGACAAAATAGGCATATAAACAGACAAAATAGGCATATAAACAGGCAAAATAGGCCTATAAACAGGCATATAAACAGGCAAAATAGGCATATAAACAGACAAAATAGGCATATAAACAGGCAAAAAAGGCCTATAAACACAGGCAAAATAGGCATATAAACAGGCAAAATAGGCCTATAAACACAGACAAAATAGGCATATAAACACAGACAAAATAGGCATATAAACACAGACAAAATAGGCATATAAACACAGACAAAATAGGCATATAAACATAGGCAAAATAGGCATATAAACAGGCAAAAAAGGCCTATAAACACAGGCAAAATAGGCATATAAACAGACAAAATAGGCCTATAAACACAGACAAAATAGGCCTATAAACACAGAAAAAAAAGGCCTATAAACACAGGCAAAATAGGCATATAAACAGGCAAAATAGGCCTATAAACACAGACAAAATAGGCATATAAACACAGACAAAATAGGCATATAAACACAGACAAAATACGCATATAAACACAGACAAAATAGGCATATAAACATAGGCAAAATAGGCATATAAACAGGCAAAAAAGGCCTATAAACACAGGCAAAATAGGCATATAAACAGACAAAATAGGCCTATAAACACAGACAAAATAGGCCTATAAACACAGAAAAAATAGGCCTATAAACACAGTCAAAATAGGCATATAAACAGACAAAATAGGCCTATAAACACTGGCAAAATAGGCATATAAACAGGCAAAATAGGCATATAAACAGACAAAATAGGCATATAAACAGACAAAATAGGCATATAAACAGACAAAATAGGCCTATAAACAGGCATATAAACAGGCAAAATAGGCATATAAACAGACAAAATAGGCATATAAACAGGCAAAAAAGGCCTATAAACACAGGCAAAATAGGCATATAAACAGGCAAAATAGGCCTATAAACACAGACAAAATAGGCATATAAACACAGACAAAATAGGCATATAAAAACAGACAAAATAGGCATATAAACACAGACAAAATAGGCATATAAACATAGGCAAAATAGGCATATAAACAGGCAAAAAAGGCCTATAAACACAGGCAAAATAGGCATATAAACAGACAAAATAGGCCTATAAACACAGACAAAATAGGCCTATAAACACAGAAAAAATAGGCCTATAAACACAGTCAAAATAGGCATATAAACAGACAAAATAGGCATATAAACACAGAAAAAAAAGGCATATAAACAGACAAAATAGGCATATAAACAGACAAAATAGGCCTATAAACAGGCATATAAACAGGCAAAATAGGCATATAAACAGGCAAAATAGGCCTATAAACAGGCAATATAGGCCTATAAACACAGGCAAAATAGGCATATAAACAGACAAAATAGGCCTATAAACAGAGGCAAAATAGGCATATAAACAGACAAAATAGGCCTATAAACACAGGCAAAATAGGCCTATAAACACAGTCAAAATAGGCATATAAACAGACAAAATAGGCCTATAAACAGAGGCAAAATAGGCATATAAACAGACAAAATAGGCCTATAAACACAGGCAAAATAGGCATATAAACAGGCAAAATAGGCCTATAAACATAGGCAAAATAGGCCTATAAACAGGCAAAATAGGCCTATAAACACAGTCAAAATAGGCCTATAAACAGGCAAAATAGGCCTATAAACACAGGCAAACTAGGCCTATAAACACAGGCAAAAAAGGCCTATAAACACAGGCAAAATAGGCATATAAACCGGCAAAATAGGCCTATAAACAGAGGCAAAATAGGCATATAAACAGACAAAATAGGCCTATAAACACAGGCAAAATAGGCTTACAAACAGACAAAATAGGCATATAAACAGGCAAAATAGGCATATAAACAGACAAAAAAGGCATATAAACACAGGCAAAATAGGCATATAAACAGGTAATATAGGCCTATAAACAGAGGCAAAATAGGCATATAAACAGGCAAAATAGGCCTATAAACAGGCAAAATAGGCATATAAACAGACAAAATAGGCATATAAACACAGGCATAATAGGCATATAAACAGGCAAAATAGGCCTATAAACACAGGCAAAATAGGTATATAAACAGACAAAATAGGCATATAAACACAGGCAAAATAGGCCTATAAACAGGCAAAATAGGCCTATAAACACAGGCAAAATAGGCCTATAAACACAGGCAAAATAGGCCTATAAACACAGGCAAAATAGGCCTATAAACATAGGCAAAATAGGCATATAAACAGGCAAAATAGGCATATAAACAGACAAAATAGGCATATAAACACAGGCATAATAGGCATATAAACAGGCAAAATAGGCCTATAAACACAGGCAAAATAGGTATATAAACAGACAAAATAGGCATATAAACACAGGCAAAATAGGCCTATAAACAGGCAAAATAGGCATATAAACACAGGCAAAATAGGCCTATAAACACAGGCAAAATAGGCCTATAAACAGGCAAAGTAGGCCTATAAACATAGGCAAAATAGGCATATAAACAGGCAAAATAGGTATATAAACAGACAAAATAGGCATATAAACAGGCAAAATAGGCATATAAACACAGGCAAAATAGGCCTATAAACACAGGCAAAATAGGCCTATAAACAGGCAAAGTAGGCCTATAAACATAGGCAAAATAGGCATATAAACAGGCAAAATAGGCCTATAAACACAGGCAAAATAGGCCTATAAACACAGGCAAAATAGGCCTATAAACACAGGCAAAAAAGGCATATAAACAGGGAAAATAGGCATATAAACACAGGCAAAATAGGCCTATAAACACAGGCAAAATAGGCATATAAACAGACAAAACAGGCCTATAAACACAGGCAAAATAGGCTTACAAACAGACAAAATAGGCATATAAACAGGCAAAATAGGCATATAAACAGACAAAATAGGCATATAAACACAGGCAAAATAGGCATATAAACAGGTAATATAGGCCTATAAACAGAGGCAAAATAGGCATATAAACAGGCAAAATAGGCCTATAAACAGGCAAAATAGGCATATAAACAGACAAAATAGGCATATAAACACAGGCATAATAGGCATATAAACAGGCAAAATAGGCCTATAAACACAGGCAAAATAGGTATATAAACAGACAAAATAGGCATATAAACACAGGCAAAATAGGCCTATAAACAGGCAAAATAGGCATATAAACACAGGCAAAATAGGCCTATAAACACAGGCAAAATAGGCCTATAAACAGGCAAAGTAGGCCTATAAACATAGGCAAAATAGGCATATAAACACAGGCAAAATAGGCCTATAAACACAGGCAAAATAGGCCTATAAACAGGCAAAGTAGGCCTATAAACATAGGCAAAATAGGCATATAAACAGGCAAAATAGGCATATAAACACAGGCAAAATAGGCCTATAAACAGGCAAAATAGGACTATAAACAGGCAAAATAGGCATATAAACAGGCAAAATAGGCATATAAACACAGGCAAAATAGGCATATAAACAGGCAAAATAGGCCTATAAACACAGGCAAAATAGGCCTATAAACAGGCAAAATAGGCCTATAAACAGGCAAAATAGGCCTATAAACACAGGCAAAATAGGCATATAAACAGACAAAATAGGCCTATAAACACAGGCAAAATAGGCATATAAACAGACAAAATAGGCCTATAAACACAGGCAAATAGGCATATAAGCAGGCAAAATAGGCCTATGAACGGGCAACATACTTTTGAAAGAAATAAGCAAAATTATGAATTCCAATGGAATGTGTATGTAAAATTTAGGCAGCAATATGTTCAAAATGAAATTTTGCAAAAACCAGACGGTAAATGTCTCTGAAATTTGGATATAGTTGATGCTATACATTACAAATAATTTTCATTGAAGACAATATGACGGCCAACTGATATTTGTTTTTTTTGACATAGTCAATATTTTGATGTTCGCATGGTATATTCCTTATTCTAAATACTTTCTGACACAAAAGTGCCGCCCAAAATCTTTGTTTTGATTTTTTTTCGAATATTTCTGACTTTTCTTAAATTTGCAAGTCTGTTTAGTGCAAAGGTGGTTTCACTATATGAAAATAGGAAGAAATAAGAAAATAAATGTGAGTTTCCATTTATCGTTTTTTTTAAAAGGATTAATTTTTTTCAGAGAACAAAACGGGCCATTATTTTTTTGTGGACGGGTAAAAAATTATAAAATTTTCAAAATATATCCGCATTATTATATAGATTGAAACAACAACTGTTTCATTTATCGCAGACATTATATATAAGCAAATAATGTCTTTTTAAAGGAGTTACTCAGTTGTATTTAAACATAACGGAATTAAACAAAAAATACAACATTTAAATTTATGAAGTTAAAGACAATTGTCTTTAAAGAACAGCATCTTCATCCAAGTATCGAGCTGATTCAATAGAAGCAATGTTTCTTCTGAAAGTATACATTGCTATATTGTATAGTTCTTATAAAACGAAACCGAAATTTCACAAGTTTTAAGTTTTTTTCAGCTCATCTATGCTTGTAACATATGGGCCTGATTACTTGTATTTGATATATCTATAATAATATTTAAAAAAAAATTAGACATGTGTGACATAGAGCCATTGTCTTTGCGTTAGTGTTTATTAGCTCCTCCCATAATTTACATAGGGCCATTGTAATAACTGTATTATAGTAACTATTTTGGACATAACAAGTATATTCAATCCATCTTTGAGCATGTTAACACAAATTGTATGTTTTACCATTACTGTATGTTTGTATAAATATTGCCTATTGTGAATAAAATTTAGAAAAAAAACAACATAGGGCCATTGTCTGAGCATTAGTGTTCATTAGCTCCTCCCATAATTTAAATGGGGCCATTGTCTTTGCGTTAGGGTTTATTAGCTCCTCCCATAATTTACATGGGGCCATTGTCTTTGCGTTAGGGTTTATTAGCTCCTCCCATAATTTAAATGGGGCCATTGTCTTTGCGTTAGTGTTTATTAGCTCCTCCCATAATTTAAATGGGGCCATTGTCTTTGCGTTAGGGTTTATAAGCTCCTCCCATAATTTAAATGGGGCCATTGTCTTTGCGTTAGGGTTTATTAGCTCCTCCCATAATTTAAATGGGGCCATTGTCTTTGCGTTAGGGTTTATTAGCTCCTCCCATAATTTACATGGGGCCATTGTCTTTGCGTTAGGGTTTATTAGCTCCTCCCATAATTTACATGGGGCCATTGTCTTTGCGTTAGTGTTCATTAGCTCCTCCCATAATTTACATGGGGCCATTGTCTTTGCGTTAGGGTTTATTAGCTCCTCCCATAATTTACATGGGGCCATTGACAATGATCTTGTAACATTATATTGTTATAAATATTTAATACAATTAATAATTGTCATGTACATGTATTAATTTTGGCGATAATTTGATACACCTTAAAGCTGCATTACGTATATTATTTAGGGATGTCAACGAATATTCGTTCGTACGTCCGAATATTCGAATACTGATTTGGCATTCGAGTATTAGATACAAATATATTTTCAATAGATCAAATTTAATGCAATTGCATTTAGCTTTTATATTGAAAATATATTTTTAGCTAATACTCGAATGCCAAATCAGTATTCGAATATTCGGACGCCAAAATTAATACATGACAATTATTAATTGTAGTACATGAAATATTCATAACAATATAATGTTACGAGATAGTAAATAACTACCATTTGTATAATAACAGCTGGTGAAAATGATCAAAGAATCAATATACTCAAATGTCGCAATTTGCTTTTGGGAAACAAGCATGTTTGTAATAGCTAATTATAACATAATTAAGGCGAGAAAAAATGTCATTAGGAATGAATCAAGGACTATGACTCGCCTGGAGATATGGGAAATTCCATGTAGTAAAAACGTATCTGTATTCTGCGTTTGATCAAAACTTGTTATGGCTTACGTGCAAGTATTTGAAATGACAAGCACAGGTGAGATCAACAGGTATTAAACGTACTACAGTAATTAAGGTAAACACAACATTGGCCATTTTATTGAGAAACAAATCACAATGTGGATATAATATATTGTCACAATGATAAATGCACTGCACAACATTTTAGCTTTGTTCTCAATATGTTAGTAACAATATGTGTCCTTAATTAAACTGTATTTTACCAACATCCACTCCTTATACATATATAAACACTTGAAACAAGGATACACACAGTGACATACTCATACATATCTTGATGTAGGGTCTTCCTGTTCATCTCATATACAATTGTCTTATATAACTATAACAGGGAAATGACACAAATGACATTGGACATGTCCAGTTTTCTCAATGAAGAGAGGCTTCATTTAATCATGTCGTAAATTTAAAATATCTGTAGAATGGGCTTACCATTATTTTTCGACCATGACCGTGAATTTAGACTGTGCATTTGTTGCAGATTTACACAGAATCTGCATGTATATGTACGTCAGAAATCACTAGATTTCAAACTGTACATGAGATAATGCGTAGCATATCTGTGGTTATATACATGTATGTGTACAAGTAGCCTGCATAATTTAATTGCCAGGAGTTTTATATCACTGTAATATGATCCACGCCAATGCAGCTAGTTAAAGTCGATCTAAGTACATTGTAAATTTTATGGCACATGTTTGTCATTGATAGTCATTACAATAATGCTGAAGGTAGATCAAGACGTCTATGAACGTACAGGCTCTCCCTACTTACACTGTTAGCAGGGGATGTATCATCTATATTAGCATGAAGTACATGTAGTAAACATAAATGACAATGTAAGGGGCCATGCTGAGAGTTAATAATGCATTGTGTTCCTTCAATCTGACTGTCCTACTATGTTAGACAATCTGTATATTTACTCCGGGGTGAAACAAATCTCAAAAACATGACTAATCAAATCATCAATTTGATTACAAATTCAGGAACATTTCATGACTTAATCTTTAAGTTTACAGTAAACAATTTTTGATACAAGTGGGTATTGGTAATATCGAATCATACTTAAATCCTTGAATATTTCAAACAAGTCATGTTTTAAAATAATAAAAACATGTACATGCATTTCAATAAGCGATTCTGGAAGACAAGATATCCTGCTGAACTCATAAATTAGTTGAGTTGAATTTTCACGCGTCTATAATACTAAATAGACGGTGAACGATTTTTAAATTATTCAGAACTTCAACAAATCAATAACAAGGATAATCTACATTATAAATACGATATTTGTTGACAGGTAATGAATACTGCAATTATTCAGACCTCAAATTTCTAATGACTATACGATAAATGAGATATGTTTGTGACTTTAATATTTTTAAAATTAAAGTTATCAGGTTATTATACAATATTAAACGAGTGCGAGTTTCTACTTTCAGGTTTATTGTAAACTTAGAAAACAATTTAGAGAGCATTGATTTGCACGGATATAATGATATCTCAAAACTAGCAAAGTTAATCCATTGCAAACACTCCTGATTTTACAGCAGATCTTATGAAAACCCCATAAAGATATTTGTACACTAGTGTGGTTATTGAAATAGATGCAAGTTTAAATCTTCCAAAAATGCATTCATATGCACAAACTAGGCAAAAAATATTAGAGGTGTAAATGAGTGCATGTATATGCATACAGACAGGCACATGAATAACTGGCGAATTGCTTCATGCACTGTAACATTAATCATACTCAAATTGTTAAATCCACATATGATTTACTACAAATTGTCCAGGCAACTGAAGAGCTAACTTACAGTTTGTGACACACTGCCTTCATTTAAACGTTTCCTGTCACAAAGATATTTTTGAATAATAATATCATATATTAACAACCTAAAATTTTAATAAATGCATAAAATTCACTATGACAGAAACACGTTGTAGTCTAATAAAACTATAGGTTTTGACTTGGGTTAAGTACCCAGTATTTATACAGACAGTTGCGTGGCTATGAGACCGTGATATGTTTCTCTTTATGTTCAATTATTGTATAGTCCCTTGTTGTCCTCCTAGGTACCCAAGTGTGGGTATGGCTCGTTTTGTGAATGCGATCTTCCCGAAGCAACCCTTCCCACCACTTTATGATAACAGGATATAGAACAATATGAGTAGTGACTGATTCTCCATACAAGTATACATGTACTCACTCGTCTATGCCAGTATTAACATACTAAACAAATGAACAACAAGGATTGCAGATAGCTTGGTAAATCAAGGTAAATGTCAAAGTGAACGATTATAAAACAAATATGTACACGACACTAAATGTACAGCAGTCTAGTTAGCCAATAATACAAATATCAGTACGTACACAGTGAGAAACAAATTAACCTGAACATCCTAACCTCTATTAGTAAAACTTCACAGTAGACTGATCATCTAAATTTATATTCGTCTCTAATCTGTTTAACTTCTGAGTTTGGTCCTTTAATACTTTTAATGAAAGAACTACAAAAGGAAAGATTTTCGTAACTGAAACGAAAAATACCGATGATGCACGATTTTCTCATGGAACATAATAAAGTTGTCGTAATCGATATTAAATATATTTATGCAAAAAGGTCAGGATCAGGCGTGTTCAGGCTATACATATCATTTTTCTCAAAACTACATTTCCCAGTATAAAAGTGTACTTTGAAGTATATACATGTACGCATAAAATACAGATTAGATGTAAAACTTCAAAGGAAGTTAAAGCACCATAATAAAACACGAACATATACATACTATGATTCACTTACCACACAGGATATAGTTTCAGAGATCATACATAAGTTTATAAATAACAAATTCAAATACTAAAGTGTGACATTGCTCCACTGCTACCAGTTTTGAATTAAATTTTTTACTGTAATATAATAGAATCAAGAATCAAACAGGCATAAACCAGTGTGACTATTCATGTGTATGTGTATTGTCTGCAATATGTCCTTGCCTTCATATTGATATTGATTTGAGAGAACATTTGAATCATAAAGAGGCAGACAAATAAAGATTTACTAGATAGTCAGTAGCAACTTAGGATTAAAAACATAATTTATCTTCAGAATTGTAAAACATGTCATGCATAGATGTGTTGTGTATTTATAAAGAATATTATAGATAACCAATGAGAGGGGTACTCAACATGAGATTTTTCCTGAATATGGGGCCGGTCTGGCCCTCAATATATCGCATAAGTTCCCATATGCACGTACTGTTCAATCATACAACCATTAACTGGGGATTTTTAAATAAAATTAAACACGCTTATATATGATCAGTAATCATAATTCATTATAGCACCATAGTTAAGTCATACAGAAGGAAGACTTGTGAACACGCATATATATGATCAGTAAACATAATTCATTATAGCACCATAGTTAAGTCATACAGAAGACTTGTGAACACACATATATATGATCAGTAAACATAATTCACTATAGCACCATAGTTAAGTCATACAGAAGACTTGTGAACACGCATATATATGATCAGTAAACATAATTCACTATAGCACCATAGTTAAGTCATACAGAAGACTTGTGAACACGCATATATATGAGCAGTAAACATATGTCATTATAGCACCATAGTTAAGCCATACAGAAGGAAGACTTGTGAACACGCATATATATGATCAGTAAACATAATTCATTATAGCACCATAGTTAAGCCATACAGAAGGAAGACTTGTGAACACGCATATATATGATCAGTAAACATAATTCATTATAGCACCATAGTTAAGTCATACAGAAGGAAGACTTGTGAACACGCATATATATGATCAGTAAACATAATTCATTATAGCACCATAGTTAAGTCATACAGAAGACTTGTGAACATGCATATATATGATCAGTAAACATAATTCACTATAGCACCATAGTTAAGTCATACAGAAGACTTGTGGACATGCATATATATGATCAGTAAACATAATTCATTATAGCACCATAGTTAAGTCATACAAAATACTTGTGGACACGCATTGTAACTGCGGGTGCGTTGGTGTGGTGGGCCGAATCGGTCGTCCCCAATCGTGTTGTTTGGTAAGAGTTGCGTCCCTTTGTTAGCCATGTCGTTTTAATTTCACGTATTGTAAATCAGAAGATTTCGTCAAGAAAGGTGTTCATGCATTATTCTAGGCCCACAGAGGTATTTTCTTAATTAACATTAATGAGACTAACGTTATTTGATGTATTTACAATTCATTAGTTCGTAAGATAGGCAATTATTGATCTTTTCTAGTTTTATGTCAGTTTCGGATAATTCTATTTTTCGGATGCATGTTAAAATGCTATTTTCATTGGTATCACCAATATGTCTTTTTTCTGTATTTTAGTTCGACGTAGATTTAATGACGAACGATGAATAAAGATAAATCTTCAGTGAACTCTGGCACTTGTTAAGTTATTTCACCTTTCAGTGGTCCGAAGGGCAACACTGCGACCCGTTGTCGTTACACGCATATATATGATCAGTAAACCAAATTCATTATAGCACTATAGTTAAGTCAAACAGGAGACTTATGGACACGCATATATATGATCAGTAAACATAATTTATGATAGCACCATAGTTAAGTCATACAGAAGACTTGTGAACATGCACATATATGATCAGTAAACATAATTCATTATAGCACCATAGTTAAGTCGTACAGAAGACTTGTGAACATGCACATATATGATCAGTAAATATCATTCATTATAGCACCATAGTTAAAGGGAGAGAATACGCAACTACAGGGAAAGCCACACACACAAGACAATGCCTCCCCACGCAGATATCCGGAAAAACAACAATCCACATAACACAAGGCACCAAAGGAGGCCAAACGGTACACATATTATGGAACTGAGGCGCAAGGAACGGCCCAGCAGACCACAAGGAACAACTAGGAGAATCAAAGTCATACAGAAGGAAGACATGTTAACACGCACATATATGATCAATAATCATAATTTATTATAGCACCATAGTTAAGTCGTACAGAAGGAAGACTTGTTAACACGCACATAAATGATCAGTAATCATAATTTATTATAGCACCATAGTTAAGTCATACAGAAGGAAGACTTGTTAACACGCACATATATGATCAGTTATCATAATTTATTATAGCACCATAGTTAAGTCGTACAGAAGACTTGTGTACTCGCATACATATGATCAGTAAACATGTTTCGTTCGAATATAAGGCATTAAAATATGACAGAACGTTGTGAATGTTGAAAGGTCTCACAGTTGAACAATTAAGGTGACGAATGTTACGTTTAAGGTACGTTTTGATGTTAATAGCCGACTTAACATTATAAAATAATTTGACTGTGTGCCTATTTACCCACATCAGCATCTTCAATAAAACATAATATTAGTACAACTAACCATTATGATAGTAATAATATGAACAATTCTTTATTTAAAGATGGTCACTCGATGAACTTCGATAAATCTCAATCTAGGCCAATTATCAAACAATATAACCAGCACAATCATACAAGTCAAGCATAGATCTATAGATTGTATCTATTATTGTATTAACATTACAAAAACTTTCATACAATAATTGTAACATCCTAGGACAATTTCAGTACAAATTATAGTGTTTAATGAATTCAATAACTACAGAGAAAATGGATGGCATGGAGCAGAGATGATCCGAGTTTTATTGAGATACAGAAGATATTTGACATAGAACAGAACAGAACATACATTTTAAGATTTGTACAACGTCCATTGTCTACAACACATGTTTTGATACATTTGGTCAACGTGTAAGTAAGTGGTATTGCACAACAATAAAGCATGCATAACAACCAGTCATATATTATACAAATTAATTTGAAATTAATTGTTGGAGTTTGAATTAACGGGTAAGTTTTTACAATAGAGCGGAAGTGTTTCTCAGATGTGATATTTTTTATGTAAGGTGGAATGATGTTCCATCCAAATACGGTTTTATAATAAAGAATGAATTTTGCAAAGTATGATTAATTAAAAACTGAACTTTTCGACAACTGACATGTATCATTCATATAGCCAGATGTCAGTCCACTTAAAGATTTATACACAAGAATGGTGGTACTGACACATATATAAAAAAGCATCCATTGAAGTTCATTAAATAGACTATAAGCTTCAGAATAAAATGATTGTACAATATCATTTTCGCGGTACACTTTTGAACATTATTTTATTGATATACTGAAAAAGCAGCAAATATAAACGCCTTTACATTGTTACGCTATATGAAGAACAATATATATATTTATTGAAATGTTTCATTGAATTCCATAAAACAGCACCATACTCGAGCAGTGGTAACAAGTATGACTTTTTGTTTCTTCTTATTACAAGATTTAAAAAACATATTGAATTCTACGAAGAATTAAGTTTGTATAGCATATCCAACTTTCAGAACCATCGCCATACAGGGGAGATAACTCAAACAAACTATAAAACACTGAATCCTGACGAGTTATCTATTATGTTTAGAATCGATCGCTTAGTGTTTTTTATAGCATATCGAACTTTCAGAACCATCGCCAAACAGGGGAGACAACTCAAACATACTATAAAACAATGTATCCTCACAGGTTATTTATCATGTTTATAATCGATCGCGAAAACATTTGCACTTAAAAAAAATGCGAAAGTGTCAATTTATGGCTATTTGACTAATTCCGATCCCATAACTTTCCTGGAACCCATGGTACATACATAAACGATACATGTGTTTATTTATATATATTCTAGCTATTAAATAAAATCAAGTATATAACTTATGATGCGTTTGTTGTTCATACTTATGGCTAATCATCATCATTATCAATAACAATCATCATCATCATCACAATCCAATATTTATTTTAAAAGTGCTGCTATTTATAGCCCACGTCCTTGCTGAACGATATGCGCATCACAACTAAAGTTTCCTATTAAATATAAAATGCAAACAATTCTCATTGGTTAATAAGACCACGTGGTATTTCAAATTATAAATAGAATGATCATGCGACTTTCCATCCACCAAAGGGTCTTCAATGTTCAGAATGTTCAACATCGCAACACTAACCCTGATTGTTGATGTGATCACTTTGTTAGACTTAATATTATAAAAAAACTAGTGCGTACTGGGATTTTGGTTAGTCTAACATGCAATGTTCATAACTGAAGTGTCTCAATTTCCAATTTCGCGTCACAGACGTCGTTCGTATTTAATAGGTATAGATATTGTTACATACTTGTACCTTTCCTGCACTTTGGTCAGTGTTGAAGCGGTAGAACTTCCCATTGCTTGTACCGGGTCGTGCATATATATATACTATGAAACGGCGTTTCCATCAATTACGTTACGCAACTGATAGACTAATTTTCGTCATATTATCCATTGATACTTGTACTCACATCAGTTGCTTGTTTATGTTTAAGTCAATCACGCGGACAGGTTGTCCAGAGTAAAAGTTGTACATCGTATTGTTTTATCATTTGTATTGACTGTTCATTGTATCATATATCCATTCTGGTAGCAGCATATGTTCCTATAATATTAGCGCTACCGTACGATTTCCAACCTCTTCTTCAAGCGACTTCATTTCCAGAAAATGTTATATGTGACGTCACCATGTACTGACGGTAAGCAATATTTTTGCCCCATATGGCAATATGAAAACGAAGTGGCCATATGCAATAAATAGTGTTTCCTGCTTGCGAATAATAACATGTTGCGTTTTCTTGAAAATACGTCACGAAAAGAAGAGGATGTAAATCGCATAGCAGCGTTTGTATTTGTTAGTCAGTTCCAATAAGACCTAAACTTATCGAGCGATTCACCGTAAATGTCAGACTTATAACAAACAAACACACTTATAATATTGATACATGAGCCTAAATGAGGACAAACGTTCAAGGATGTTGTAATGTTTCTTCCCAGGTGTATACATCACCTATATATCAAACTTCTAAACAGGGATAACATATGAAAACAAGTCGAGATATTTGGTTATAATTTTCATTAACACAATACTTATACAACTACAACACTAACATAAAAGTTTTGAATATCCAAAAATACAATATCGAGAACAATGACTATTTTTAAAAAATATAAAATAGGGACACATCTGAGATGATATACTAATATATATCGAACAAATACAATACATGAATACAATAGTAATAAAATTGCCACAAAAATGGCAGCAATATTAAAACCACCCCTATTGGAAAAAAGTGAAAACTGTAATAGGTAGATATATATTAAAAATACGCTGAAGATACACTGTATACATGTATATATACTAAGTATAATGTAAATTATAGAAAGTGTCCAATTACCGCGTTAGGTATTTGAAATAGTAAATTTTGACATCGACTTAATAAATATAAGATAAAAGAATTGAAATATAAATTCTTTCTGAGTGGTGATTTCTAAACATTCAGCCTAGTGCTACACGGGGACATTGCGGGTTCAAAATCGAATGGCACGGGGTTTTGGTCCTTACGGGTCTCGTAAACTGGCCTGGTGTTTCATGTGACATGTATCATCAACTGACTTAGGATCAAGTGAGACATCTAATTACAATTACAAGTGTTCACTTTTCTCCGTCAATTACCAATAGATATATGGATACTTTATTATCCTCCATGGTTGAAGATTATAACTTATTTACAACAAAACATTTATAGGAAAAAACACATAATAATGAAAAACCACCACCGCATATAAATGTATTAAAACACGACAGAATGTGAACTTATAAATACAATGTTGCTTCACTGATTGAAGAATATTCAATGAAAAATAGCTGTAACGTATTGTTAAAGAAATGCTTTTAACATCTGTTTTTAATTAAGTAACGTGGAATGCAAAAATAATTGCCTTTTACATTTGTTGTAAATTTTAACCTTGTCGTAACGAAATACAAGATTAAGAGAACATACATAAGTTAATGACATTACAATTAAAATAGATTTACATGTAATTTAACCGAATAATGATCACATCGTACACTAAGCTGTATCATTGGCTGCTCTGTTTATTGATGGCTGTGTTATATGCAAGGAGCGATATCGACGAAGAGTAAGTATTTGATATTTGTATACACTGTGTATAATTATGATTTTGTGATCATGATTAAACCATCACATATTTCTTTACATTTATATGAAAAACTATCGTAATGTGCAGTTCAATAAAGTAAGGCTTTCTGTCGAACTATTGCTTGTTAAAAGCATTTTTCACATATAGCTTTACATTATAATCAAGTTATACACCGCTGCACAAAGTGGGGGCTATGTAGGAATCACGCGGGTCGTCACGTCCGTCCCGATCATAAATAGCCACAGTGTATTTAAAAAGAAGAAGAAATTAAAACAATCAGTTATAGGTGGAAGGTAATGACATTGTAATACATAAAAACTCCCACTCGCCTGATTCAAGTTGATAAGGTAAATACACACGATCAACGGTGACAAGAAAACTAAAGTAGATGTGATATCAGACACAAACCCGCATCATTACGTACACTTGGGTAGCAAAATAAACATGATTGGGTCGACATTCTGATATATCCGACATTGCTCAACGTGTACTCGGAAAATTACATCGTTGAGCGGGTGTTTAAAACTCTGGCGATTATCCTGATGACATGTCATGGCTGTTATCATGAACTATTCGGAATTTGTCTTAGCCATTAGCCATGTAATATCTAAACTGCTCTTAGCGTTAGCATTGTACCTCGTCAATCTCTGTATCTCCATCAAAATAAGGAATTGCACAGAACTATAGGAGAATGATTCAAGTATATTCCCAGTTATTCAAACTTATTCGTTTTCATGAATTAAGCCGATAATTCTATGTCAAATAAGAAAACGTCGAACTTTTCGCAAACGCGCCGTACATATAACCTGTTTTCTCGGTAAATATGACAGTCACTCGCACACAAACGGTATGTAGACATTGCTGAAACAAAAACGCAACAAAAATACCAAATACTGACCCTTCGTCGATATAGAACGTTGCAAATAACGAAGCCATCAATCAACACATCTACAGTATAATTATCATTAATTAATAGCCTGTTTATTGTTTATATATTAATATTATTAACTAATCTATTTATAAACAAGCGTGTGCACAAGCGAATTCAACAATGTAAAATATTTGCATATACAAATTATAACTACACGATCAAACATAATGACACTAATAAATGGTGATTGACGTCAGCAATATGAACTGTTTCATTAATTGCAAGAAGCAAATTAAATGACATAGTCCCAAAACTGCTAAAAACAGTAGCTAATTGGCTACTGATAAAGCCCAACTGACTTGTTTGCCAGGATAACAATTTAATCCCGCGGTATGTACAATGTACGATTTCAATAATAATCACAACAATTTCAGTACAATAGTCAAGCAAATATATATACATGTTTATATAGTATTACTATTAATTCATGTTTACTAAGCAACTAGTATTAAAATGTTGAAATGTGTTATATGTTATACTAGTAGTACTAGACAACGGTTGATAATAAATGGAAATAATCCTTTTACCGGTACGTAATATGTTCTAGACATTCCTAATTTTTTAAAAGAAAACGTTTTGGTGTTTTGAAATAGCAAGAGATCTAAAATCTATGTAAATACGTATCATTTCAGTTAATAGAAAACATAATACCAGTCAACGAATAACGTAGTTTAAAGTTTATGAAAAACGTAAAACCTTTTACGTATTATACAAGGTTTTGTAAAGTAAAAGAATGAAAATACAAATATTTCAGCAACATTAAAGTTTCTGTATTCCATTAACAGTTTCACATGATTTAAATATCGGGTCACATTTCATCTTTTCAACCGACATGCATAACATTGCCTTCACTGAAGTACCAATGAGGATCGTAAATAAAAATGTGTACACACATCTTAAATATTCCCGTATTCAAGTTTATCCTAAAAAATCAATTATTAATGTACTTATGTTAGCCCATCAAATTTCGGTGAATTAGACATCGATGCAATAATTAGTATTTTCTAGTCAACCGGTTAGTTTAAGCTAGTTTCTCGTGTTTTGTTTGCACTCGCAGTCGACTGACCGTTGCTGGTAGTATCTGGTTGCATCCAACAATTGCACATGCACCTCATCACTTGATTGCTGTTTCAAATAGATAAGATGATGATATTGTAGTAGCATTTGACGTCGCTAATTGTTGTGCTCTTATGATTTATCATGCACAGAAGTCATGGAGACACATCCGCAATTTACGGAAATTACTGATAACAGTCAACCAATGAGAATAAAATCATTTTTTACAATTGTTCCTGTTTTAATGGATAAAACAGATCATTAGTGATACTTTAAAATGTACCATCATGTATAACAGTTATACATGAGATTAGTTTTGTTTCGAGTTACACTCCATTAGACGACGTACAATAGCTCCCAGCTGGGACATATTGTCTGTCTTTTCTTCGAACGAAGCTCTTTGTTTTGGTTGTTGTCTAATTTGAATATCACCAGTTATCTGAAGCAGAAAGATCAGAACTAAACAAACGTGTGTTATGCTCTGTTATACAAATGGGTTATCGAATACACGAGTCATACATGTATACTTAAATATAAAATACAACATTACATATTAAATATTACATAATACGAATTATCTCCAAAGTTAAACGTTCGATTGGCATATACAAAAATAACCTATAAAGCTGTTGTTCAAATCACTAATATTTCTGTAACAGAATGCCGAGTGGGTAGGTTTTTCTCTCACTTAAAATGATTGAATCATGACAGATACATTCAACCAGAAACTTGAATTATGTCCAACTGTCCATAGAATACATGGAATCCTACTTTGCTGTCACATCCAGTCCAAAGGGAAATTGTTATATTTCGGCTATCTAATAATAACTGTATGCATGTTTAGAATGAAACTGATTTTACTATTTCTAGGTAATGAGAACGTGCATCAAGCGGCCTAAATGCAATACATTTTGTAACAACATCTTTTCTCATCCTAAATCCGCTGCTACCTTCAAACAAATTTTATTGCAAGTTACATCAGAATATGTTCCAAAATTAAATGTTATTAAGTACAGGACTATAATTCTGAAAGTACTGAAAACAGAAAGCAATGAACATCGCAAGTGCACAGCTACATATGATGATAATGTTCATTGACTTCATGTGAAATAGCAGTAAAGGTGTTGTGAACACAAGCTTGTGTCGACAGACGAACGGACATACAGATGGACAAACGTGCGGCCAAGCTCAGGCTAGCATACCCTCGCATTTATTTTGCAGAAGTTGTAGTGGTGGATGAAAATGATGTACAACAATGTAACGATCAGTGTTACAATCCCACTGGGGTTTCTACTCACTCACTTATCCGACAATCACTTAAATGAAACGTACAATATAAGTATGAACATCCACCTACACAACCCCCAAACATAATGGACAGCGAACATAGGATAGTGAATGCATAAGACACACGAATAAATAGACCGCAGGTTATTACGAAGTTTGTTCACTAAATCACCGTAAAATTCGGGGTTTGTATTATCTTGCCACAGGGGTGCATTTATTCTCAATATCCAAACTGTAGTCATCCCTTTGATCATAGTTTTTGGAAGATTCGTGACAAAAATGCTTTAACAAGAACATCTCATTGAAGTTGCCTGGTGTTGATGGTAGTCAACATTGATCAAAGACAGCATATTGCTCATTGCAATTAAAAGCCGCTAATCAAATGTCATAAAGCATAATGTCATTTATGCAGCAATTATCTTTCATATTTTATTATCTCACGCGGCAGAAGTGAAACACCGATAATTTTGAACTTTTTGTAAATAGCGTATGAATACGTGTGTCTTTAGTAATTGCTCAGGTATCAGTAATAGCATGTGCGGCAATCATAGCTTGTGTGAGAATTGTCACCATTAGTTAGGTCTGGCAACGATTTTATTTTGATTAATGTATTTTTAAGACTGGATTGTTATATTTACAGCAATTATAGGATATTTCGAAATTTAAGCGTCTGCTGAAATTGAATTACATAAAACTTGATTGAGAAATATTTCAAAATATTTTGAAACTCGTTCAAAGTTCTCGGCCATATACATTTTATGACCTGTGCGACACAAACTTTCAATAGGGTCACTTTTACCAAGTCAAGTGAAATAAGTCCGTCATAACTAACTTGATCTGAAGTCAAAACGACAGTGGAATAACTAACTATGTCGAATACTATTCTTATGTCGTATTGTTACTCTACGTAATATTTTTACGCAATGTGTGACTTCACCTTTCACTGTTCCAACTGGCCATTTTACCTGGTCAGGAGACATAATTGTGCATTTACCGATGGCTTTCAAATGAAAAACATTAGATGCGCAATTTAACGTCATGTCTGACAATTCTATGAAAATGCATGACACTCATATACTTTTTGAGATTAGAGCGAAGCACACTTTCAGTGTTTCAATCAACCATTTATTCTAAGTCAAGCGCCACAATACTGAAATATACATGCAAATCAAAACGTATGATACACGAACATAAATATGTGTGCCGCCTTGGAACGGTCGGTGACAAAACGCCTCTGAGAGTAAACCTGCTTCATGTAAATACTTTCTCTATGTCATATGCTTACTGATGAATTTGAGGTAACAGACAAAGGTCTATATTTTAGTGTATTGTAAAACTTAGATTTAAATTATACAACACGGAAGTATCAATCGAAATGGCGGACAAACATATGTGTTCACTATAATAAGCTTGCAGGAGTATGGTTTTGTTAGAAAAAAAGATACAACCTTTCCATATTCTATTGTAACAAACACGCAGCTGGCATCTAAGCTTTCCAGTGCCATCGAATTTTTATGCAACAGATGCAAACATTTCGTCAGTTGTGTGGTTAACTTCAATAAATTATCCAGCGAAATTTCCTTATTCTGTCGTATAACACTTTCCACACTAATCATCTTTGAACTATACTTCTCTGTTTTGTGCATGAAAAGTGACATTAATTTTTCGTTGTCAACTTTCTTCATGACTGAAATATAAATATAAGCGGTTATCAATTGTCTAGCAAACTCATCCTCCTTGTACTTTAATTTAGATCATTTTAAATGTCTCACGTCTTTATGCCACTGTGCATAAATATCGCTTATATACGCTTTCTGCTAAAACAATTTGTTCTTAAAAATACAAATACTTATAAGGCTAGCTAATTATTAGTACAAAGCAGGTATGTATGTTCATCTCACAAACTGATGAGGTCGATAATTATATTGACATGGACTATTCGATTGATGTGAATGAAACGTTAAGGGTATCAGTATCTTCATATAAGCCTACATCTGACATTCTCTGGGATTCAAGTACATTCCTCCAGACACTCTACACTTAGTTCAACCATGGTCAACGGTCGATCTCACAGGGTGAATAATGCTGTCTAAAGCATTAACAACGCACGTCCCAATACATATGTGGAGCAGCCAACTCGACTAGCTCAATTAGTAGAGCGATAGACTGTCACCCGTCAGATCTGGGTTCGATTCTCGGGTTAGGCAGGTTATGTTGTTCCTTGACATTGTCTACGTTCATGTCCTCCGCATGTGAATAATTTGTCAGTTGCTTGCGGAAGAGGAAGTTAGTACTGGCTGAAAATTATTTCCAGGAAAAATGGTTAGGTCAACAGGCTTCCGGATATTGTTAAAAAACAGCGTAAAAGTCGATGGAAATGAACAAACAAAAACATTAATGGAGCGCGGCAGCAAAACTATTCAAAATGAGGAGAAGAAATCGCTTCATGTCATTGTGGTCCTTATCAATATTTGAGCGGTATATCATATATTCAAATAATATCAACATCAGCCATGAACAATTGGTTCATAAATTAACCTTATATCTTAAAGACAAAACATTCAACATTACATTTTTTACTCGTGACATTTCGTCTGCCTGTCGAACTTGTATCTTGTTGTTTCTGAAAAAGAACAATAAACGATGAGTTTGAGAACATATATTTATCCGAGTCGGCCGTTACGGATATAAAATCCTGCTCGATGGTTACTTTTATAGTGGGTACGAGGCTCTGCCAAGTTACCGCGCAAACAGTTATACGAGAGATATTTGTATCCCTTCACGGAGTCACTAATGTATTTTGATTGACTCGAATGGCTAGTGTTTAAAGGGCTAAAAAAACGTATGAATTTACAACTTTATTCAAACAGTAATATTTTGGTCAGAGTTGTCTCAATTTACACAATGGTCCCGGTGGTGTGTTAGAAATCTGGACATGGTGTATTAACTCGGACTTTGTATCGTCAGTTGATATACCGTACGACACGTACTGCGATATGCGCCAACCACACTTGCCACACATTTAAAATAAAAATAAAAATATGGTTATGAGGACTCCAGCTAGCTATACTGGATGCTCTACATGATTGGGTGGTCGACACATTCATAGCTGGTCATTATGCGTCCTTCATTTCTGTAGCGACGACATGGGAAGTTGATAAATTGTGAGTTGAGCTCAGTTCCTGAGAAAGTTAAAATCCCATTCCTACTACACTTGAATACACGTTGTACTTTGGTTAAAGAGTATCACAGATGTATGATGGGTTTCAGTATAGAGTCACAGGGTCGAACGTCAAAATTGTTGCTTTACTTTCAATTACATGAACTTTAAACATGACACAAGGGACTTTGTAAACGACGTAATGCATATTTAACTTCTGTTGTAACCAATGAGGGTTTTGAAACATGTATAGTGGTCACAGGGGTCGAGGCCGTTGTTACTAAAGTGGTTTATTATTTCCAATTGATATGACACTATTATATTCGATATGGATTTATTTGTATGACATTCTGATGTGTGTGTGTAGCTCATTTACAGACAACGGCTCGTGAATGACGTCAACGTGTCTGTACTCAGATTAAAATACATGATATTGTATAACGCCACTAACCGTAACCAGGTTATCATTTAAATGTGTGTATTGTGTTTCGTCTGCCTTTGTAAATACTTACAGGTAACTATAGACATACGTGTCTTCTTCTGCTTTTGCTGTGGATATTGTACATAGTATGTCCATCTCGTCTTCTTTAATTATATTTCTTAAATATTATACGTTGACCGTTTGATTGTATTATTGATGTCATTTACTAAACAGCACGAGGTATTCCCTGAGACTTATTGCACATTTGTATTTTGTGCTTAAAGGGTCTTGTGACGAATAGTCATAATGATTTCATTTTAATGTTGGTAACCCTACTAGATATAACTGTATATGAATTGTTCTAAGCATCATGCATAAGTGTAGAAAGTTAAAATCAACAATACAATTGTTTTAAAGGAATATCCATTGGTTTTACTGCGCATCAAAACGCGTATTGTTGATCTATTTGTCTTCCTTTAGCGTGTGCGCTTAGTTCAATGATGATATGAACAGTTTTCGGACAAATAACACAATATCAACAAGACGGGCCGATATTTATCTGTTTTCTAAACAGTGTGATACAATAATAGTACTTTGAATGAATTGATCAATTACAAAGCGATTTCTTTTGTTTTTGCAAGAGATACCTAGCAGTGGACTACACTTTGCATATTTGAAACTTGCAATAGCTCAACACAGGTTTGAAGGGTTGGCTCAGTTATTTAAGGAAAACCATTTTGAAGGAAAGCACACGGTGAAAAATAGAAATGAATTTGTGTACACATTTTATCACGGTCTTAAGCGCATTTAGGTAACAGTCATGATAGCACAGTCACTAACAAGTTAGAGTTTCGATCCTGGGTTCAATGCTTGGTGCTGCCTGGTTCCCCTTTACCGTCACAGTGATGATTTGATCAAATGCTCTTTATTAACTGTCATTTTTCTTTCGGGTAAAACACAATAAAGGGAACAGTAAGGTTGCACATGGGGTCACAAATAAAGGTCAACACAATAAAAAAAATTGTGACCCTTGAAATTTGTAAAACTCATTTGGTTAGTGGAAAAACCAACGAGAAATGTTTTATATTCTAATTTGTATCTTGTTAGGTAAGTGCTGGTTACGGACACTACTTGTAAAATTAAAATTAACCAATACAACTAACAAGACTAATTTTGATGCAAAGCATCAAAACGGCGGCACAAGTTTTAGGAAGCATGATATTGAAGATTTATTATTTTGTTTATCAATAAATAAGAAAGTATGATCATCACCAAGCCATAATTCTGGTAAGAATCATCCACAATTCATGACAATTGCCTAAATAGTCTTGGTACCAATCAATCATTTGTAGTTGTTTCGCGGGAAAATGCTGGTGCATCGATTTACACGAAACGAAGAAAAAAAACGATTACACGAAACGTAGATAGAACGAAACGGATCTAAAAATATACATGATTATAACTTCTAGTTTTACAGATCTAAAAGAACTATTGGGATATCAAAAGGGAAAAATATCCACTAAAAATGTCAAAACAACGTAATTAAAAGTTCAGTTCAACCATCAGCATTTGATCTCGAATGTACTGAATCCGTTTTACTGCCAATGCGTTATTTGAACAACAAATGCTATGACGTTTTCAACGACAATTTTCATTGGCTGAATTTTGTTTACATATTACCATCAGTACATAACTTATATGGGTCAAGTTAAGGCAATGTATATTGCATAGTTTGGTCACTGTATTTATATTTGTACATTATAAACTGCATTCATGAACTTATTAATATGGATTAACATTTTTTGTTTAACAATTTGCTTTTTTATAAGTACAATTTCAATTTGCGTGCACAGCATTAGGAACCATTTCCTGAACTTTGATGATGAATTGAGCGTAGTTGTGAAACGAAGCTATGTAATACACGATGCCTAACCGTTTTCGTGACTAGCTGTTGTAAATTCTTATAAGCATACGTAAAACATTTTTTAAAGCTTTTTATTAACGGTAAAAATACATTTTAAATATTTTGACATTTTTTTATTATCAATTAGTACACTTTTTTTATCTGTATAATTAGAATCACGTTTTGTAAGAACAATTTAAAAAAGCATAATACCAATGGCTTCTCCCATTTCGATTATGCAACTCCATGTACCTAGATTAAAAATTATTCAAATAGACGACGGCCTGAAGGCCGCCGTCAATTAACAAAATACCAACCAAAAAAATCACAAAAGTTATATCTTTTACATTCTGCAAAAGTATACCCCCATTCTGGATTAGTGAAAAATAGGATTATTGTAAGAACAGCACAACTCTTAAAATGAAAGACTATATACATGTAGCCCATCAAAATCATCAAGAGTTGACCTATTATTCAAGTGAACATAAACCATAGAAGAAAATGTTTTTCTTGCATAATGGTATTTAAAATGAACTCAGTAAGTTTTTTGAGTTACGGACACTACATTGATATTATGCTTTATAATTTACTAAATATGAATACTTTTTCATAGGTAACATATTAAATTAATGTATATTCTTTTTAATGTTTCCCTTTTTTTACAACAGAATGCCGCTGGATTGTAAATAAATATATGTAATTAAAGGTAATTCCAATGTAAACATACATGACATGTTGACATGGATGGGACCAAGTATTTCATTTCAAATCTGAAGTAAAACCTTAAACATATCTAAACAAAGTAGGTGCTATGCACTTAAAGGAATGATAAAAAATATATTTCTGAAAAGAAAATCCTTAGAATTACACTAGTTAATTAGAAACAAAGAAATGCTGATGGTTACGGACACTACAGACTGGCTACCTTTTCCTACAATTTTCTAAAAATAACTATTTGTGGATAAAAGGATAGTCATTTATACAGAATTTCATGAAAAGTATGTTTTTCTAACATTTCACATTACCTGAATTGTAGATAAAACAAAAATAGAGGAAAATTTACCTTCAAATTTACTTGAGTTCATAAAGTTTACTTTTAAGTGTATTTTATAAAATGTCATATACTAATGTCAAGTACATATCTTTAACAAATCTACATGCTAGTATACATAGTATAAATTAATTGGAGGTAGGAAAAACATGAATTTTGAAAAATGAAAAAGATATTCTATTTTTTTGCCCTAGAAATATAAAAAACCCTTGGTTACGGACACTACAAAAATAATCTGAAGATATAAACATCATCAAAATAATTTCGAAGTTGAATTTTCTTAACCTAACATTACAAAAGAACTCATCTTTTGAGTTTATGACAAAATGATATCAAAGTGGGGGTTTTACAATAAGATTTTCCTGTTTCAAATTAGTACGTCAAGGATAACTATCAGCTCAAATATTTTAAGCAGCTAACTGTTTTCATCATTTTTTTAAATTTTAATCAAACTGTGATGGTGATACAGCAAAGCAGACATCATAGAATCTTAAAATTCAGACATTTTTGGTGAAATAAAAATACTTATAATATCATGGTTACGGACACTACATCATTTTCATTTATACTGACTAAATTCTTATAAGAAGGTGCAAACTTTTGTTAATATGTTAGTGTTTAGTGTCAAATCTATAAAGAAAAATAGCTTATTTTTTACTGTAGCTGTTCTATCTAGGAGAATAATTAGCTGGATACGGACACTACACTTTTTTGAAAAATATTGTTTTCTACTTTGAAAATTTCAAAATTATTCTATATCAATCATAACATTTATATAACTGTATTTCATTTTAGTATTGTTATATTTGAGCATGTTGAAATACATTTTTTATGATAATTCATGCAATTGATTTTATTTTCAGGGCCATAAATGATCAACACTTAATAAATTGAAAAAGGCATAACGAAGCACCACTTTTACGCTTCTGCATGTTAAATTGCTAAATAAGCTCTGATTTTCAGGAAGTTGGAATCGATTTAATCGTCATTAAATAATCTGTAAATAATTACATGGTAAAAGAACATTAAACTTACAGAATAAAATATTTCAAAGGTAAACATAATGTAAAGTTTGAAGCGCAACCGCATAACGTCTAAAAATAACATTTTTTGGATCACTTATCTCACTGGCGTTCAAAAACTATTCAAGATAGAATCTTAAAAGTGTGTGTGAAGTTAAAGGATTCAATGTCAAATATTAAAAACAGAAAACTGACTTCATTCTATATGTAAGTCAGCTGAAGAGCTTACATAACAAAGACCAATTTTAAATGTCCCCGTTATTGAGTTTCACCCGTTTACATGTGAATGTTTATATTTTGTTGTAGAAATTTTCCATTATATACTTGTCCTTATTAGTTAATATTCAAGAGCAAACATGCATTTTTCCACACTGCATTGCCCGCATTGGAAATAATAACTAGTACTTGTATAATTTGACATCACAATACTAATACAGTTTTGTTGTATTAAAGAATTTGTTATGATAGGGGGTGTTTATTAATGAAATTAGGCTGCTTATAAGTATTGTGTAAAATCACAATTGTGTGTTGATACAGTCGGCAAAAGCGGTCAACTTCAAATGCTTATATCTCGGAAACACGCATGGTAACCAATAACTTTTAAAACGCTTATTTGCTTGTCTTACAGAGGAGTACATTGATCAAAATTAAATATGTTTGCTAGAAAAAACGTAAATATCGGTAAATACTCGTACATGTATATTGATATAAGATATATGTATACATATATATCGAGTTCAATACAAATATAGCGCAACATAATAAACGAGCAACAGTGGTTTCAGTGGCGAATGTCCATTTTGTGTAAGACAACATATAAAACATACAACCAATTAGCAAAGGCTTCAGTGAAAACATACGTACCCTATTTCCGAGAATAGCTGTTAATGTATACAGGACTGGATTAAGTGCAGAGTTTACAGGAAGAACGAATACAGCTACCCAAGCATATACTTCTCCCGGTATGACATAACCAGACATTGCCATCATACCTAACACAATAAAACAAATCATCATATTTATAAACATTTTTGATCATAACAAATATCATCGTGCAACTGTCTCTTTTTACTTTTAATTCAACCTAGTTGGTCAAAAATAATTGATGTCATAGTTAGAAGTCGCAAATATGTCTTAATTTTCATCTCAACAGAAGACAACCAAATGTAGCTTTGACAAGATTTTTTAAAACACGCTCAATTCCATCGAAATGGGCTTCGAGACTACTATTCATAAGAATTATAACTTATCCATCCTGGTCACATTCATGAAAACATGCTTTAAAATAATGTATCGTATGTCATACACAAAGCATGTGTAACATTGATGTAGGTATTTTTGTCGCTGATAAGTTTTATGATGATGGACAGCAGAGGACGACTGAGGCGATAAAGAGAGAGCATGTGACACTATAAGTGTTGATTAACACAAGGAACTATCAGTGACGTTAGGATGACGGTGAGAAAGGTAGACACGTTTCTATGACAGAAATATACCTACTCATACAACCAATCGGGAACCAGCAGAGAAAATCGGTAATAACCACCAACAAAAGGTTTCTTGCAATAATGAGCTCCTTGCGTCTACTGGCCTTCGACTTTCCGCCTCTATTCTTTTTAACCTTCCCTGAAACATTCTTGATTTCGATAAAAATCGAAAGTTGTCCCAATGCAATGCAAATAAACGTGACGAAATTAACCCCGATAAAAACGATGACAGAATAAAGCCAACCAGGTGGTCTGTCACGTGTAAGAGGTAATGCAACGCAAACCCCTGATTTTGCGTAGAACTTGTTCTGGAAATGATCCTTGGCAATAAGTGGTATGACAGAGATACTGATAGAAAGTATCCACGCTACTGATGCGGCAACACTTGCGCTTTTTGGTCTAAAACGTAGTCGACTGTATGGATACTTAATGACAATGAAACGGTCAAGCGTGATTAAACACAGAAACAAGACACTTGCTTCAGAAGATAAAGTAGACAGGACACCCGCTAACGTGCACCAAACACTATTTCGCCAGTACTCGTCCATAAAGATATATCTGAAAAACAATATGTATGCATCATAACACAGCAATTATATCAAAATATTATGCATAATCATTACATTTCAGCGACTTACAAGTTCATATTTCGTTCTGTTTAGTGTAATCGGTAAGTGAATAGGTAACATGTGTTGATAAGAAGAATATCTTCATGACACCAAAAGTGTAAGACATAATATAAGACACAGTGCGGGATGTTTTCATCTCATGTATTAGAGAGAATGTTTTTTAAATTCTTCGAACATTAGAACCGCCGAATTATGGGTTAGTTTTAAGTAATATATCGTTGAAAGATTCTTCTTTTCCCGTAGCGTAGCCCTCTGATAAATCGGACATCCGAAATCAGTCGATCGAATGTTTAAACTATTTTTGATAGTGTTTTTTTCTCTATATAGCAATTTGTGCGTCTTTTTCTCTTTTTTTATGATTATATACAACACTACATAGCAATTAATAACAATTATTTGTCATTTTTCGCCAAGATAGTCCATAATAAAGAAAACCTGAGCAAATAACGCAAGAACTATTTGTATAGCGTATTAAATTTATAATTATCGACTGATGTTCTGCGGTGTATTGCGTCCCCTACCGGTGATTCACCAACGGTACTTCAGATTTACCCTCTTTCTGAATTTTGTCTAGAAAACAATTTGATCCTGCGGTAACGCATAACGTATATTAGATAATAGCCTAACACTTTATAGAGAGAAAAAAATCGAGATTGCATTTCGTTATCGTTTTATATTTTGACATGTAAAATTAGTTGCTTTGGCAACGCATTTGAGAATTAACATCTTACAACAACACTTTTGATTATTTAAAATATGTACCTCACACTTGGCAGTTGGATTTGGGACATCATGAAATGAATTTACCTGTCCGTTAGTCCGTTTGTCTGTATGTAACAATTTTGTATTCCAAAATATCAGCAGAGTATAATTTCATACAAAATACTTAAAGTAACAATATAATAACAGATGCATGTTAAGTGATATTACTTTCTCACAATTGCTCACATTACATATTTCCCTTTCCACATTTTCTACTCATGCAAACACATTGAATATTATATGTTAACATTGTCTAGATATTCGAATGAACTGTATGCACATGCTCACTGTTACAAGGTTCTAGCTGCTTAAATGCGACAATCGTGTAAACTATACATTCAGCGTTATGAATATGTATATATACTACACGTATAGTGGACATAAAGGGGACTTAAGTTGCTTCAGGGAACGGCACATTCACAAGACAGTGCATCCCCACATAGACCCCGGGAAAACAGTCCACAAAACATCAGACACTGAGGAGGTGCAAACGTAAACATGCATTGGAACAGGGGCACAAGGAATGGAATGGCTGACCATAACAAACAACTCAGGAGAATTAAGGGAACCGCAAGTGGGACATGTATGGAATACATCATAGAACAAGCCAAGAAAGACAGCAACATCAGACTGAAAGGGGCGAGAAAAGAACTTAAATATTATATCAAGTCAAATAAGTACACACGAGCAAAGGAATTTAATATCGATTTGCTGCCTTAGAACTCTTAGTCACATATTAGGGGTTTAAATAGATTATACAACTATCATACCTCACACTTAATCGCTATAAGATCATTAATTTCTAACACATACAAATAACTTGACTAAGATGGCAGTAACTAATCATTAAAAGTAATTTACCATAACATACATTATAACAAATACACTGTGTATAATCCAGTACAAACAAGCAGCCACAGACTGTTCATTATCACATTTATTAAATTATTATTAAAAATGCAAAATAACAATAAAATAGCAAACCAATAACATTATGTAAATTTTGATTATTAATTAGGCATAATCTTTAATATTGGTGGCAGGGAAAGGGAATATAAAATAAAAACTACATATAGAGTAAAACAATAGAAATAGAATATAAAATGATATAATGAGAAAACGAAACAAATCTACGACTATTTTAAGGGAGGATTAATTTGTGTTATAAAACACCATTATAGAGGAAAACGTTTCCTGGTTAAAATGACGGCATATGTATTTTCATTGTATAAAGTCCTAATAAATAAGAAGCTTGTAGAAATTTAACTTACAATACATATGCTTCAATTATATAAGTACGTAATGCTTAGAAAAAAGGAGGGCAGCTTAATAAAAACTCAAAATGATCAACCTAATTAATACTTCGATACACATGGACACAGTGGACAGCACAACATGAAAAACAATAAACACCTGCTTAAACTCAAACAATTAGACACCACAGTACAATACCGTTTCAAACGGTTTTGTAATAATTTTAAGACACTCGATGAAACACATTGTTAGTTCCAGCGCAATGCCTACATTTTATTTGCATAGTTATAGTACTCTTTTGATCATTGAAATCTTGCTTATAAATACCAATGTATCGAACTCGTACATGAGTTAGAAATGTTTTGGAAGTCATTTTCATAAAATAATAAAAGTAAACACCGGTTGTTGCTAACAGTTTTTTACAGTTTTATTTACCAGTAGACTAACAGATCGAGCCCATGATCGCACCCAGTAACCATTTAATCAAAAAGGAACCGAAAAACATGTTGCATGACTATTAAAACTAGATCGTTGTGCTTAAAGCAAAAACATATGTCTCCCAGATGGCATTTTGTCAGTAATTGTAATACTGATACAGTATTTAGAATAAAATATTGAGCAAACAAGAAATATCAGTTTATCATGCACTGTATATGTATAAAAACACCAATGGGCTATAATTTAATGAAAAAGTGTCTGAGCGGAACGAAGAGACGAAGATGCACAACTACACTTGATGCTTATCAATCGCCTGAAGTTTGGTTGAAATCCGACCGGCCGTATTTTAGATGATTCGTAGCAAACTTCACCATTATAAAAACATCAAAGGGCCATAATTCAGTAAAACATTATCTGAGCGGGAAACGACGAGGATGCACAACTATACTTGGTGCTTATAAACTCTGTGAAGTTTGGTTGCAATCCAACCAGCCGTATTGCAGCGCGGACAAGCTAAATGTGGACGGACGGACAGACAGACTGACGCCGAAGAACAAAACAGAAAAGGGAGACATAATAATGATTTAGTTTGGTCATGAAGGGTTTGAACTCATCTGAGCATATAATCAGGTGAGCTATTTCAACGCTAATAACCGTCTGTGACTCTTCCGTCTGTCAACCATTTTATTCAAACAACATATCCCAAATAATTAACCATTTACAGTTCAACCTCTCACAATGCCCTCTGAAGAGAAACATCTATATTCAAAGACAACCGTTATCGTTCCGAAATGAGTTATTCTTTAATACAGTAACCTCTGTTTAACAACTATTTCTTTACAACAAACACAACTTGAAATGTATTTCTAAACGTAAAACTTAAAAAGTTTCCCCCACAAAGCCATTGCTCACACTGATTTACCATTGAATACTGTACACTTTGAAGTACTGATATGACGTATGCTTCCTGATAGACAATTCAGTTTATGATTTGGTTAAGTGGGAATTTAAAAAGAAAGCGCCGATATGTAAAAATATTCATTTTTATTGACACAATTTGTATAATGCGAGAAAAACGTATAAATTACCAAACTTTGCTTGACAAAAATGTTACCTAAAAGTCATTCAAAAGTCATAATCTCAATTAGAATATCACAGACATGTGTCATACAGCGGCTTGGGATATAAATAAAAGCATTAACAATCGTATGTTTAACAAACGTCACAAGAAACATCCCGATGCGGTGTAGTTATGCTTAATCACACCGGTATAAGAATTCAGTTCTCTTTTTCTCAACTTCAATATTTTAATTGGATGGTCAATGTTGCAAGTTGGACACAGTCGTCTGCTTCTCCGGCGTATTCACAGTAGTAGCAAATAGAAAACATTCTGAAACATTTAAATCAATTTCATTACGGACCACAATTAAAACGAATGCGAGTCCATAAAACAGTCAAATGTACGAGTAAATGTACAACGCTTAGACAAACATAATCTCTAATTACTATCTCGTGCGACTATTAACTCCTTTATAGTTAATAATTATTAATGCTTGGAAGATTCCATCAATGTCTTAGGGAATAAATCGATTACATGTGTAACAATCCTACTGTTTTACAGTTATTCAATAACAAAACATGAACAAGTATTATGAAATATGAATTACTTTAAATGAAGATTAAACAGAAATACACAATAATCGTTCCATTTATAAATATATTTTCAAAATCAATATTCTCACCTTCTAAATAGGGGCTTGAGTTCCGGAAACAGGAAGGGATGAACTTCTTCAAATGTATCAAAAGGTCACTGAGAAATCTGAAATTAGATAATGAATACCGTAATAAACAATCTACGAAAGAAATAGACAGTTGCACGATTCAGAAAAGCAGAACATTCAAGTACGAATTCAATTGCAGTAACATGATCATGTCGATGAGGCATTCTAACTAGACTACGTGTAGCGTTTTCTTTCATCAATTGGTAATTATTTTTTTATTTATAAACGCATATAAAAACAATTCGAACATCCATAATAAAGTTACAGTCACCATAGCAACGTACATACACGGTTAGTGCCGCACCACAAAATTTGAAACAATTTCATTGTAAAACATCTAAATTAATGCAAACAATTTTCTCTAAAATCCGCGGGAAAACATATATTATTGACGCAACGTCATTAACGGCGGCAAACGTCATTTTAGTTGTTGTTTTACGCGCATCCATTCTAATTACGCACAGTTTTGCATTGAAGCGGTAAACGCAATTGTACGTAAAAATGGCTTCTGAAGAAAAGCTAAAACAACGGACAGCTATTCAATTCTGTGTAGGTCTTGGGCATACGCCGGTTCAAACAATTGAAATGTTAAAAAGAGTATCGAAGAAAACACCTGTTGCGCGTTCGTTAGTTTACGAATGGCATAAGCGGTACAGCGACGGAAGAGAAACCATTATGGACGATGATAGGTGCGGCCGCCCAGCGTTAAAGTCTAATAAAAGTGACGTTACGTTAGTAAAGGATCGTCTGGATAAAGACCGGCGGTAACTATTCACGAACTTTGTGATGATTTAGATATGGGATACGACACAGTTCATAGAATAATCAAAGATGAACTTCATATGAGTCGGTTAAGTGCTCGTTGGGTTCCACGACTATTAAAAGACTAAGAGATGGAGCGACGGGTCAAGGATTCACAAACATTCTTAAGAAGGTTTACAAAAGAAGGGGACCAATTCCTAAACCGGATCATCACTACGGATGAGACGTGGCTATTTTACTATGATCCCGAAACCAAGCAGCAATCGAGTCAATGGAAATTATGTGATTCGCCCCCACCGAAGAAGGCAAGGATGTCGAAGTCTATGGGTAAACACATGTTTATAGTGTTTTTTGACATCAATGGAGTACTCATGAGCCATGAAGTTCCAAAAGGCCAGTCAGTCAACTCCGCTTATTATTCAAAGGTATCGTACTCTATTTAATTAACAAAATAAATTAAAACTCGTTTAAAATGATGTTAAAAATAAAATAATAAACATGCAAAATGTTAAAATTTGATAACAGTTCTTAAAAAAATGTATATCTATGATGATGAAATTATTATTCTCTCCTTTAATAACTAATATTTGTAATATTTCAGGTTCTTCGCCGTGATCTCAGGAAAGCATTAGCCAGGAAGCGACCTGATGGTTATGACGGCGGATTTGTTATACACCAAGACAACGCACCCGCGCACGCGTCACAGGAAGTGCAGACGACAATACAAATTCAACTAGAGGCGGAAGTTCTTACTCATCCCCCGTATTCACCAGATCTCGCACCGTGTGATTTCGCACTTTTCCCAAAATTAAAATGCGAGTTGAAAGGAAAACATTTTAATGACTTGAATGAACTTAGATCTTACCCAGCTGGTTTGATCGAGTTTATCGTCAGTGGGTCGAGCGACACCGGAAATGCATAGCATCAAAGGGTGCGTACTTTGAAAAAAATTGACGTCGCGACACCTCGTTGTGCATGGCATCAATCAATTGTATGTAAATTACTCAATAATATGTGTATTCGTTTGAAATTTTACATTCCGCTCATAGTGATATTAAAATAAATTCACAGCAAATTACATACAAATCCAATGAATTGTGTTAATGTGTTTATATTTCTCCACGAACTTCTGGATAACCCCTAGTAGGCTGTGCTTTCTTCCATTTTGCACCGCGGCGTACAGATTTTTGGCTTGATTTCTGACACCGCGGCGTACAGAAATGTACAACAAATTTCAAACCTTCAAAACATCTATTTAAGCGAGTGTTGGTGGTAAAACAATGGTCATGTGTGAAGAGCTTGACCGTTTTCATCGATATATCCAAGTAGATTAATAGAAGCATTCGTTTCAGAGCAAAAATCGCCAATTTTCTGTCAGTATCTCGGTTCATTTTTAAACTTTCTGAAAATATCGTCTTCAGCAGGACATTACATGAAGATGCTACGGTTCGATCAAAAACGTCTAGTAACCGTTAATTCCCAATTTTAAGTGCTTTTATTTCATACACAATTTATAATCGAGGACGTCATATTTAAAAAGATCTGAAGAAAAACAAATGGCACTTACCTTTTCATCATTTCACGTCCGCCATCTTGAAAACGCCGCGGTTTTTTGGCGTACAGAGTTTCCTGTCGCATTGGATAACTTAGGAAGAATTGAAGAATTAGGCACGTATACAAACTAAATATTCTATTGCCCAGCGAGCTGATAGAATGATTTAAATGGATTTACGAACTTTTTGCACAGTATAGATACAATTTAATTGAAAGAGGGTGGTGTTTACACGGTTTGATTTTTGTTCAGTTAGATATTCAATTGTACTTAACTTTTAATTTTGTCGATATCTTTTAACCGACAACTTCATTAATCGACTACTTTTTACTGTCCATTTTGTGTTCTCTTAATACAACGTCTACTTTATCTAAGTCAATAAACGAGGCATGTATATACATAGACACATTTGCGTACTCGCTATCCCGGATAACTTGGGTGAAGTTCTTGAGATTTTCACAGGGAAACGGATAAAAACATAGCTGAGCTACAAAACGCTTGCCATTCTTACAATCATATGTGTTATAAGAGATCTTGCCATGTATACTAACAAATCATGTGATATTAAAAACTAACATTCTACATGAATGAATATACATTGTATTCTCCTTCAGCTTAATACGTTTCCTGTATTCTACTATATTTACATTCATTTATAGATACGTTACTATTTCCTTGGATACACTGCTTATTAGAACAATATTCACGCATATATAAAGGAGTATGTTCAGAGGTTTTGTAGATTAAGGCGGAGAAGATAAGAGTTGTTATAGACGACAGCGGAAAATAAGACCATATTAAAAGGCATAGATTGCTAGCTAGTCGAATGTCAAGTGCCCTGGTAAATCGCTTGCATAGATGGTTGTCTGAAAATCCGACAACTCTTAAAGTTGAAGACCTCAGCGTGCTCCGGGTCTAACAGACTGATCCGCTTCCTACTCTACCTGACTGCAATCTAGCCATGTCAGCACAAGTATATTTGTATTTACATAGATCTCTTTCATTACCCGTATAATTTATGTTGTCTCAATAATTTCCGATCAAGCCTGGAATGTTTCAGACAAAATTTGGAAATAATCTTGTCTTGTTTTTGTAGCTTCTGCACGTAAGATACATAATAAACACACCTTTTCTTTCAATGGATAACCTCTGCTGTTTTGTTTTAAATAAAATCTAGTTAACATACTGCAAGACATACGTTTATATAAATGTGAAGCTATTTTTTGTTTCTCGTATATCAAAATGAAATGGGAAAACGCAACACTGAATGATCTATATTCTGAAGACCAGGCATCAAACGTGTATAAAACAGTTTTATATCATTTGACGCAGCGACCTAGTTTTCGACCATTAGTGACCCAATTTCAAATTTAATATTCATTTGATAGAGAAATACATTTCGACCACGTCTCAGACGGATTCAGTAAAACATGTGACCTCTGATGATGTTGCTGATGCGATCTTTTCAATATTACACTATGCTTATGACACAGCAACTTTGATATTATACAGGTCAGCATATGTTCCACCGAGTATCTTTAAACTAGTATCCAGCCCTTTTTCGGATCTGTTGTGGTGTCTATGATGTTATGGGTTGACATTGTTATTTCCTTTTTGCATGTCCAGTGTATGTCGAAGTATAAGCTGGGTTGCTCCTTTTAAGTGTTTATTAATCGGCCATCCTCTTTTCTATGCATTATGTACATTAGGTCATATAAATAATTTGAATTTATTCATGCTTCTTTCTTCATTATGACAGCATTTCATAAAATTATGATTCCAAGGATTCATTCAATAGCATAGCTCTTGTTTCTTTCTGACCGTAAGCAAACTATTGTGATATGTGTTTAAGTGCCACCCAGACCATAAATGTGACACTTGGCGTCTTTGTTTAGCATTGGAAACCGCTCTTCGACACGCCATCTTATTCTTTTAACCCCACCCGACAAACTTTTCCTATAATAATTTGAGTAGCATAATAATAAAAGACTGAATTCTTACCTTTTCCTGAATGAAGCATCAGCAGTGGCAATGATTAGAAGATATATTCCCATCAGTAAGTCGGCAACAGCAAGATTGGTGACAAAGATTCCAAATCCAAGTTTTAGTCTCTGTCTGTCATATACAATGCGATATACAATCGCGAGTATGTTACCCAGCAATGCACATATTCCCATTAACCATAGCATTGTCTGCAGTGCAGAGTTCCTCATCAAGTCGTCACAAGATGAGAATTCATCTCTTTCAGGCAAACATGCAGATTCTAGCAGATAATCTGGACGAATACAGCAATATTTATACGATGATGTTTTCAAGGACGTAAGCTTTAATATTCCATTGAACAATCGTCTATCAAATGTAGTGATGGTGTTCGATTCGAAGATAAGTTTATTTACAGTAAGACCACTGAATGCATCATCGCTAATGTTCAGTATTCGATTATGATATACTTGCAGTGTAACTAGATTGAGACCAGAAAACGTCTTGGATGAAATAGACGTTATGTCAGAGTCCATGATAAATAACTCGCTTAGACTTGCAAGTCCAAAGAAAGCAAATGATTCATATGTCATAAAGCCTTCATTACCGTACAAGTTCAGATAAGCAAGTTTTGTCAGTCCATAAAATGTTCGGCGAGGAATTCTTGATATTTTATTACGGCCTAAGTCTAAGCTTCTCAAATTGGGCAAACCTCTAAAATAGTTTGTGCCCAATTGTTTTATATTACATTCTGATAAGTTTAATCTGATCATATGTGGAAACTCTGGGACCATTTTTTCCTTCGTACTGAGAAATTCTCCAATACGCATGTTTGTACTCAAATCAAGTGCTCGTACTCTTCTATCCATGAGGTAACTGAAATCAGTAGAATTTTCGAAGTGTGCAGATGCACAATATACATTGTAACCGGAACATGAACAGTTAGATGGACAAATAAAATCACAAAACATCTCATCGTCAGCAAACGGGCAGTGTACATGTCCATCACATACTTTATCAAGTGTGATACATAACTTCGATGATGAACATTTGTAGTTGTTTTGACACACGGTCGATGAAGAATCTGCAACAAAATCTAAAATCAGTATTAAAATCTCCAAATATGGCAATATGAAATGCAATATCACAAGACTAATGATTTATAATAAATGTATACTTTTATATCCACAAATAAATAAATAAATCAGTTTATGGGTGGATTCATACTTTTTAACAAAATTGATAAATGTTACAGGAGACGGTTAATGTCATAAAAAGGAATGTTTAGTTTTTTAGACATATGTATTTCAAAAACGAATGTGGAAGAGTGGTAATTTTACGGTGCCAGTTTTGTCTATTTTCCATTTCTCTTTAGATGAAGGACCTAGTGCGCAGAGGTGATATATTGTCACTATTCAAATACTAGAGTGGATGTTTTAACTGTTAAGCTAAGTATGTAACAAAATGCACCTCCTCTTATTTAAGAATTG